>RJVU01049890.1:803822-892599 GCA_003731715.1 Anabarilius grahami | reverse complement strand
TACACAATACCTCGGTATTGAAGTCACAGTTCAGAACGGATTAAATACAGCAGGAGGGAGAAAACTAAACATAAAATTGCTATTTTTGTATTATTAAACAGTGGTTTACTGAAAAAATTGTGTCTCTGTGTAAATAAATTCAATTATAGTTAACATTTTCATAAGGATAAAAAAAATCTATCTCTGCTAATGCTGTAAACTATATACAGGGAGCCCTTTCTTGCACATTACTATAATATTAAAGGGTACAATTAACAACAGAGCCCAATTTATTAAATTATCGCTATTTATTTTTAGATAATAATCAACACACATAAAAATTATGCAGACATGTAAATTGCATATAAGGCAGTTTTTGCATTAACTTCTAAATCTGTTTCTATTCCAATTGGATGTTAAAATAGGCTATATTCATTTACACAGTGGCTGTCATAACTTGTTTTCATGACAGATTTATTTAAACATACATTAAACATATGCATTAAATAATTAAGACTGGTTAAGTAAAATATAATAAATATATAGGTTAATATAGTGCATATATATATAACGAAAGAGTTTCTCTAGCAAACTAACAAGCTGTGGACACTGAGTGGCATTTCTGAAGTAAATGCTACGTGACATTGTTTACAAGCTGTTTCATTGATGTCTTTCAGATGTTGAAACACTGATTGAGCAATTACACAAGATACATTTTAGTAAGTTGCACTGTATCTTTCAACATACCTTCAGATGTTCATTTATGTTCATTCTGTAACTACTAGTATTACAGAGGAAGAGGTAATCACGTTTACTCAAGCTCCGTGCTGCCGCTTGAACTGAGGCGCCATTACAGTGATCTCACACCACATTAAAGAGCGACAAAACAGCATTTATTGTTTGCATTTCATGATAAAATGGACAGAATTTGAGAATTTATTTCTTATCGAAAATAACAAAAGACAGAGCTTATTGCAATTATTGGTGGTCAATGGTGGTTAAAAGTGGTTAATGGGCCACAACTCTGTATTCGTCGGTACACATGTGTCCAAATGAAAGATGCATACCAAAATTGTTCGGTACGAATACGTGTACTGTTACACCCCTAATATACAGTTCCCTCCAGTAATATTAGCATCCTTGGTAAATATGAGCAAAGGCAGCTGTGAAAATAAATCTGCATTGTTTATCCTTTTGATCTTTCATTCAAAAAAATTCACAAAATTCTAACCTTTCATTGAAGTAAAACAACTGAAAGTGGGGGGAAAATATCTTTATGAAATAAATGTTTTTTCTCCAATGCATGTTGGCCACAGTTATTGGCACCCCTAAAATTTCTTATGAGTAAAATATATTTGAGCTATATTCCAATTCATATTTATGTTTGTTTAGGACACCAGGATGACTAGGAGCATTAATTGTCCAGCCATGACTTCCTGTTCCACAGGAGTACAAATATGAGGAAACACAAAGGCCAAATTCCCTTAATCATTCATCACAATGAGTAAAACCCAAAAATATAGTTGTGATGTGCGGCAAAAGATTGTTGAGCTTCACAAAATAGAAAGTGGTTGTAAGAAAATAGCTAAAGCATTGAAAATCCCCATTTCCACTATCAGGGCAATAATTAAGAAGTTCCAATCAACTAAAGATGTTACAAATCTGCCTGGAAGAGGATGTGTGTCTATATTGTCCTAATGCACAGTGAGGAGGAGAGTTTGAGTGGCCTAAGACTCTCCAAGGATCACACCTGGAGAATTGCAGAGATTTGTTGAGTCTTGGGGTCAGAAAGCCTAAAAAAAAAATTATCAAACAGCACCTACATCCCCACAAGTTGTTTGGGAGAGTTTCAAGAAAAATCCTCTGCTCTCATCCAGAAACAAACTCCAGCATCCCAGGTGAACAAAAAGTAAACTTCTATAATGTACTTAAAGTGCTCTATTTCCGCACACTAATTTTGTATTTAATATACAAAAAATTATTCTTTAGTACTTCTTAAGATAATCTTAAGAACATCTAAGTCAGGCATGGGCAACTTTGGTCCTGGAGGGCCACTGTCCTGCAGAGTTTAGCTCCAACCCTAATCAAACACACCTGAAAAAGCTATAATCAACGTTTTAGGATTACTAGAAAGCTGCAGACAGGTGAGTTTTATCATGGTTAGAGCTAAACCCTGCAGGACAGTTGCCCATCCCTGATCTAAGTGTACTCAACTGTGCTATTTTGAGACACCATCAAATATTAACTAAAATGTGATTTTAATATACTATCTCTGTATATAAAAAATATATTTAGTTACCACTTGTAGAACTCTATGGGTTCAAATGCAAAACGTCGAGCCTAACAATGCCCTTCAGCCATGACGGAGCCCTCTCCACCATGCTGTCCGAGGAGAGGGCTCCGAGCTCAGCATTTGGCCCGAACCCAGAGTACTCCCCCCGTATTCTGATTAGCAAAGTAACCAGGCAATTGTGAGGAGACAGGGTGGTGGAGGGATGCTGTAAAACTGTCGAGGAATATGGGTGAGTCAACTGTGTCTATATATATGCTTTCACTCATGCTGATTGGGTAGATATGTTGATTACTGATTGCTAACAACTGGCTGAAATTATGTGATGATTAGTCAGATTATTTGAATGTTGCTCCTCCTGTATTTTGTTAATAAAACATCATTAAATATGCAATACAGTGCATCCGGAAAGTTTTCACAGCGCTTCACTTTTTCCACAATTTGTTATGGTACAGCCTTATTCCAAAATGGATTAGACTCATTATTTTCCTCAACATTCTATAAACAATACCTCATAATGACAGCATGAAAGAAGTTTGTTTGAGATCTTTGCAAATTTATTAAAAATGAAAAACGCAAAAAAATCACACAGCCTTTGCCACGATACTCAAAATTTAGCTCAGATACATACTATTTCCACTGATCATCCTTGAGATTTTTCTACAAATTGATTGGAGTCCACCTGTGGTAAATTCAGTTGAGTGGACATGATTTAGAAAGCAGAGGTGGGTAGTAACAAAGTAAATTTACTTTGTTACATTTGTTTTTTTTTTGTTGAAAATTTGTACTTTTAAGAGTAGATTTAAATGTGGGTACTTTTACTTTAACTTGAGTGCATTTATAATGAAAAAGCTGTACCTTTACTTCACTACGCTGGGCGACGTTCCTCTCGTTACTTTATTTCAATGCAATACATAAGAAATGCGTAGTTTATTCCAAGCGCGCTGTCTCTATTTTTTTTTCATGAACGATGGCCCATTCACAAAGGAATTACTCTTTTGAGTCGATTCTGTTTAAAGACTTGATCAAACAAGTTGGCAAAACTGGCCCTGTGCCAAATGGCATCCTAAACCCTCACGGTCTTCCTCTGAGTCCGCACTTTCACGACATAATGTCGCTTTGACTGCCGGTTAAAGTTCTCTGTGTAGCTCACAGTCTTGTGGGCTCAACAGAAGTGTGCATCGAGGGCGCATAGCAGCCGCAAGGGGGCACTCACGAGCACCCTTCTTCAAGCTTAAATGACGAATGGGACACCCAGCGGTCCTGTGGACTTAACGGATACACGCACGCAGCGGCCATTGTAAGTCCACAAGACCGAAAGTACACGAAAGCGAATAGAACACCTTTGGAATGAATTAGAGTGGAGACTGCGAGCCAGGCCTTCTCACCAACATCATTGCCTGACCTTACAAATGCACTTCTTAAAGAAGGGTCAAAAATTCCCATAAACATACTCCTAAATCTTGTGGAAAGCCTTCCCAGAAGAGTTGAGGCTGTTATAGCTGCAAAGGGTGGGCCAACTCCATATTAAACCCTACGGATTAAGAATGGGATGTCATTAAAGTTCATGTGCATGTAAAGGCAGGCGTCCCAAAACTTTTGGTAATATAGTGTATATAGTTACAAAGTAACTAGTAATTAGCTACTTGAGTAGTTTTTACATTGGATACTTTTTACTCTTACTCAAGTAACTATTAAGATTATTACTTTCACTTTTACTTTGAGTAAATATTTCTATAAGTACTTGTACTTTTACTTGAGTACAGTTTTTGGATACTCTACCCACCTCTGTTGTAAAGGCACGCACCTGTAACGCACAAACCAAGCCAAACCAGAAACAAAATTCTCTGGTCTGATGAAACAAAGATTAAACTCTTTGGACTGAATAGCAAGCGTCATGTCTGGAGGAAACCAGGCACCGCTCATCATCTGGCCAATACCATCCCAACAGTGAAGCATGGTGGTGGCAGCATCATGGTGTGGGGATGTTTTTCAGCAGCAGGAACTGGGATACTAGTCAGGATCGAGGGAAAGATGAATGCAGCAATGTACAGACACATCCTCGATGAAAACCTGCTCCAGGGCGCTCTGGACCTCAGACTGGGTTGGAGGTTCATCTTCCAACAGGACAACGACCCTAAGCACACAGCCAAGATAAAAAAAGAGTGGCTACAGGACAACTCTGTGAATGTCCTTGAGTGGCCCAGCCAGAGCCCAGACTCTTTGTGTGTCACTTTTGTGCGTCTGTGATACACATAATGAAACATTTTTGTGTTGATTCAAACCTCTCAAAGTGATTACAGAGATCTGCAATAAAATCTCTCAAAGACCCCACCAAACCAACAGCATCAGATAGGTCAAGGGCAACCATTTGAAGTTGTGTGCTTGTTTTTTTTAACACGCTGCAGTACAGTGTTCCACACACTGCACAGGATGGCAATTTCAAGCTTCTCCATCTGCCTACAGAGAGATGTGGCCTGATTACCTGTGGTCAAGTATTGATGATAATCTTCTGCTATTGTTTGAAGAAACTGAAAAATGTTGCCATAATTCAGACAAACGGTGCTGGTTTCTTGTGTATGCACGCACCACCTTGTATTTGACAAAGATTTCAGAGTTTGAACAATCCCCTATCTCATTTTCCTCTAGGTTAAAGATAAAGATAAATATTTATTGTCACTGTACAAGATTCTGTGGAGATCCATAAAAGTGGAGTTGCTTATTGAAAAACTTTTCAAGAAGGAGTTCCAAGAGAGAACAGAGGTGGCGCAGTCCTTCTGTGAGGGCTTACCTAAGGTTTCCAAGGAGGCTAATGCAGAGTTGGATGCACAAATCTCTGCTGATGAGCTACATTCAGCGTTGCAGAGCCTAGAGAACGGTAAGGCTCCAGGCATTGATGGCCTTCCTGTGGACTTTTATAATGTTTTCTGGCCTGTGATTGTTAATGACTTGCTGCTTGTTCTCAGAGACAGTTTTAGTAAAGGACATTTACCATTGATCTGCAGAAGAGCGATCCTTAAGGCCCCGGTATACTTCAAACGAAATCGAAGAACGAACTGATGTGACGTAATTTTGAACAAAATCAGGCCAAAACGAAGTTCGTTTTGTGTTCTTTTTGGAAGTTTGAAACGGCTTGGAAACTTTCAGGAAAAGTTCGCTCCAGCTGCAAAACACCTTCGTACTACCATTGGTCTGTGACGATAACATAACAGGAGGTGTGCGCTGAGGCTCCGCCTTCTCTCGCGTGGGACGCGTCTTTGACTCATTTGATCTGTTGAGTTCGCTGAGGTAAGATCTCCCCGGGTAAAAACACACTGGATAGCCGCTTTATAGTACAAAATTAAGTTGTGCTTGTAAAAAAAAAAAGAGGCACTAACACTGTTTTTCATGTTTGATACTGTAAAGCTGCTTGATTTTTAGCAATCTATTGATTAAAGTGCTGTATGAAGACGTGACGTGACGTGACTGGAGTGCTAATTTGCAGAGCTTGTGATATCATTCCCATATTGTTATGATCAGACGCTTTTCTTATGCTTTCTATAATAAATGCTTGCCGTTTTCTCATTTTTGTTGTTTATTTTGTTACTGAGAAGAAAGTCCACGGCACATATTTTACATATTCATGTAACCTGTGCTCTGAGCAGTGTGGGTGGCGTCAGATGTTCGTTTACAGTATATCGCTGGTCACGCATTTCGAACTTCGTTTTACCCCTAAACGAAGAACGAAAAAGAACTTAGTTTGAAGTATACCGGGGCCTTTACTCTTCTCCCCAAAAAAGGAGATTTACAAGAGATTAAGAACTGGCGACCAGTGGCTCTGCTCTGCACTAACGACAAACTTTTGTCTAAGGTGTTGGCCATGAGGCTGAGAAAAGTTATGAAGCATATCATTCATGTTGATCAGACTTATTGTATACCCAATAGGTTGATATCTGAAAACATTATTTTAGTTTGTGATGTTTTGGACCTCAAATTCATTGGGCTGTGGAATTTGTCTGATTTCAATTGATCAAGAAAAGGTTTTTGACATGCTAGATGCATTTGGTTTCAGCTCTGGTCTTATAGACATGATTCGAGTCTTGTATAGTGACATTGAGAGTATTTTAGAGATCCACGGTGGTTTAAGTGCTACCTTTACGGGGGAAAAGTGAAGCCATAACAATCAGTGATGAGTTAAGCAGAAATCTTGTTTTACCTGACGGGTTAATTTGGAACAAGGGTGGTTTAAATATCTTGGTGTTTATCTTGGTAATGATACATTTGTGTGTAAAAATTGGGACAGTGGATCTTGCCACACATGTCTTTTAGGGGTGAAACACTAGTGATTAACAGCCTAGTGTCACCTATGCTTTGGCACTGATTATCATGTGTAGACCCTCCAGTGCAACTGCTGGCCAAGATACAGGCAGTGATGGTGGTCTTTTTCTGGGACCGTCTACATTGGATCCTGCAGAGCGTACTGTTTCTACCAAAAGCATTTGTGCGCCCATGGGCGTGCTGGTCTGAAAACGAGGTGTGTTCAGGTGCATTGTTGGCGTGTTACTATTTTGAGGCAACTGAAATAGGCCACGCCATTGACCAACTGAAACCTGGTCTAAAGTCAATGGTGCAATATTTGTTATTTAAAGATCGCGTTAGTAATATGCGCCTATAGGTGGGTGCACAATGCGTGTACATTCTGCTTATTACACACACGGAAGCGCAGCAGCACACAAACATGCCAAATATTAAAAATAAAAGGATTACAATGTAAAAGATTATTATTGTGTGCATAAAGATAAAAATGCTTTGGTAGTCCCGTAATCTACGGCTTGTCCCGTAGATGGTCTGATTGCACGCTTTAACCTTGCGCATGAGCAGATCTGTTTCCTCGCTAGAGAAGTGTTCAGTTTTTCCGCTTGCAAATTCTGCCAGGTAAATATCGAATCCGCCATGGTGCGACTGCAACTGGCTTTTAAAAGGAAAGGGAGATGAGACTCGGATTGGTTTATTGCACGTTACGCCCAAAACACACCCATTACTCATTAAGAGAATAGGGACAACTCTTTTAGACCATGCACCGGGCACGCCGACCATTTTTCCCGTCGTTAAGCTAGCAAAAGTGGATTCAGACACACCCTAAGTGCAACTGCGTTGTGCGCTTTAGACCATTCGCTTAGATCGTTAAAATAGGGCCCCTTGTCTGGAGACCCTTAGCCCGAACCATATTGACCCGAGGCAGGAATTTGGGTCTTGCTGAGCCTTTGATTTTGATGGACCTGAGCACTCAGAAACTGTATAATCTCCCAAAGTTTTACCATGGACTTTTCACTGTGTGAGGGATGTTCCATAAAAAGAGAATGACAAGCTGTAAGTCACCTGTCATGGCTGGTGCACTTGTGCCCGCAATCTGCTGCCACCTGGCGGAATCGTCAGCGCCTCCCTACCAACGTGAGTAAGACGACGGCAGCTCTGGCTGCTAAGGCCTCCACCATGCACGCCATGGCCATCTTACAGGTCCATCAGGCGAAAGCTCTGAAAAAGCTGCACGAGGGTAGTTCTGAGCCAGGGCTACTGCAAGAGCTGCGCACGGTGACTGACCTCGCCCTTCGGGTGACGAAAGTCACGGCGCGTGCCCTGGTCAGACGATGTCCACCCTGGTGATCCAGGAGCGCCATCTCTGGTTGGACCTGGCCGAAATGAAGGACAAAGTTCGCTTTCTCGATGCCCCCATTTCCCAGGCTGGCCTCTTCGGTGACACTGTCGAGGACTTTTCCCAGCAGTGCTCGGCAGTACAGAAGCAGATGGAGGCCATAAAGCACATCTTGCCCCGGCGTCATGTTGCCACCGTTCCGCCGTGGGCTGGCCCCCAACCTGTACACATAGCCACTCTCCTTTATTGACCCACAGTCACGTTCAGCCGAAACAACGGAAGCCAAACCACATCCGGGAAATGACGCCTGCCCAGGTACGTAAGCCAATAGCTTTCATAGACAGGTACCAATCAGTGATGCAAAAATACCCGCCGTTACCACTCAACTCTGGAAATCATGCCTGTTATGCCACAAATAGTAACCTTCTTTAAGTCTTTATGGAGTCACGAGTTGTGATTGAATATACATATTATCAACATAAATTCAAATAAATGTGACCCATCACGGAAACCATTGACACAAGTCGGCAGCACAACTATCGAGCAAAATGAGAAAGAAGCGTTTTTTTTTTTAAATTGGTGATTTTCGTTTTTTTAAGCAGAATCTGTTAGTTGAGATCACGAAGAAGCCTCTCCATGTTTGAGATAGCAGTATTGGTATATTTAAAAGCGTAAATTTTTTAGGTTGAAATCGGCTTGTTTTTCGGAGATTCTAGCACGCAGTAGGGGCGTGTCATTGTCTGTGTGTATTTTCATACTGGATAAGCCACAGCGCTCTGGCCGGCTCTAGCTGATATCAAAATTCAATGAAGAACCGTGGCCGTTACACCGAAAATGTTTTGAAGTACTTCTTCGACAAGCCGGATGCTTATGAACAAGCGCTCACTGATTCTGAAGACAATCAGAGCGACGATGAAAAGGGCATAATAAGACATTATCTCTCTGGAGTTGGGTAACGTGCCGGCGCGTTTTGCAGGATTTTTTCACATTGCAGCAAAACAGACTTAAAATACTCCGTCATTTTTTGTCATAGAGACATAAGTAATATATCAATTGAAACTATAGAATGTCTTCTTTTATTTGTGTACACTCAGAGTAAAAACAAAATGTTGTGCTTTTTGTAAAATAAAGAAAACTAACATGAAGCGTGATCTCTCGTCTCCCTCTGAACGAAGTCCAATCTGATAGTTCTCAGAAAATGAACTGTAACTTAGTGAATACTAATCACAAAAAAATTAGACTTATGTCTAAAGAAACGTTGAAATGTCAGATTTTAAATCGTGTAAGTCAAATCGAAAACAAACATTCTGTGTTTATGTAATCTGTATGAAAAGAGAGCCATGTCAGAAGTCCGTGTTTCAGCTCATTATCCGTTAATGTGGCCACGCCCACAGAGCCAGCGCTATTCAGACGCAAATTCAATACATGCATACATCGTCTCAATCGTGTATTTATTATCTTGAAAAGTGTTTATCTGGATGT
This sequence comes from Anabarilius grahami, assembly GCA_003731715.1. NCBI lineage: Eukaryota > Metazoa > Chordata > Actinopteri > Cypriniformes > Xenocyprididae > Anabarilius > Anabarilius grahami. Next base: position 883,216 of record RJVU01049890.1, on the reverse strand, counting down.
TAAAGCCATGGTTAGCGACCTCTAGAAGACATGCCGTTAGTTCCTGGTTCCTGTTCTTCTTTAGATGAATTTGTGGACTAAAGGTGTACATAGCGCCCTCCGGCTGCAAGTATAAATTGAAAACACAGAATCCAGCACTCATAGTGATGACAATAAATATTGAATAAATATTACTCCTCTGTATAGAAAATTGACATAAACATATGAGAATCCATCAATATTTCTCCAAATGTGCATGCTTTTAAACTAAAAGCCTATATGAAATGCCATAGAGGTAACATAATTGTTCAGACACTTTGCATCACAGAAATACATTAGACTATATTTTAAAGTATATAATACCATTATTTTAAATTGTAATAGTATTTCACAGTATTGCTGTTTTTTCTGTATGTTTGATATACACCATGATGAGCTTGAGACATGATCACATCACAGAGGGTTTTTTCACAGCCTACCTGACTGAAAGGCCTCATTATTATGCAAGTCATTTCAGGTCATTATTATGTGATTCTTTTGTCTTCTCAGGTGAGAATCACCCATTATTCATGATGATTCACGCCTCCACGCATACTGTGTTTCTTGACAAAAAGTGTCTTACAAAAACTAAATCAATATATTGTTTTATATGAAGAAAACAAAAACTCTAGTCTACAACCTCCAATACCCAGAAGTCTTGTGAACACAGATTTAATATACTTTTTTGGCCTTATTTCAGTGACTTAAGTTTTTAGTTTTTTCAATAACCAAGCATAAACGTTATTCCTTCAAAAACACAAACATGTACATACATGTTCCTCACATATTATGGTAGCCTAGTTTGTGCTGAATACAGTGTAATGACACTTTTCCCATTAATATGTTTATGAACAACTGAAAAAAGCACAAATGTCAGGGCATGTCAAAACTTCTCCAGGGAAACTTCTCCAATGAAATCAATTCACAAGGTTTTATGTAGAAAACCAGCAAATAACAAATAAAATTAGCATCAATATGTACTTTTTCTTTACATAAACATTAAAATAATAACATTAAAAATGATGGCCAGATTTTAAAGGAGTGTCTTGCAACATGTTATCTCTAAATCATTTTCAGTCTCTAAATCATTTTTATAAAAGTCAAAAAAGATAAATTACTGACATTTACAATGCACATTATCCTTCATTATTAATAGTATGCGGTCCATGCAGCTTTACAGGGGGGAGCTTTACAGGGGGTATGGCTTATCTAAATGAGATGTAAATGAGCCCTATTGTCACTCCCAGCAGGTGAGAACAGGTGAGAACTGCACAAACTTTAGAGGCCATTTTCTCCCGTTTGAGCTTTTTTGAGTGCCTACCTTCAAATGGCCACAACTTCTCCAAATATTATCAGATTTCCATGTGTTACACATCGTTGGAAAGCTTTGAGACTACACTTTCAGAATCTGCGAATAACTCAAAATGCCCCAGAACCGAGTTGTGTCCCTACTTTCCGTGATTGGTCACAAATGCTAATTTCATTAATTCATTCAAATAAATGTAATCTTGCGCACTACTTTATCCCTGTGTCTGATTCAAAGTGGGCAGAATGCAAGATCTAACAAGCCTTAACCAGTCAAATATTGCACTGCAAACATCAGTAACAGCTTTACGTTGTCAATGCTGGCAAATGACCATGGTATAAGCGAGATAATCCATGTCTAGCTGTGCATTAAACTTAATTTTTCATTCTCACTTAATTTGATGACATTTCATTCCAGAGAAGATTTACAGCTCAAATTGGCTTGCAGCATTATAGCTTTATTTACATTTATGTATAACCTCTAAATGTATAATTATTAAATTTAATGTGAGAGAGAATGTTGTCTCCATTATTTGACAGCAGAATTTGTACTGTACTGGGAAAATATTAGGATTGTCATACTACAGGTATCTGTTTCATGTTTTCTTTAAAGTCAAGTCAAGTCACATTTATTTATATAGCGCTTTTTACAATGCAGATTGTGTCAAAGCAGCTTTACAGTGATAACTGGTATATAATTTTGGCTGCACAGCAGCTCTTAAAGAAAATGGTGTCAATGCAGGCAGATGCAAAGCACTGTTGAATATCAAATGTCAAGTGTCCCCAACTAAGCAAACCAGAGGCGACAGTGGCAAGGAACCCAAACTCCAACAGGTGACATCAGGTGGCAAACAGGTGGCAAGTAGGTGTTAAAATGGAGAAAAAAAAAACCTTGGGTGTAACCAGGCTTAGTCGGGGGGCCAGTTCTCCTCTGGCAAACAGTGCTTTGTTACGATTCAGGTAGCTATCATAAGTCCGATAGGATCGCAACATTCAAAGTATTTATTCCAGTTGAATCCAGCTGAGGATCATATTCATCACGCCGGTATGGACGGTTTGTTGAGGAGCTGTGTCACTGGCTGTCGTGTCGATGAGGCCTTCTCAATGGATGATCTAGTTGACTCAATCTCTGCTGATACTTCAGGGGTGTGTTGTGGTCATGTCAAGGCGTAGGTCCTCAATCTCACCTGGATACGGCCCGGATCCGGTTGACTATGGTAAACCTCGGGATAAGCAGAGAGACTAATATTAGCGTAGATGCCATTCTTCTTCTGATGTAACGAGTACATCTGGTGTTATAGGAAGTGTTCCCGGTTCCGGCTGACCTAATTTATGCAGCCTAATAATCCTTTAACAGATTTGAAAATATAAATTGTTATTGTGTTATGTGTATGCCAAGTTAAAGAGATGCGTTTTTAGTCTAGATTTAAACTGACAGAGTGTGTCTGCTTCCCGAACAATGCTAGGAAGATTGTTCCAGAGTTTAGGAGCCAAATAGGAGAAGGATCTACCACCTGCGGTTGATTTTGATATTCTAGGTATTATCAGCTGGCCTGAATTCTGAGATCGCAATAGACGTGAAGGACTATAATGCTTTAAGAGCTCGCTCAGGTACTGGGGAGCTAAACCATTTAGTGCTTTGTAAGTAATTAGCAAAATTTTAAAATCTATACGATGTTTATCAGGAAGCCAATGCCGTGTTGACAGAACTGGGCTAATATGGTCATACTTCCTAGTTCTAGTAAGAACTCTAGCTGCTGCATTTTGTATGAGCTGTAGTTTATTTATCAAGAGAGCGGAACAACCACCCAGTAGAGCGTTACAGTAATCTAGCCTTGAGGTCATGAACGCATGAACTAACTGTTCTGCATTTTTCATTGAGAGCATATGTCGTAGTTTAGATATATTTTTAAGATGGAAGAATGCGGTTTTACAGATGCTAGAAACATGGCCTTCAAATGAAAGATTGGTATCAAAGAGCACACCCAGGTTCCTAACTGACGACGAAGACTTAACAGAGTAGCCATCAAGTGTTAGACAGTATTCTAGGTTATTACGTGAAGAAGTTTTTGGTCCAAAAATTGTTGTAGGAAATTACTGGTCATCCAATTTTTTATATCAGCTATGCATTCCATTAATTTTGTGAATTGGTAAGTTTCGTCAGGGCGTGAAGAAATATAGAGCTGAGTATCATCAGCGTAACAGTGAAAACTAACGCCATGCTTCTTAATGATATCTCCCAAGGGTAGCATGTACAGAGTGATAAGCAACGGTCCTAGTACTGAGCCTTGCGGTACTCCATATTGAACTTGTGATCGATATGACATCTCTTCGTTTACTATTACAAACTGATAACGGTCAGATAAGTATGATTTGAACCATGACAGTGCAATTCCACTAATGCCAACATAATTTTCGAGTCTATTTAAAAGAATATTGTGATCAATAGTGTCAAATGCAGCACTAAGATCCAGTAACACTAACAGAGAGATACAACCACGATCTGATGATAAGAGCAAATCATTAGTAACTCTAATGAGAGCAGTCTCAGTACTATGGTACAGTCTAAATCCTGACTGGAAATCCTCACAGATACTATTTCTTTCTAAAAAGGAACATAGTTGTGATGATACTGCCTTTTCTAGTATCTTTGACAGAAAAGTGAGATTTGAGATCGGTCTGTAATTGACTAATTCTCTAGGATCAATTTGTGGTTTTTTAATAAGAGGTTTAATAATAGCCAGCTTAAAAGTTTTCGGTACGTATCCTAGTGATAAAGATGAATTAACGATATTAAGAAGAGGATCTATGACCTCTGGAAGCATCTCTTTCAATAGCTTAGTCAGTATAGGGTCTAACAGACATGTTGTTGATTTTGATGATTTAACAAGTTTAGACAATTCTTCCTCTCCTAAAGCATCGAATTACATTACAATGCACTGTCTGATGCAATACTGTAGTAGACAGTTGCATGGTTATAATTTTCTCTCTAATATTGTCAATCTTGCAAGTAAAGATCATTCTCTCTCTCCACGAAATGCGAAAAACTTCTAGTTTTGTTTTCTTCCAGCTGGCTAAGGCGATGAAACTGATAAGGAAGATTATTTATAAAGCGATCTTTAGTGGTAGAAGTGATGGTTCTACCATATTTATGGCAGGGAGGCAGTTTAGCAGCCTTGACTAAATGTAATATACACGAGACTAGATAATGAACTTAGATGTCGTCACTCTGCTGCAGAATTTCAACGGCATCAATATTGATCCCATATGACAATATTAGATCTCAAGTATGATTACGACAATGAGTGGGTCCTGGCACGTGTTGTCTAACTCCAATAGAGTTTAGAATGTCTGTAAATGCCAATCCCAATGAGTCTTTTTTATTATCTACATGGATATTAAAATCACCAACAACAAGGTCTTTATCTGCAGCTAGTACTAACTCTGATAGAAAATCAGCAAATTGTTTGATAAAGTCTGTATGGTGCCCTGGTGGCTTGTATACAGTAGCCAGCACAAATGTCAACTTACATAATGTTACATAGAAAACCATCACTTCGAAGGAATTATATTTGAAAGACTTTGACTAATACTGTAAATATTACTATAAATAACACCTCCCCCTTTTGCCTTTCTGACGAGGATTGTGTCGATAATCATAACCTTGAGGGCTAGACTCATTTAAAGTAATGTAATCGTCCGGTTTTAGCCAGGTTTCTGTCAAACACAGCACATCTAGATTATTATCTGTGATAATATCATTTACAATAAGTGCTTTTGAAGAAAGGGATCTAATATTTAACAACCCAAGCTTTATCATTTGTTTATCATTATTATCTCTATTTTTTATTTGTTGAACATCAATTAAATTTTTACCATTAAATGGGTTTGGAAGTTTTTTGTTATTACTAATTCGGGGAACAGACACAGTCTCTATGTGATAATATCTAGGTGTAAGAGTTTCTATGTGTTGGGAATTATCGGACTTCTGTAACATGAGGCAGCTAGCAGATGGTCGGTTTAGCCGGTCTGTCTGCTGTTTCCTGACCTGGGCCCCAGTTTGTCATGTTTCAGCTCTAAGACTATGTGCCATATTACTAGAGAGAAGAGCAGCACCATCCCAGGAGGGGTGAATACCATCTCTTTTCAACAGGTCAGGTCTGCCCCAAAAACTTTTCCAATTGTCTATGAAACCTATATTATTCTGCGGACACCACTTAGACAGCCAGCCATTGAGAGATGATAATCTGCTAACTATCTCATCACTCCTACGAACAGGAAGGGGACCAGAGCAAATAACTTTTCCTGACAATGTACTTGCGAGTTCACACACCGCTTTAATGTTAATTTTAGTTATCTCCGACTGGCGAAGTCGAACATCATTAGTGCTGACGTGAATAATAATTTTAGAGTATTTACGATTAGCATTAGCCAGCACTTTTAAATTTGCTTTGATGTCAGGTGCTCTGGCTCCCGGCAAACATGTGACTATGGTGGCTGGTGTCTCTATTTTCAAGTTCCATGTAATAGAATCGCCAATAACTAGGGCACTTTCAATAGGATTCTCAGTGGGTGCATCACTGAGTGGGGAGAACTTGTTTGATGTTCTTATTGGAACGGAAGAGTGGTGTTTTCCGCGGCTAGGCCGCCTCACCGTTACCCAAGTGCCCTGCTGCACGGGCTCTACAGCCGGAACCGAACAATGTACAGAGTTCACTAGGCTAGTCGCATCCAAAACAGTATCTGAAGCCCTTGCATTCGTACTATCCTCGATTAAAGTTTGGATGTGTGTCTCTAATTCTGAGATTTTGTCTGTCAGCCTGACTATTTCCCTACATTTATGACATGTAAATCCCTCGTCGCTGACAGAGAAAGCTATACTAAACGTGACAAGTGGAACAACTTGCAATACTGGGAGAGGATGACATGACTCACCGTGTTTGTAGACTGATCCGAGTTACCACAGCTTTTTGATGAACGCGTTGAAAAAAGGTAGTCACCATGAAATCAAAATACTTTTTTTTTTCTCCATGTTTATTATAAAATGATTTATCCATGCACATCATTATAAAAAAAACAAAAAAAAACATGTGCCCTAACATTAACTTCCCATTCCCCTATGATGTGTGCACCAGTTTCAAAGCTGGACAATAATCCACCCCCTCCAGCAATTAGCAAACAACAATCCTATCAATTTCTGATGGACAAAATCTTGTCTCGTCACATTTTATTTCTAGAATGAGAAGATGTTTCATTTCATAATAGGGAAATAAAGATGCTGACTTTAAATGGTGTAAATAGAAAAACAGCAATTACCCAAAAATAGAAATCACAGACCCTTCCTTACTCTTCTGATGCAATTGAGTTAGCTCATAATGTATGTCTGGGTCAAACTGAGGACATCATGTACAAATTAAATTATGTAATCATATGGTCAGGCTTCTTTTTTTTTCAGCATAAATCAAAACTTTGAGCAATGTGATCTTTGCTTTTTCTCTTCTGTCTATGGATATCACTTTATAGATGCAGGATACTTATGTGTTCAGTTTAACTGTTATTTTTTATTTTTTTAAATAGCTATTTTATTTCTTAATAAGACTTAGATGGTACTTTCCCCATCATATGTTGCTTTGTGTTTTTTTCAGGCTTAAACAAGATGATATGACATTTAGGAGCAAATATGCATAACAGTAAACCAAAACTTGATGCTAAAATGGCAAATATCTCAACAGCTACAGTAAACTTTCCAGGAGAACTGACATAAGCTGGGATAAATGTGATCCATACAGCACAGAATATTAGAATGCTAAATGTGATGAATTTAGCTTCATTGAAATTATCAGGCAGTGTGCGAGCCAGAAAAGCCAAAATGAAGCACAAGAAAGCCAGTAGGCCAATATAACCAAGAACAGTAGAGAAACCTATAATCGAACCAAGACTGCACTCAAGAATGATCTTTTCCTTATAATATTTCATATTTTTGTAGGGAAATGGGGGAGATATTGTTAGCCAAAGCACACAGATAATAACCTGTACAAGTGTAAAGGCAAGAACACTGAGCCGTTGTTGTGAAGGCCCAAACCATTTCATGACATTACTTCCAGGAAGTGTAGCCTTAAAGGCCATTAACACCACTATTGTTTTCCCTAGAACACAGGAGATACAGAGGACAAAAGTGATCCCAAACACTGTATGACGCAACATACAGGACCACTCAGTGGGGTGACCAATGAAAGTAAGTGAACAGAGGAAACACAGAGTCAACGAGAAGAGCAGCAGGAAGCTCAGCTCTGAGTTGTTGGCTTTTACTATGGGGGTGTCCTTCTTGCTGTAAAACAGGATGGCCACCATCACAGTTAATCCTACTCCAAACAGTGAGAAAAAGACTAACACAATACCCATAACTTCTGTAAATGACAGAAACTCTACATCCTTTAACACACATTTATTTTTCTCAGCATTAGACCAGTATTCACCTGGACACTGCTTGCAGTTATTTGAATCTGGAAAGAAAATTGTGATCACTAGTTAGAAACAAAAGGTAAATGGTTTTATTTATGAACTCCTTTGATAAGAAACTGCACCCTGATCAGTAGAATAAGAATACAAAAAGAGCAACTAACCAATTTTCTTTGAAACTGTGACATGGGCTGAAGATTACCTGTCTCATTACTGATTTCTCCGTCTGCACATGGAATACAGTCATAACAGCAGACAGGTCTTCCTTTCTGTGCAGCCTTCCTAGTGCCTGGAGGACAGCTCTCACTGCACATAGACCTTGGCTTCTACAGTACATGGAAAATATATACATATAGTTTTTTTATACTGACTCTGAAGAATCAAAATACATAAGTCAGTATTATTCAGAACAGAGTACTGCATATTTCATGCATAAGATTTACAACTGCAATATGAGCTATTGTAAACTGATTGACTGTGAATATGTCTTGGGAATAGAACAATATTTTTAAAGTTACAGAAAATTAGCAACATTACTCAACATCAAGACTCTTGCTCTCTTACTCTTGACTTAAACCAACTCATTACATTTTTCATTAAATTGCTCTGAATTTCCAATGTTTTTTTTGTTTTTTTCTGATACATTAAGAATATATGAATTATATATAATATATAAGAATTAATGAAATGGTTAGTTCACCCAAAAATTGAAATTCTGTAATCATTTACTCATCCTTATGGTGTTCCAAACACGTATGACGTTCGTTCATCTGCGGAACACAAATTAATATATTTTTAATGAAATCTGAGAGATTTCTGTCCCTCCATTGACAGGTATGCAACTACTGCTTTATGTGATGAACAGACTGAATTTAGGCTTTTATTCACATATAAACATTCATCAACACACACATCAGTTATGGTAAATAGACGCTCAAGCATTCATTCTTGTGTGTTACGCAGCACATTTGAGCTTACTGCAAGAACCAATGAGGTTTGTTCTCGTGCGTCAAGCCAGTATGGTTAAGCTTCTGTTTATGTTTGCTGATGACTGCTTATATGTATATTCATTAACTTTTTGAAACGTCAAAGTGGTAGTTGCATAGACTGTCAATTTTTGGGTGAACTAACCCTTAAGAGTTTGTTTTCCAGTTTATTCAAAGAGTTTACTTTCAGGAATGTATCACATTATCTTCCTTCAAACAAACTTGCAGTCATACAGTATGCAAAGGTAAATGGTTTTTGCTGCACCAGTTTAAATTATCCTTGTAGGATAAACAGGTATTTGTCATTTACCTCCAGCTGTCCTCCAGCCCATGTTATGTTTTCAGTGTTAAGAACAATGCGTTTGTCAGGAGGTAGTGAGGCATCATAGTATCCCACTGGTTTAAATTGGACTGACCCATCAGACTTCTGCTGCCAGTTCACAATTTCATACTGGGCTACTACGCCTCCAGTGCTGTCAAACCACACACGATCTCCAAATTTTACGGTGAAATTTACACTTTTCAGAGCCTCAACCACCTAGCCAAAGACAAATTTGTATTACCTTTACTTTGTCTGACGTATAGGGTTATTCTCTTGCTTTTCCTGTATATATACCTCCTGTGGTTGTATTCTCAGGCCTTTTTCACAACCTTTTTGTTCTCTACATTTGAGTATATTGTGTAGTGAATGAGCCACAGCATACACTGCTTTGTAGACATTGCTTGCATATCTTTGTTCTGGCACATCTTCATTGTAGGTTTTCAGCTTGAGTAGATCCTGATATATGCTGCAATTTAATGCATATTGAGAAGAATTCCCCTCAATCTGTGAGCATGGAAAAGCTGTGTCCCAGAATGCATTAATAACATAATCTGAAAACCCTTCAACATTGATTTTTCTGACTGCAAACCCCAATGACCCTCCCAGAAACTTAAAACGTTTTGTAATGATCAAACTCTTTGCAGTTATCCATGCTTCCACACCAATCATTTGGAGGCCTGTAATGTTCTGAATACTTAGCTGCTCAAGGAGATTGCTCATCTCAAAACTGGTAAGAAATGCAATGATCACTTTTGCAGTGCCTTGTTTTATTATGTCAACCACTTTTTTGAGTTTTTCAGTCTCTGTTCGGTAGAATTTCACAGAGTACTCCACACAAATCCCCTCCTCCTGGGCTATTTTCAGAAATATGGCCATTCCATAGTTTCCATAGTCATTGTCAGTGTTCACAGCTCCCACCCAAGACCAGCCAAAGTGCTTGACTATGTATGCGAGTGCTCTGCTCTGGTGGTAATCACTAGCAATAGTCCTGAAGAAAGAAGGGTAATCTTTCCTATTACTGAGACATTCACACGTAGCTGACTGACTTATCTTAAAAAAAAGAAGAAAGAAAGAACAGGACACAATGAAATAGTCATCAGTATAGTAACTGTGTCAAACATTTAGTGTTATTGCTACCTACCACTGGAATTTTAAAAGGTCCTGTAGTTCTGGACAGAATCACTGTGGCAGAAGATTCTGATTCTCCTATGATAGCATGAATAATTGATTGTCCATTGCATTTGCCTTCTGCTGCAAACTCATGACCATTCAGCAATGCCATGGTTGAATTCATAGAAAACTGTCTTGATCCACAGTTATCATAAATTTGGTAGCCAACAGAAACATTTGGGAGCAAACTCTCACTTCGGTTAATTTCCTCAATGGCAAAAATCATGATTTGAGCCATCCGGAAATCTCTTATATTTACACTGTGAAAATGTTAAACAAATATGATAAATAACAACAACATATACATAAATATGATGGAAAAGTAAAGGATATATGTAAAATACATTGATACATGTTATTGCATAATAGTTTTATACATAATCTTCTCTAATGCTTCTTAATATTTCCAATGTAACAAACCTGGAACATGATAGAGGTTGAGGTTTTTGTGTAAACTCAAATGAAGATGATGTTAGTTTACTGTGAACTGCAAAAATTCCTCCAATAGTTACTTCTCCATCCCTGGAAAGCAGCGGGTACTTAGTTTCTCCCATTATTCTGCAAAGTGTGTTTTCCACCATTGTTTGAAGGTGGTGGAAAAGCAGGAGTGTGTAAAAAAAGAGAAGCATCCCAAAGACTCCTCTGCACCTACCAATGCAAATGACCTGATACAGTATTTGCATTTTTATAGACATAATTAATATGGATGAATGATTTTAAATGTAGCCAATGAACTAATAGGGCAGGGCAGGCAGGGTCGTTGCTACAGGGGAGAAAGGTGGTGATGATTCTAGAGGCCCCCGGCTTTCGGGGGGCCACCATGATTTCAGCTATCAGAAGAATATGAATGTTTAACTAATGTGGGCTAATGTGAAGTAACTCTTTGGGACCACACTATCTGCCACACTGAAGAACTCCTGGTTATGTGAATTATCACTTCTACCTACTAATCAGCAATCATAGGTAGGGTGACCACCTGGAAAGTTCTGAAAATTGGGAGAAATGTCTGTACAATTAGGGTTGGGAATCGTGAGAAATGTTCCGGTTCTGATTCCGGTTCTGCCTAACGATTCCGGTTCCGGTTCCATTAAAATAATTAAACGACTAATAAACAATAGTAGTAAGGGGAAAATGCACAATACTCGACTCAAACAGTCCTTTTTGTGTTTATTATTTTTGTAAAATGAATTTAACAGACTGTTAATCTCAACAAATTCACTAACACTTTACAGTAAGGTTCATTAGTTAACATAAGTTGTCTACACGACAACTCTAATTAGATAAACGGCAGCGCGAACGCAGATTTGAATGTTGCGATGTTATTTTTGTCAAAGGTTTAACCCTTTAGCACGTACGTTCTAAATATTCAGACTGGTAGCCTGGCGTGAGTTTTTTTAATGCGACCGTTATTATGCAATGATCGCGTTCTAATTTCCATGGTAACGCATCAACCTTGGAACTTGGCATTTCGCTGTTCATGGTGGATGACCGCATGNATAAACAATAGTAGTAAGGGGAAAATGCACAATACTCGACTCAAACAGTCCTTTTTGTGTTTATTATTTTTGTAAAATGAATTTAACAGACTGTTAATCTCAACAAATTCACTAACACTTTACAGTAAGGTTCATTAGTTAACATAAGTTGTCTACACGACAACTCTAATTAGATAAACGGCAGCGCGAACGCAGATTTGAATGTTGCGATGTTATTTTTGTCAAAGGTTTAATATACACGGGCGAATCGTTGTCATTTAGGAATTAGATCATGTGGACGATGAAATCGAGAACAGAATCTTTTAAAGATTAATCGTGCACCTTTGTGCATCTCACAGCATCTCTCTCTCTGCATTGAAATCTTACGTATATGAGTAACGTTAGCGCCGCACAAGGGCTTTTCAGTGCATTTATTGCTAATATTCATGATGTGAGATGTCTCTATTAAAGGATACGCTCCCCGCACTTCGCCCACCCATCACACCAGAACCGTTTTCATAACCGAAACTTAGAAATCTTGCACGGTTCCCGGTTCTTTTCAAAAAACACAAAACCGGTTCTCGGTTCCCAACCCTATGTACAATACTACAATAAACATTTTTTTTTTAAAAAAGTGTTTTAAATTAAAGCTGTTACGTTTGAATTCCTCTTTTGGGCTTTTTCCTTATTCCTTGGATTATCTTGGTTATTTTTGTAAATAAAGACTGGCTGCATTTAGATCCACTGCTTCTCTCTCCTTGCCTCCACCAAGCCATAACAATGACAGCTTAAATAGATCAAAGGAACCAGTGTGGACCTCATCAAAAGTCATTAAATATGCCTACACCAGTCAGGACTTCTTCTAGACACATACTGTATTTCTCAAAGCCGCTAGATCCACAAGATACACTGAAACTAGTCAATTGCATTTAATGTTTGTGTAGTCTAATAAAGGAACAAACTAGTCGCTGATAATATAAAATGTGATTTTTAACTACTAGCCTGTTATTCAGTTCATTATATTTAGTATTGAATGTGAACCTAAATTACATTGTATCACTCAAACCTGGGCAAACTGAATGGCAGTCACAGAGCCAGTCATAATTAACAAGATAACATGCTTGATAATGATAACATTATCATTCAACATCACAGCAAGTAGGCCTTTCAACTAATGTAAAGGCCGATTCACACTTAATAATGATAACTATAAAAGATAACCATAATTATAACTTACACGTCAATGAACAATATTGTTCTGTAAATTCTAAGTGCGTGCTGCATGTTTGTTGCCTGCTGCTTTAAATGCTCAAGCTCTTTAAATCAGGATGGATTGTGATGTTATCATTTTTATCATTCATAAGCTGTAAAAAAAAAAAAAAAGTTCTGAAAATGATCATTATAGCTGTGGTGTGGACTATTCATCAACGCACACATGCTATTCTTTTATATTTAGAATGATTTTTAGAGCTATATCTTTATTGTTATAGTTATCGTTCTTGGTGTGAACAGGCCTTAAATCCATGTTAATGTGGCAGGGAGCAGTACAGGTTAACACACAAGCCCAAGTTCATCTACTTGTAGAAAATTTGTCTACGCCAACGGGGTATTTCCAGGAAATAGAAATAAACCCCAAAGTTTATTAGGTTACACAGGTTCACTTCTCATAAAAAGGTAGGCAGGAGACGTGAGTATAATATAAAAGTACAAAATTTATTTCACATATTGAATTCAACAAGGTAGAAAAGTCACTTAAAATAGCCTTGGTATGCCATCACTCCAGGCAGTTCTCTCCAACACTTCAACAAAAACACAAGACAAATTACATAAGAAAAGACAGAAGTTTACACACACAAAAAACAAAACAAAAAAAACCTCAAATTATACTAAAATAACAAAACCAATTTATACACTCAAAATAAACAAAAAACAAAATTCAGCAATTTACAGGGCTGAGGTTACCCACCGGAGTGATCACCAGCGCTAGTTATCCAAATGCACACTTCCACACACACCCAACCGTGAACTCCGATCACACTCTCATACACTTCAAAAGTGTCACACGGCAAACGTTGAAGCAGCAGCACCACCACCACAAAAGATCCTTCACCCGAGGAAACCAAACTCCTAAAAGAAAACAAAATGAGTCTTATAAACAGAAGTAAATGAAAACCACAGTCAAATGGAGTCACATTTCCATCATGAAACAAAGATGGATAAATCGTACTCTGTTACTAACATAACCTTGGTTCCCTTAGATACGGAATAAGTACTGCGTCAAACGTCTTATTATACATAAGACAAGACACATAAGGGGAAAACTCCTTTTCTCAGATTTCTGAAGCCTTTTTCATTCACGCAGTGAAAACTGCACAGCCATTGGTTCGTGGAGTTAAGGTAAACGAACCAATGATGGCGCGGCAGAGGCGCGCAAGCCCGCCAAAAGGGGTGGTATCTTCATGGCAAATAGATTTAATTCGACTGAAGCAATGCACGAGGCGTCTTGTGAATAGTGCGGCAAAGTACGCAGTAATCGTTCTGTATCTAAAGGAACCGAGGTTACGTTAGTAACCGAGTACGTTCCCTTTCGATACTACACTCGTACTGCGTTGAACGTCTTATTATACATAAGACAAGACGCATATGGGGACGATATTCCATCACGCCATGCTACGCAGGGGGACGACCGAGCATCGGGGCAGAGCACTTGAAAAGGACAGGATAGCCCAGGCAACGGGGCTGAAAACACTGTAGTCATCCTCCCAAGCCCCTAAGCCAAGGCACCAGCGGGGCCCAGGGTGCACAGAATATAATAACACCCGGACATGGTCGGGATCATAACGGAAAACCATAAGCTGGCCACAGCAGTGAGGCTTATGCAGAAAAGGACTTGCGTCTGAAGTGCAGGAACGTCCAGATTATAAAACCTGACAAATGTGGACGGTGAGGCCCAGCCAGCCGCCGACGAGGCCATGCCTCTCATGGAATGCGCTCTCACACCTAAAGGGCATTGAAGGCCTAAGGAGGAGTAAGCCAGTGCTATAACATCGACTATCCATCTGGAAAGCCTGGGCTTCGTGACCGGAAGGCCTTTCGTGCGGCCATCGAAGCAGACAAAAAGCTGTTCCGCTTGACGAAAAGAGGCGGAACGGTCAATGTAAGTCCTCAGGGCCCTGACAGGACAGAGTAGGTTCAACTCCTGTTCAGCCCGCCCTGGTGATTTATTAACCCCTCTGGGGTCTGAGGATTTTTGGGGCCCTGGAGAAGTTTTGAATGCCCTGACGTGCTTTTTTCAGTTGTTCATAAACATATTAAATAACAAAAGTGTCATTACAATGTATTTAGCACAAACTAGGCAACAATAAAACGTAAGGAACATGTATGTACATGTTTGTTTTTTTGAAGGAATAACGTTTATGCGTGGTCACTGAAATAATGCCAAAAAAATTATATTAAATCTGTGTTCACAAGACTTCTGGGTATTGGAGGTTGTAGACTAGAGTTTTTGCTTCAAAATGATGTAAAAATTATCCTGCCTACTCGTTCATATAAAACAATATATTAATTTAAATTTTGTAAGACACTTTTTGTCAAGAAACACAGTATGCGTGGGGGCGTGATTCACACCTGAGAAGACAAAGGACCCGCATAATAATGAGCCCTTTCAGTCAGGTAGGCTATGTGAAAAAACCCTCTGTGATCATGCTTATAACAGGATTAATGTCCACTCTTGACAAAAAAACAAGATTTTTGTGATATCATGCATGCACGTATTATTGCACATGTGAAGAAAATTTTGTATGGCCCTATGTTAAATTACAGTACCAGTCAAAATATTGAACGCATTTTTTTTAAAAGAAGTCTTAAGTCTCTAACCAAATAATGGTTTTCTATTTTAATATACTTTAAAATATAATGTATTTCTGTGATGCAAAGCGTCTGAACATTCCTACCTCTATGGCATTTCATATAGGCTACTATATTTGTTATATTATATATAGCCTAAATGTTAATATTCAGTTGACAAACTATACATCATTAAAAGGGTCTAAGACTCAAGCTTCACATTTTGATCTCTGTTTTACTCTTAAAATCTTATATTGACCGCAATTTCTTAATATGCTTAAAAGCATGGACATTTGGAGAAATATTGATGGATTCTCATATGTTTATGCCAATTTTCTATACAGACGAGTAATATTTATTCAATATTTATTGTCATCACTATGAGCGCTGGATACTGTGTTTTCAATTCATACTTGCAGCCGGAGGGCGCTCTGTGCACATTTAGTCCACAAATGCCTCCTAAAGAAGAACAGGCAAACAGCCATGTGACTTTCCAGGAACTAACAGAGGCTTCTAGAGATCGCTAACCATGGCTATAACATGCAGATAGACACTTTTGAAGATAACAAATACACGATTGCAATGATGTATACATGTATTGCCTCAGAATTTGCGTCTGAATAGCGCTCGCTCCGTAGGCGTGGCCGCATTAGCGGATAATGAGCTGAATCACGGACTTCTGACATGGCTCTGTTTTCACACAGATTGCATATTTGTTTTAGATTTGACTTACACGATTTAAAACCTGACATTTCAACGTTTCTTTAGACATAAGTCAAATTATTTTGTGATTAGTATTCACTAAGTTACACTTCATTTTCTGTGAACTATCAGATTGGACTTCGTTCAGAGGGAGACAAGAGATCATGCATCATGTTAGTTTTCTTTATTTTACAAAAAGCACATCATTTTGTTTTTACTCTGTGTACACAAATAAAAGATGATATTTCACAGATTAAAATGGTGTATAACTCTTAATTGTATGTGCAAAATTGACAGAGTATTTTTAGTTTCTTTCACACTGGTAAGAAAAAAGGTCCCAGGGTTGCGATGCACGCCTGGATTCACCTTGAGCAAGCAGCGACCATGTCGCCAGGCTTGGGACGGGACCCGTGGTTTCAGCCAGAACTGCAGCGGGCGGAGATGCCGAGCTCATAGACCTAGCATCTTCTGAAACGCTCTGAGCGGCAGAAAAGCCCTGGGCATAAAAGGTTCCATGAGCTGCTGAATGGCCAGAGATTGTTCTGGCGACACCACGGCCCTCATGCGGGTCGAGTCTAAAATTATCCCCAGGAACGAGACACGTTGGCTGGGAGATAACGGGTCTGAGGCCGCCATCCTTTTTTGGGAACGAGGAAGTACCTGCTGTGGAAGCCTGACTTGCTCAGTGCTGGGGGAACCACCACTATGGCTCCTTTTGCCAGCATGGTGTTCACCTCGGAAAGCAGGACGCGCATGTCCTTGTTTTCCACAGAGGTTTGGACCACACAGTTGAATAACGGGGCCCGTTGAGCGAATTGGAGTACATAACCTCGTTTTACTGTATTCAGCACCCAAGTTGACACTCCGGGGATGGCCTGCCAGGCCTCAGCCGGCGTGGCAAGGGGCTGGATTGGTTCTAGCACTGAGTCGTTGTGAGGGACTGTGGTGCACACACGGGGTGGAAGAGGAATTTTGCCCTCTTTTTCGAGTATGTGTTTTCTTCTGTCCATTACCACAGCGGTTATACACTCGGGTGCTAGAACGGGCCCTTTGCATGCAATAAACACATTTTCCCAGCACCCGTAATTGAACGGGGTGACTGGGAACACATACGAGGCTGTTTGGGTCAGTGAATGCGGCTTGCGGGGCGGGGCCGGCAACTGAAGCGCTCAGTGATTCGGCATTTAACAACAAACACCATAGAAATCTGCTTTCTCAGAATTAATATATTCCATGAGCCTCACCTGAGTCAGGGGAGAGCGTCATGTCATTTTTAGCGGAGCGCTGTCAGCATTGAGCTTGTTCTAACACTCTTATAGTGAGAGCACACTCCCTCAATGAAGGCGGCTTGCGGGGGCGGGGCCGGCAAGCGAAGCGAAGCACTCAGAGGCTCAGCATTTAATAACAAACACCAGAGAAATATGCTCTTTCAGAGTTAATATATTTCATGAGTCTCACCTGTGTCAGGGGAGAGCGTCATGTCATATTCAGCTGAGCGCTGTCAGTATTGAGCTCGTTGTAATGCTCTCAGCGTGAGCGCACACGCACCCAATGAACGCGGCTCGTGGGGGTGTGGCCAGCAAACGACACGCTCAGAGAACTGCTGGAGAAATACGCTATTTCATAGTGAATCAGTGATGCGCGGGTTGATCCAAAATAAGCGGGTGCCTGCGGTCATCCGCGGTCACCCGCGGTAATGAGTCATCCTAAAATATTTTTAATGATATTCGGGTCGCGGTCGGGTCGTTTGAAATAAAGATGCCAATTAAACCTTTGTGATTTTCAGTTTTACTTTCATGGGTATTTGTGAACATTTATTTATGGATATTGTAGCGTCTAAAATGCATTAATAAATACTTTATTAACATATTCTATCCCTGCATTTTGTGCTTGTGAGAGCTTCAATTGGGCATTCACGTGGCTAAATAGCCTAAGCCTACTAATACAAGTGAGAAATCCTTATTTACCTTTTGAATGTTGAGCGTTATTGACTTTTGAATAAATGCTGACGCAGGACAAAATGCCCGATTTCCCAACACGTTGAACTGAGCAATGCCATTGTACCATTTTAATAGGCTACTTTTAAACCCATATAGCTCAGTAATGTCAGTTTTATGTATTTTCTGAGAGGGGGCTGGATTTTTGTTGGAAAAGTCGGGGGAGACACCACACTTCGATTAGACTCAATAAACACATGCAGCATCTTAATTGTTAAGAAAATGAAACGAAATAAATGAATAAATCAAGCCTTTATTACATAACACTAGGCTATATCATACAACATTCAGAAAAAGAACAGTTTGCGCTCCTAAGGGCTTTCACACTTTTCCAAAAGTGGGCCTTCTCTCAGTTGACCTGCTGATGAATTCTTCAAGCAGGGTCGAAACATAAATATCGCATTCATCAATAATATGCATCTAGACAGCTGAAATGGAAAATGATGGGCCGCCTCAAGAACTGCCTGCTCTCGCCGTTGCACCTCTGAGGGCACCACGTCAGGTCCTGAAACATTTCTCTCCTCCACAGGCTGGATTAATGGATATTATTGGCCAGGGAGGCTGATGGGGGGCGTATGGGAGGGGGGCGGCCACACCCCCAGTTCTTACGTCTATGGCCCAATGACGCTACAATGAGCATTTACTACTTTTAAAAAAATGCGGGTCAGGAAGCGGGTCGGGTACAATATTTTCCTTTTTTTTTTGCGGCCCGAGTTGCGGGCAGGTTAGTTGAAAACGTCGGTCGGGTGCGGGTTGTTTATACATTGACCCGTGCATCACTGTAGTGAATATATTCCAAGAGTCTCACCTGAGTCAGGGGAGAGCGTCATGTCATATTCAACTGAGCGCTGTCAGCATCGAGCTCGCTCTCGCGCCTTTCTCAATGAACGCGGCTTGCGGGGGTGTGGCCGGCAAGCGACACGCTCAGAGATTCAGCATTTTGCAACAAACGCCGGAAAATGTGCTCTTTTAGAGTGAATATATATACCAAGAGTCTCGCCTGAGTCAGGGAAGAATGTCATGTCATATTCAGCTGAGTGCTGTGAGTAGTGAAAACGCAGTCATTTAAAAAATTAGCTCTTATATTTATACCAATTGCATTGCAGAAAGATACACCGCAATGCATGCTCTCGTTTACTTTACCTCCACGAACCAATGGCCGTGCAGTTCACTGCATGAATGAAAAAGGCATCAGAAATCAGAGAAAAGGCGTAAAAGGTTTTGCTGGTAATCTGTCAATGGGTAATTGGAAGCAGTGTTGCTTTCGTCAACGAAAATTATGACTAAATATCGTCGTCAACGAACCTTTATCACGTGACGAAAACGAGATGAGACGCAACGTAAATGCTGGTCATGTGACGATGACGATAATTAAATGTATAATGCAATATTGCTGACGAATAAAAACGAGACTAAATGTGGTTTACAAAATAAAAACTACGCTAAAATGTCTCTTCATTTTCATTAACCAAAACGAGACGAGACGAAATGTAATAACATTATTTTAGTCGCGTTATTATTATTTTGCAGTATTTCTGTTTCCTGTGTCACACTTCAGGGGCTGCATCAGGTCACACTGCGCAGACGCAGGCGACGTCACTTCCTCTGACATAGAGAAAGGGACCGATACGTAGGTATAGAGGGTATGCACGTGACGTCACAGTCGACCGTTAGGACTGCGGTCACGCCCACTGTGTGGCAAAAGACTGAGCGGCAGCATTGCTTTTCAGCGTGAATGCCGCGAAAAACACTTCCAAAACGGGAAAGAGCTTTGAGATTGACTGTACAAATAGATTTGACACAAAACCTGAGTTATAGATTTAAAGACTGCTGAAAGCTACAGAAAAAAGAAAATGGATCACTGCAATTCACAGAAACAGCTGGACTCCAGCAGAGAATCATGGATTTGCAGTTATCATTTTGTGTCAAATTGTTGGATTTTGAGGTAAAATCATACCGTATATATTGAGTTGTTATATATTGTGTTGACAACTCATTAATTAAATATTTGCCATCTTAAATTCTGCATAATTGGGTGTTTTTAAATAAACACTTACAAAAACTATACAAGTTTTAGGGCTGGCTAATATGACGATATATATAACATTGATATAAGTGATTACTCGGATTTAAACCTACCTATATTGTAGTTATATAAAATATTCACAGGCAGATTTGCTTTATGTATTTCCCCGGCGTCGGAATCAGGCACATATAAATGTCAGGAAACACGACTCCTGGCTGCATGTCAATATCCATGGATTAGGTTTATTTGACAAGGTGTAAGGAACACTTTCGAGCCCAACCTTTAGTGTAATCGTTTGTTTTACTCGCGTTTTTGCAGTTTCACCTATTAAATCCAATCATGCAGCAGGTTCTTTTGCCACTCAGTCCAGCTGAGGGAGCGTGTTCCGGCGGGAAAGTGACGTCGATGCATACCCTCTATCTGTAGATTTCACATGCTCATAACTAAATGAAAAATGCACAGATCATAGAAAATGCACATAATTATTTAAAGCAGATTCTTACGATTAAAATGAATCCAAAATCAACATAATATATTGCATTGATCACAAGATATTACTCATGGAATGATTTAACATACTTGGCTAAAACAAGTCTCTCATCTTTCAGGGATGCAGTGTGTATTCAATGTTCCCGGACCCATCCATGTTCGTTTTCCAACGTGGAATAACACAAAATAGGTATCATCTTAAAACTTAGATGCATTAAAAAGCTGAGTTTCTAACCATTTCGAAAAACTCCTAACGAGTGCTGAGAAGTGCCTCTAAACCGGAGTTTACCGCCTGTGGGCGCCATCTAGCTGCGAAAAAATGAATAATACTTTATCACCACAAAATTTGAAAAAGATGCAGCTCACATGTAGGAGAGCATCACCAAAAAAGACTTTCCTTATTGCCTTCCTGAGTTATTCCATGTCAAATAAAAAAAAATGAAAAATGATAAAATGAAATATATATATATATATATATATAGTCTTTTATCAGCAGTTTTTCAGCATGAAAATGTCCAAATGTAATGTAATTTATATTTTCTAAAACATTTAAAAGTGTTCTATCAAATGATACCTATCTTTTGACTCTCCTTGCTACAGTTTTGGAGTTATGAGTCTTTACTTTTGTGTTGGTCGCTCAGAAAAAAAAAAGGGTCTAAAAGGGATGAGAGACATCTCAAGGCATTAGGTATTATATAATGTAGGTAACAATATAATAAGATAACCTTGTTTAAAATGGGTTTGGCTAAAAGAAAATTTTTGTTTTGTCTATACTACTAGGTACGATACTATATTGATTGGGCTAAATAGAATTGCATTACTAAAAAGAGACTAAAATAAGACTAAAGCTGTGGGTTGTAAATAGTTCCTTCAAAAGTAGAAAAGTATATGCTATAATAAGTTGAGTTTCTAAGCTACTTTGGTGATAAATCACAGGACAGCGCTGACAACTAGTTTCTGCGTCCCTCTGTGCGCGATCCTCGCGTTTTGCACAGCTACTGTTTGTATGAGTGTTCATGCCACAATGCAGCTGCACGAGCACGGTAGCTCGATATATTAATACACACCAGATGGTCTAAAATCGCTTGAATGTCCAAACTGGTAAACCTTCAAACACATACAACTGACACAGTTTAGTGAAGACGCAAGGCTCACCGCTTGCGCGCCGTCTCCGTGTGTTGATTTGGCATTCACCTGCTTGTTGACTGGAGTCACATGCCTACACACGCGGTAGTATGTTTTTAAGGGGGAAGTATTTAAGATTAAAAAAACGAAATAACCGACATGGGGAAATTACGTCAGTTAGAGGTTCTGAATTTCGGTTTCGATTACTTTTCGATTAATCGTCCAGCCCTAATGTCGTAGCCATGATATATTAATTAGTGGGAACGTGATAACTCGTGGCCACGAGATCATTTTGTCGAGGTAATGACATCCTTATGTCGTGGCCACGCGATGTAAAGTCGTGACCTCGAGATCATATGGTGAGGGAACGCAAAGCATTTTGGGAATCCGCGGCACAAACATACATAAGGCGCCAGACTTCTTTGCATGAAGGGAAGAACGCAGTGTTCAAGATGCCGCCTACCTGCTGTGTTATACAGTAACTTCAAGTCGCTGCAGCAGGCCCAGGTCTTTTTTACGGATGGATGGGTCCAGGACCTGGAGATTGTAAAAGTGGGGCAGAAAACTGTCGTCCGTTCAAAGGTATGCTAATGTTTTAAGCACCACACTCCTCGCTCTCTCTCATCTATCTGCGTGCAGTCAGAATTCAACAAACCAGAGCGTGTGTGTGTGTGTGTGTGTGAGAGATTTTGGTTGGGTGACAGTTGTAGGTTACAGTTTGACAAAAGCACAATGTTGTGTTTTATTGTGAGGGTACACAAATATAAGTAAACACTTTGCAGTTTGAAAGATGTCCCGTATGAACAAAATGACGGAGTATGTTTTTATGTTTCCACTGTTCGATCGCGCCTGTGCCTCTCTCACACACACACACACACTCACTCACACTCACACGCTGGTTTGTTGAATTCTGACTGCATGCAGATAGATGAGAGAGAGCGAGGAGTGTGGTGCTTAAAACATTAGCATACCTTTGAACGGACAATGGTTTTCTGCCCCACTTTTACAATCTCCAGGTCCTGGACCCATCCATCTGTAAAAAAGACCTGGGCCTGCTGCAGCGATTTGAAGTTACTGAAAACTTTGTGTGTGTATGCACTAACACTTAATATCATGTAGTTGTGTGTGTGTAATATAAATATAAACATATATATATATATATATTTAATATGGGTGCTGGAAGTTGGGCAACAGTTTGACGTCGCTCTGCTCTTAAGGATCCAGTCCTTTGATCCCCTTTATTTTCTCGTCATATCTCGTCTTTGCATTAGGATTTAGTTTTAGGTGGTATGGTCCGACAATGTTTTCTTCAGCCCGCTGCATTTTGTAAGATTATATTCTGTTTTTCACTCTAATTTTTTATTATTTTCATGCCAGAACACTAGCCTGCTATGCCAGCCCATGTAAACGGGCCAAACATACCCATAATTCTTTGCGTTCTGATGAAGTTGCCGCCCAGTTGGTCACGTCTTAGCGATCTCTATACATCTGTCATACAGTGTGTCAGTTGACATGCATGACGCGTCGTCATGGAAACAATAAAGGAAATGTTCTAAAATAAGTCGCCTTAACTCTGGGAGGTCAGCCAGAATGTTTTAAACTTATGTGTGAAAGGGTTTAATTTTAATTAAATTGAATTCTAAATTTAATCAAATTTCCTCCCAACATCCATTTTCCAATAAAGTCATTGGGTGACAGTTGTCATCAGCTTGTGTAGTGTGTAACCTCCTGTTGCAGACAGTGTTACCAACTTTGCGACTTTTCAGACCCCTTTAGCGACTATTTTTCAAAAAAGCAAAATCTAGCGACTTTTTGGACAAACCTCAGTAACTTTCCAAATGTCACCAGCACTATCCTGTGAGTGCGAGGTCTTGCTTTTCCGCTGCCGTCACACCTCTCTCAGCGTCTACGCCTGTTCATTGAGTGGCTGAGAGGAGCAGCAGCACATTCCGTTGAGTGCACGGCATCTGACAGAAGTGAATGAGCGAGCTACACACGAGCACATAGTGTTGCCACGGACAAACACTATTTCTGATTCTCCTTTGTTTTATATTTAAAGCGGAACTCAGTAAGATTTGCGAAGCTCCCCCTACAGGTTCCTTCAATGAATTACACTGTCATAAATACTCCAAGCGCAGCTCTGGACTACAACGACTACAACGCTCACCAGCGCAGTAGTTTTGCAAATACAGTACAAGAAATCTCGATGGAGGTGGGAAGTTTTCGAAATTGTCTTATAAAGCCATAATATATACATTGTTTTTGAATTACCGTAAAGCATTTTGTCACTCTCGCGTGAACGTGAACATGAGGCGAGATTGTGTCGGGTCGGCGCAGCTCAACTTGCAAGTGCTGTTTTCTAGCGTAGACGTGCCAGAGGGGGTTAGTGCACGCCTCAAACACACCACTACAAGTCAATTAACCATCGTAAGGACTTAGAAAACTATTTATGAAGGTAAAAAAGTTACTTAGTTCTGCTTTAAAGAATTTGGTTTTACCGTTTTGATTTCCATTTTTCTCGTGTGCTTATCACTTATATTACTCACTATCACTGAGTTTTAGTTCATCCAGTTTCTGAACTCTCTGAATTCATGTAATTTAGATCAAAAATTTAGTCATTCACTATCATACTCGTTCTGTTGCCTGACAAAAAAAAAAAATTAATAATATATATATAATATATATATATATATAATATGAGAACAGCTTTATTTGATATTTGACTATATTATGTTATATTTGGGGCAGTTGTGGCCTAATGGATAGAGAGTCGGACTTGTAACCCAAAGGTCATGGGTTCGAATCTCAGGTCCGGCGGGGATTGTCGGTGAGGGGAGTGAATGTCCAGCGCTCACCCCACCCTCAATACCACGACTGAGGTGAGACCCTTGAGCAAGGCACCGTACCCCCAACTGCTCCCCGGGCGCCGCAGCAATGGCTGCCCACTGCTCCGGGTGTGTGTTCACGGTGTGTGTGTTCACTGCTGTGTGTGTGCACTTGGATGGGTTAAATGCAGAGCACAAATTCCGAGTATGGGTCACCATACTTGGCCACATGTCACTTCACTTCACTTCATATTGTATTAAAATACAGTATGCGAGCACGGATTAGGAGAGAAAACATTAGGAAGGCAGAATGCAACCTTCGTGATGACGTCACGAACATGCTAATTGACGCATGATGGCTACTTTCCTTTGAAAATAGTTGGCAACATTGGTTGCAGATCATTTAGGTAGCGTCACATAGTGTGAACACCACAACGACTTCAAGACTCCACAGCAAGTCATGTAGTCTGTGCGCACAGCGATCTGCCGACGTTTAAAGTCCCGTAGTGTAAACTTGGCATTAGTTTTGAATGGCGTGTCTGACGTTGGTCTTTGATGCCGTGAGAAATATCGATTCTAGATTGATTCTATGTCAATGTGCTATCTGGGTGTAGCCTGAAAGGTTCAGCCTAAATAAATAAAGGTCCTAGAAAGTCAATGCAGAGCGGTCAGGATTTACAGCTTTGCATCGTCCACATCGGCCGGAGAGCATTCGCGATCAGATGCCGACGTCTCGGCGACATTTTCCCCAATTAGCAAACGCTCCCTGAGCTACACCTTGGCAATGGAACTTTGTGCATCGGGTCGACATCGGCCCGACGTACGTGTGTTATCTGGGCTGCGGCAAATACGAATGACAAAAACACAAAACAGTGTTACTAATACTTACGCATCACCCGCTGGAATTCCCCACTAGCAACCACATGCAATCTTACCAAACCAGGATAGATGAGCATTACAATCAGTTTACCGGCCAGGATACGCAGCCTTCAAATAACCCGCTGCTAAACCGAAGTAACGTTACAGGGACTGCATTACTCAAACCACCCGCCCCTCAGCGAAGCTAGACATTCTGTTTGCAATAAAACAGCTTTCACATAGCCTACCTGAAAGGAGGACAGTCATCAAATCCACTAGAGCATCCGATGGAGACACATATACAGTGATGGGTCACTCGCGAACGAGCCGGCTCTTTTACGTGAACGTCGGGAGCCGGCTCACATATCTGAAGAGCCGACTCTATTTAAAAAAATATAGCCTATAGAAATTAAATCATTATGTAATGAATAATTTTAATTTTATTTAAAACAATAGATTAATAATTCAAAGAACAACACAAAAAATATAATTATAGAAGCCTAGGCGCATGGGCTCTTTTTCGTGAGCCGGCTCGTTTGACTCAGCTCACTGAAAAGAGCCGGCTCTTTTGGCTCACAAACGGCTCTTTAAATAATAAGTGTTTTAACTATGACTTTGACTATGATAGGTGTGAAAACAGTTCTAATTAAATTATTAAATGAAATCATACTCACAATGTCTCACAATTTCACAAATTGTGTTCACACATATCATAGTCAAAGTCATAGTTAAAACATAGTATTTAAAGAGCCGTTTGTGAGCCAAAAGAGCCGGCTCTTTTCAGTGAGCTGAGTCAAACGAGCCGGCTCACGAAAAAGAGCCGGAATGCCCATCACTAATACACACACAGATGAAAAGACAGGCTGGGGTGCAACAAACGAGTCATTAGTAGTGATGGGACGGTTAATACTGGGGCTCCGATGCTCCGGCGCAGTTTTCAAAGCACTATTTTATCACTTATTCTTCTTTCTTTTTATGGCGGGTGGCACCAACGTTAAGGTGCATTATCGCCACCTACTGTATTGGAGTGTGGACCAGAGTTAAAAAAATAAATAAATAAAACACCCTAAATTCTCTTAATCAGCTCTGTTCTCTTGAGATAAAAAACATAAAATAAAAAAAATAAACGAAAATAAGTTCGTTCTTCATTGTTTCTCGCTGATTAGTATACTTTTGACAGAAACAAATAACATGTTCTACTGATTCCTCTATTCCACAGTGCTCACATAATCCTGTTGGATGATTATTTATTAATTTTAAGGTTTTATTCAGCATGGTATGTCCAACCCTTAATCTTGTTAGAATAGTTTCCTCTTTAGTATTTCTTCTTGTTTTCCTCACCCCGCCTACTTCCCGTTGTATTTCATAAAGCTGACGTCCTGTATTTCCTGTATCCCAATTGTTGCCACTCCTTAGTGGTATATGCTTTAATTACTGCTTTTGCTTCATATTTAGTCAGTGAGATATTCATGATGTCCTCATTTTCCAAAGCCTGCTTTGCTAATCCATCAACCTTTTCATTGCCCTTTATCCCCCTATGAGCTGGTATCCACATAAATATTATCATGATGTTCATATTCTTAAATCTATACAGATTTTCATATATCTCATTTACTATATCCTGTCTACTATGAGATGTGAATGATTGCAATGACTGTAATGCTAAACATGAATCTGAACAAAGTATAATCTTTTTGATTCCAGTGTCTTCTATCCACTGTAGTGCTGTTGCTATTGCCATCAACACTGATAAATGATCTGATGTTCTCCTATTAATAAAGATGTTTAAGGATGGACAACTAAAAGCAAAACCTGTTCTCCCTGTTTTAGGATCTTTAGATCCCTCAGTATATACTGGAGTAATGCTTGATACACAGTTTGTAGTCTATCTTCAACAATAGCTGCAATGTCTCCAGATTCTTTAAATACCTTCATTAATTCTAACATATAAAAATCCAAGACAACTGCAGGAAACATCCAAGGTGGAGTTATTGATAACGGTACTGTAGGAATGTATCTTTTCTGACATATAACCATTTCTCTTGCTTCTTTGCCACTATTCCATGCAAAACACTTCTGTTTAGATCTTTCCTTTTCCCAGCAAGGAAGGAGTACCTTTACTGTTGGATGGCAGTCTTCTGAATGACCTTGAAGATTTACCCAGTAGTTCATCATTAACTGCTTTCGTCTGATTTGTAACGGCATTTCACCAACCTCAACCTGAAGAGCAGATACAGGAGTCGTTTTAAAAGCACCACAACAAAGTCTCAAATCCTGAGCTTGTATCACATCCAGCTTCTTCAATAAAGTTTTTGCTGCTGAGTCATAAACAATACTTCCATAATCTAAAACTGATCTAACAATGCTATATAAATATTTTTCATTGCCGCTCTACTCGCTCCCCATTCTGATCCTCTTAGACATCTTATCACATTTAAAATCTTTTTACATTTAGTGTCTTTCTTTTGAATATGTTCTTTCCATGATAATTTAGCATCAAACCACACACCCAGAAACTTAAAAACTTTAACTTGTTCAATAGTTTGTCCATACATCTTTATCTGTGTGTCAATGCCTCTTTTCCTAGTGAACATGATTGTTTTTGTTTTATGTACTGAAAACCTAAAACCCCATGAATATGACCATCTTTCTACCAATTCAATTGCCTCTTGTATTTTTCCTGTAATATGATTTATATTCTTTCCCCGTTTCCACAATGCCCCATCATCAGCAAACAATGATTGCCCAATGTCTCCTTGTACTTGAGAAAATACATAATTTATCATGATTGAGAAGAGTACTGGACTAATAATGCTGCCCTGGGGGGTACTATTGTGTCACGCACTGTACCGATGCTTGTATCGAAATGACAATACCACGTGTTTGAAGCTTCGAACGTCATGCAGTATCGGAAAGTCGGGACAGCTGGTTTGAAAAAAATGGCGCTTCACCTGGAAGGAAAATGCATTTATTGCTGGGGTCTCAGAGACCCTGAACAGAACATAAGGTTAAACAGCTCATCCAAAATATTTTTTCAACTACTCACGTCAATTATGATCACATCATTGTATATTTTATATTATTGATCAATATGTTAATCCGTTGACCAGGCTACACATGACACGAGTTTTGGTCTCATTGTCAGAAATTAATTTAGATGAGATCAGATGTCACGGACTTCCGACGCTTTGTTTGGTCACGTGCTTTTTCAAACCGTAGATCTGCTCCGCGATGATTTAGGTATGGTGCAGAAAACAAGTCTGACCACCAGATGTCGCTAATGCGCACTGTGTTAAAAGCTTCAAGTAATGAACCATTTTTTGGCACAGTTTGATAAAAGCCTCAAACGCTTCAGAAAGCCTCGGTTTCCCATCACTAGTCATTAGTTCCACGAGCAGTAATTAAAAAGTTAGCGAAACGCTACGTGCTAACAGCGCATACCTGAAACCACCGTCAACAACAGAAAAAGGGAAGGATCCGGACGTGACGCATCCCAGGCTTCTTCTTCTTCTTCTTCCCTTTTTTGGCAGATCACACCAATTTTGCGCACCGCCACCTACTGTGAACTCCATCCAGAGACTCTAACCACTACCCCAATTCCCATCCTCCCCTCTCAATGAAACTCTATGCTAAAGCCAGCGCTGCGTGTTCAGCTCCTCTGGCTAAGATAAATTAATAAATAATTATTTCAAATCCTATTAATTAAATCTGTGTTCTCCAAATATTGAATTAACGCTGCTCTGTTATTACTCTTCTGTTCTGGGTTTAACAGGTATCGCAAATTAATTTCAATATCCTCTTTTCCTCTGAATCTCTTCTAATAACTTTTCTCTATCATTTTTATACTTTTCACAATACATGATGACATGTTCTACCATTTCATTTTCTCCACACCATTCACACAGTCCTGTCAGATGCTTGGATATTAATTTAATTGTTTTATTATGTCCTGTATGTCCTATTCTGAGTCTGGATAAAATGTTTTCCTCTCTTCTACTTCCACCTGAGTACCTACTTTTCCCCACTTTTGGTTGTATTTCATACATATGTCTACCTTTATTTCCTGTTTCCCACATTTGTTGCCATCTTTGATTTATTTGCTTTTTAGCTATAGCTTTAATTTCATATCTACTGTATGGTATTTCCAT
Organism: Anabarilius grahami; assembly: GCA_003731715.1. Classification (NCBI taxonomy): domain Eukaryota; kingdom Metazoa; phylum Chordata; class Actinopteri; order Cypriniformes; family Xenocyprididae; genus Anabarilius; species Anabarilius grahami. Next base: position 853,465 of record RJVU01049890.1, on the reverse strand, counting down.
TTCTATTCTAGTGTTCTTTAAAGCTTGTTTTGCCAATTTGTCTGCTGCTTCGTTCCCTTTCACCCCCACGTGAGCTGGAACCCACATGAATATTATACTCACCCTTCTCTGCTGTAATGTATATAATTCTTGCAGGATTTCCACTACTAAATCCTGTCTAGTGTCTGACTGTTGTGCTTCAATGCACATAAGAGCATAACTGAACATACCAACATATCCTTTAATCCTGCCTCGTTTATCCATCGTAATGCCATCATTATTGCTATTAATTCCCCTGAAAAACGTGATAACTTATTTGAGATCCTTACTTTTCTGGATATTTGCATTTTTGGAATGACAAATGCTACCCCAACTTGTTCATTATCTGGATTTTTTGATGCGTCTGTATATACTTGTGTTTTATGCCCATATTTTAACCACAGGTATTCCCTTACCTGGATTTCCTCAAATTCACTCTGCCCTTCTTTTTTCCTCTGTTCCAGCATTCTTAAATCAACTAAAGACTGTGGCAAAATCCACAAAGGGACTGCTGGTAAAGCCACTCTTGGAGAAATACTTAACTCTTTAATATCCAATTCCTTTAAAAAATCTCCAACTGTCCATCCAAAACTATTACACTCCTTTTTCCCATACTCCCAGCACTGTTCTAATACCCTTAAAGTGGGATGTGACTTGTCCTGCCCCCTAAGATTTGCCCAATATACTGCAGTTAACTGTTGTCTTCTTAATTTGAGAGGCATGTCACCTACTTCTACTTGTAACGCTGATACTGGTGATGATGGATATGCCCCGCAACAAATCCTTAATGCCTTTGCTTGAATTCGCTCTAATTTATCTAGATGAGTTTTTGCTGCTGATCCATATACTATGCTTCCATAGTCCATTACTGATCTGATTAATGTTATGTAAATAGTTTTCAATGCCAGCCTGTCTGCCCCCCAGCCTTGCCCAGCTACACATCTCATTATATTCAACACTCTTTTACATTTCTCTTCCATCTTCTCAATATGTCCTTTCCATGGGAGTCTGCTGTCTAACCATATTCCAAGGAATCTTATTTTGGATACCCATTCTAGATTGTGATTGTATAGCTTTAATTTGATTTCATCATCTATTCTTTTATTAGTGAAAAATACTACCTGAGTCTTTTCCACTGAGAATTTAAACCCCCACTTAAATGACCACTCCTCAACTTCTTTTAATGCCTTTTGCATTCTTTTCACAACATACTTTATATTCCCTCCTCTGTACCACAGAGCTCCATCATCTGCAAATAAAGATCTGCAAATATTAGTATCCACCCTCATAAACACATCATTTATCATGATAATAAACAGCAATGTACTTATGATACTCCCCTGAGGAGTGCCATTCTCTATCATACCTTTTGATGATATGCACTCTCCCACTCTCACCTTAATTGATCTTTCTTCCAGAAATTCTTTAATCCAATTATACATTCTACCTCCTACCCCCATGTTTTCCAATTTCAACAATGACCCTTCTCTCCATACCATATCATACGCTTTTTCGATGTCAAAGAACACTGCTGCCACAATCTCTTTATTAATCAACGCCTTTCTAATATCTGACTCCAGGCATACTACTGGGTCCATCGTTCCTCGTCCCCCCTAAATTCACTCTGATTTGGTGATAACTTATTTCCTTTTTCCAAATAAAACATGAATCTGTCTGTTATAATTTTTTTCATTATTTTATATACATGGGAAGTAAGTGCTATTGGTCTATAGTTTGTTGGAATACTGTGATCTTTCCCTTGCTTCCTTATGGGAATAACTATTGCCTCTTTCCAGCTCTTAGGTAATACCCCTTCAATCCATATCCTGTTTAAAAATTCCAATACTACACCCAATGCCTTTTTACTTAGATGTTTTATCATGCTATAGCTCACTCCGTCTTGCCCAGGTTCAGATTCTTTCACTCTTTTTAATGCTCTCTTCAATTCTGTCATTTCGAATGGAACATCCAACACACTATCCATAACTTCCCTTCTGTCTTTTACTGTCGGGTTTCTTTTTAACATTTCTTCCCTTAATCTCTTCCTCTCTTCACACAAGTTTCCAGAAGAGTTAACCTTTATAAACTCTGGAACATTATTGCCTTCTCTTCATCTGTTACTGCTAACTCCTCTCCCCTTTTAATCACAGGTATAACAAATTCCTTACTCATTCCTCTCATTTTTTTAATCATATTCCATATCTCTTCTACTGGAGATCTTCTCCCTATTTCATTACAGAATGATCTCCAAAAATCCCTTTTAGCCTTTCTTACCACTCTCCTTACCACTGCTTGGGCCACTTTATACTTAACTAAATTTTGAAAATTATGTGTGCTTTTCAGTTTCCTAAATGCTTTCCTTTTATTTCTTATCGCTTCATTGCAGTCTTCATTCCACCATGGAACCATTTTCGACTTCCTAATTCCTTTACCCTTTGGGATATATTTCTCTTCTGCCCCCTTAATTATTGCAATGATCCTATTGTTTGTTTCATTTATACAATTTATTTCTATTCTTTCCATCTTACTCAATTCCTCTTCACATTCTCTCATAAATTCCACCCAATTAGCCTTTTCATATATCAACCTCCCTGTAACTCCCTTCTTGTTCCCTTTTCCTTTTCCACTCCCTAGTATAGTGATCACTAAAGGATAATGATCACTAACCATTGTGCTTTTCCTCAAAATCTACCATTCCGTTATTCCTCCTAACACTTCTGACAACAATGTTAAATCTAATGCAGACTCTAAACCTGAAGTAATATTTACCCTCATTCCACCCCCATCATTGAGACATACTAATTTCCTTACATCTATTAATTATTCGACTACCTCTCCATTTACATCCACTACTGTCCCACCCCAAAGAGTATAATGTGCATTAAAATCACTGCACCAGATAACTCTCTCATTGTCTTGTCCTTCAATTTTTTCCAATTAATTAAATTCCCTTGGTCCCATATTTCAACTACTACATACTCAATTGTTTTCCCTATTCCTACTTTCCTATATGGAATACCTACTCTGATAAAAGTCACACAGCCCCCTCCATTACCTTCATCTCTATCCCTTCTCACTGTCGAGTATTCTTTCAGAACAAAATCAAGTCCAGGTTTGAGCCAAGATTCCTGAATACAAATCACATCTGGTTTATCTTTCAGTTTATTTATATATCCTTTAAACTCCAATCCATTAGCCAAAAGGCTCTTTGCATTCCATTGCAGTATTAATATCATCTAGATTAATGACCAACCCATGTTTCCTGACTTTGCTGAGACTCCAAAGTTAGTCCATCCCTAACTTTCTCCCATGTGAGCCCTTTTACACCTAGAAATCTTTCAGCTGCCTTCACAATTATTTGAATCTTCTCTGTTCTTTTTTTCTGTCTGAGCAGTGCAATTTATATCTTCTGCCATTAGGGGTGTGACGAGACAGGTATCTCACGAGACGAGACGAGACTCGATATTGAGTTCACGAGACGAGATGAGATAAGATTTTTACACACTATTTTTAAGAAATCCTCAATGGTGAAATACATGACTAGAAAAAATATTCTGCAGGTGTATTTGAAATGTTTTAACTAATCATCTTGTAATGAATGTCATTTCAGTTCTACTTTCTGAGTATGAATTATCATATGCAGTAAAAGACAACAATACTCAAGTACTGTAAAAGGTTTTGCCACTAACTCAAATGACTGACTTCTCTTCTGTATGATTTCAGTCTCTTCAGACCTTACTGTACATGATTTATGTGATTCTACAACCTTTGACCTCCTAACTGAACTCCTTTCCACAAGCTGATCATAGAAATAAAAACAGTATAAATAAAAATGGTAACACTTTACAATAAGGTCTCATTTATTAACATTAATATATTAATAACCAACATCAACTAACAAGGAGCAATATATTTGCTACAGTATTTATTAATCTTTGTTTATGTTAGTTAATAAAAATAGCCATTCATTGTTAGTTCATGATAGTTCACAGTGCATTAACTAATGTTAACAAATTAAACCTTATTGTTTGTGCTTAATAAGATTAAGAGAAAACTGTTATTCGTTTTTATGGTAACACTTTACAATAAGTGCAACCAATCGCACTCTCTCAATATTCAAAGTGCAAATAAGACCAAATTTTTCTTTGATACAGAGCTAAGAGATGGTTACAATTACACTGCCCAGCCTAAAAAAGCTTTCCTATTGAGAGATAACTGTTACTTGCATTCATCAGGGAGCCGCTTTCAAAATGCGGGATATTGAAATCGCGTTAGAATGCGCGCTTGTGTTTACTTTCACTTTCAGCGATCGCGCGTAACTCTGTGAATATGGAGCGGCGGCGACCGTTATCCAACTTAATTAAATGTTTTTATTTAAATACAAAGCAAACCGATAGTGGAGGCGTAATGTAAACGTAGCGAGGGCATATTCTTTCCTAATCATCCTAACCACTCTGTCATGGCAACATCACGAGACTACTTTCCCAGCAAACACAAAACGTTTTTACAACTTTTCACAACGTTGTATTTAGGTTGCAATTAGGTAATGTTGTAGTGCAACGTTTTAAAAACGTTTTTTTGAAATACAAAATAATGTAACCAAAATGACACGTTTTAAAAACGTTGTGAAAATACCAAGCTGGTATGTTTTCTTTAAGTAGTCAAAAAAACGTTAATATCACATTTGTCTACTACGAAAACGAAACTATACCAAATTGCAACTTTTGGGAGACGTTTTATTCAGGTGTTAAAATAACGTAATCTGCACGTTGGAATACGAATATTATATTATATTATATCATATTACTATAGCCTGATATAAACTGACTTCCAACATTGTTTTACAATCTCAATACAGCTTTCATATTCTCATTCCACAGTTTGAGTCCAACATAGGTCTACTATAGGCCTACAATACGTTATCAAGTTTCAGGACCTTTTTCTGGTAACTGACTCCATAAAATGTAATGTTTTCAGTTTACATGCACATGCACATGTAAACGATAGCTGCTTAACTTTTGACATGTTTAATCGGCGTGCGCGTTTAACATTCGAGTCGCGTGAGCGATCGGATTGGAGTCACCATGGAAACGGGGGGCAACTCAACCAACTGACAAGTGACAAGCAGGAGCACACTGCTTTCAGGTAAGTTTAGGTCCTAAAATTACACAAATAATACATACAACTGTTCCTGACACTTTCATACATGTAATTGACAAGCTTCTGTTGAATATTTTCTCTACAGAAAAGGTTTCTTGTCTTTGGAAAAAGATCGTTAGCATCAACCGTTAGGCTAACTAAGAGGTAACTTAGGCTAACTATTGACTTAAGCTCTTATTTATGAAAGTTTGGGCTTTTAATCATATATTATGTGTAGATTAGAGGTTTTGATACTTTTGTAAATTATTTTCTGGCAATTTGTCAATGGATGATTAGAAATATAATTTAAAAGTATGACTGTTAATCGGTGATGTCATGGGGCGTGAAAATGGGCTGAAACCTACAGTCTATAGCTGAAACTATCGTCATTTCAAACATGTTTTGATATTTCACGGTAAATAAATATTGATTAAAATTGCACTGTGATTTCAGGAGCGTCAGATGTATACATTTATACTTATTACGTCCAAACATAATTAAGTGACATTGTATGAGGAATACTAAATAAGTAAAGCTACAAATATAAATTCTGGCATCTTAAGACTTTTTTTTTTTTTACACACACACATATATATATGTTCTGTATATTATTCTCTCTCTTTACACCTCTATTCTATTTTTTATTTTATTTTAATAAACCTGACATTGAATACTACATTTTGTTGGAGCCTCACATTATATTAATAACAATCATTGTTGATGTGTGAATTGCATTTCAGGGCAGTTTGTGAGGACAAAGATGCTGTGACAACCTGGACAGAAATCGGTTCCAGATCCACCAGACTTCTCATATGGATTGCTGTCTACTAGCATATTATTTGTTCGCTTCAGAATTAGGTGCATGCAGGCAATTGTTTATAACCTTATTTCTTTCTGGTGTTGTGTCGAATTCTGTGACCCACCAAATCATATGACTATAGGCATTGCATTGACCTAATCTGACCTTTTACTAAACCCAACCCTAATTCTACCCTTTTGATAATTAACCATGGTTTTATTATAGTAAAACCATGTGTGTTTTTTTTCTTTCTTTTTTTTTGCCGTATTGATTACCATTTGTATAATCACACAAATACCATAGTTAAAACTTTTTGTAGCAAAACCATGGTTCATTTGTGGTAACCATGGAATTACTACAATGACTATATTTTTTTGCTTTTAATCATGGTAAAACCATGGTTAATTTCCATAACCTACCCTCATAACCTACTAGGGTCACATAATTTAATGGGTTACAGAATTCGGCATTATAACTGTTTGGATCAACACTTAAAGGGTTAGTTCACCCAAAAATGAAAATTATATCATTAATTACTCACCCTCGTGTCAGTCTACACTCGTAAGACCTTTGTTGATCTTCGGAACACAAATTAAAATATTTTTGCTGATATCCGATGACTCAGTGAGGCCTCCATTGCCAGCAAGTTAAAGGATTAGTTCACTTTTTGAATGACAATGTCCTGATAATTTACTCACCCCAATGTCATCCAAGATGTTCATGTCTTTCTTTCTTCCTTAGAAAAGAAATTAAGGTTTTTGATGAAAACATTCCAGGATTATTCTCCTTATAGTGGACTTCAATGGACTCCAGACGGCTGAAGATTGAAATTACAGTTTCAGTGCAGCTGTAAAAGGCTTTAAACGATACCAGATGCCGAATAAGGGTCTTATCTAGCGAAATGATCAGCCATTTTTTTAAAAATACAACTGTATATGCATTATAAACACAAATGATTGAATTGCGAGTGCTTACGCTGGATATCCTATGCCTTCCCTATTCTACTTACAGAAAAAAACGGAACTGGCACCACCTTCGTTCCGTTAGTTGAATATGGAAGGTGTAGGACATACTTTTTGAAGAATACAGAACACGGAAGCACTCGCAAGGCAATCATTTGTGTTTATAAAGCATATACAGTTGTATTTTAAAAAAAAATGGCCGATCATTTCGCTAGATAAGACCCTTATTCCTCATCTGGTATCATTTAAAGCTGCACTGAAACTGTAATTTTGACCTTCAACCGTCTGGAGTCCATTGAAGTCCACTATAAGGTGAATAATCCTGAAATGTTTTCAGCAAAAACCGTAATTTCTTTTCTAACAAAGAAAGAAAGACATGAACATCTTGGATGACATGGGGATGAGTAAATTATCATGACATTGTCATTCAGAAAGTGAACTAATCCTTTAATTTACACTTTCAGTGCCCAGAGAGGTACTACAACATGTTTAAAACAGTACAGCGGGTCTATTAATATTAGTATTGGGTCTTAATATTGTAGAATGGCATGAGGGTGAGTAATAATAATGACATAATTTTAATTTTTGGGTTTACTATCTCATTAAGACAATTCCTAGCTGCCACCTACTGGCATAACAATGTAACCTGCAATGAAAGCACTGAAAAAAAAAAAAAGAAATCGCTAACATACAGATTCTCAAAATCAGGTATTTATTGAACAATAATAGCCATTATAAACTTTTTATTTTATATATATTTATTATATTATATATATATATAAAATTCAAGTTCCGATGCCTATATATCTGTAATTTGTGTTGAAAAAAATCCTTAAAATATAAGTATTAGTTTTAGTGCAAACAAGTAATAAGATTAAAATATAATTATTATAATAATCGCAATAAAATAATTTGTATCTAGTTAAAATGAAATACTTTACAATTTACAAATGAAATGTTTTTTTCTTCTGTTAAAACATCTGTGCTCTGAAATTTATTGGAATTTGTTAATGATCCCATATTTAAATTCGCCAGTCATTGCATAATTTTCATGTGTTTTATTTATTTACATTTTTTTCATATCATGTTACTTTTTTTATATTTTGTGAATAAATACGAGTGACAAAATTTGTGTGTAGTATAAATTATTAGGCCTACATATATGTTAATGTAGGCTTATTCAATGGATAACAACCAGAGGTCCGCGTTACAGGTAAGGTGGTGAAATGTAAAAAAGTGCTGCAGAATATTCAGATTTACAGAAATGTTGTAAACTGACATAATAGCTTATGACGAATTATAAAGAAATATAAAACACACCACTTAATGTATTTATCTTACTATACAGTTATATGGTTTTATATGTTTGTTTTATATGGTTTTAGTCATTTTATTTGGAATGGTAACACTAAAGAAAACATTTTGATGGCAGCATGTGAAGTACCAGTTTGGACGTGGTAAGTACGTTTTTAAAACGTTGCAAGGAGACATTCAGACGTAATGAAAACGTTATAAAGACGTTTCTGCAACGTTGTGAAAAAACGTATTTATAACGTAAAAAAAACCCGACATCTGTCGTATTAAATACGTCCGATTAAAACGTTATCACGACATTTTCACAACGTGAAAAAAACGTTTTTACAACGTTATTTTGTTTGTTGGGTTTCGCCTCGACGAGAAATCTCGTCACAGTTTAGTCTGGCGAGATCTCGTGACACGAGATCTCGTCACAAACCTATCTGCCATAAATAACACTTACTCACCACTAAAACATCCTCCCTGACTCCCCTTGCTTTGTCCCTTATTTGATCTCATGCCTCACTTACATTCTGTCCCCTTTTATTGCCGCCTTCTACCTTCTCTTTACTCCTTCTTTCCACTAGTTTCACTGCTTCTGCGTACAACAGATTTGTTTTATCCTTCTCTTTCTGTACCTCTACTGCTTTCTTTCTAACTGCGCAGCCACCATATGCAACATTGTGCGCACTCCCACAGTCCCATCTTTTTTTTGCCTTGCACACTTTTGCGATATGCCCATAGCATCTCATTGGCGCCTTCACATAAGCTCTTACTGGAAAACTTATATACTCAATTCTGACCCGTTCTGGTAACACTTCTTCTTCAAACTTTAACATTACTGATAAACTATCAACTCTACTTCCATCTTTATTCGTCAAGTGTCTGACTTCTCCTACTTTCCATCCCTCGATATACATTTTTTTAACTCAGTTGTCAAAACAATTGGACTCACCCCTATCATTCCATGACCCTCTCTAAACCAAATCATTAACTTCAATTCCTCCCTTCTCCTTTCTATCACCCCCTCTTCACTACTTTCCCCCGAACTGCCTGTTGTCACTTCTTTATTATTCATTTTCCTTTTCCTGGCCCCTACCATTGTGAATGTTCTTCTCTCCTCTACATTTTCCCCACCTACCTCCATCCCATCTCCTTCTCCTTCCTCTGAATCCTCTATGCATTCCTTTGACTCTGGATCGGCCACGATCTTTTTTATTCGACACCTAGTCATCTCTCTCTCAAAGAATAATTTCCAGATGAGTGAGTTTTGTTGTTTGTTATTTTAAAAACCATGCGTTCTGTCCGTGCGTCACTTCTGTCGATCTATCGAACCCGTCCCACTTCCATTCCAAATGCGACCCGCATCCCAGGCTGAAACCAACCAGCCCCGAAATAGTGAGCACTAGCTGCTGTGGATAACGGAAATTACTATATATATAGTAATTTTGCGGGACAATGCGGGACACAGAGAAATACATTTATTACCATTAGACTCTCTAAATGTGACCGAATGAGCTAAGTGGTGGTGATTGACACTCGTGATCAACAATCAGCAGCTAGTGCTCACTATTTCAGGNTTTTTATATATATATATATATATATATATATATAGGGCTTGACATTAACACCCGCCAAATGCGGGTGGATTTCAGCTGTGGCGGGTAAAACAGCCACTCCCACTAGCCACTTTGTCGGGTTGAATATAATTTCAGCCTATAGCCTAATCAAAGGTAGCTAAGCTCGTTGTAGCACAAAATTACAATCCAATCACAATTCGTTATCGATTAACTTACAGTTAGTGAAGGCAGGGTCGGCGGAATCGGGCTGAATGACACACAACAGAAGCGCTCTGTCACGCGCGATCAGATCTCCTTGCGCCTGAATAGTCAAATACATGCACACACAGATGTCAAAATGTTCATCGTGTGGAGTATCTCACGTGGATACAGTTGGTTATGGCTTAAGTTTACGTAAACAGGTGGGTAAAAACTGGATATGTGTCAGTATATTACGTAGGCTACATGCGTTGAGCAGCCCAATTAAATATCTGTATGTCGTTAATGTTAATCAAACAACAGAAGATGTTAAATAAATGTTAAATAAACCTACTGTATCTGAAAATAGAGTTTAGGCTATTTAATTTACTATTGTATTTATAATTTGCTAATTTGCTTCTTTGTTCTTTATATATAGCCTAACAAAAATAACATAAAATTATAAAATTTATCATATTGTGCTCATATTGCCCACCCCTTGCCCAACCGTATATACCAGCTGATATAGCCTACCATGTAGGCCTAGTCTTGATTTAGGTGGTCAATCTGCATTTGAAAGTTTGAAAGGGTTTTAAATCTAGCTAATCAAGTAAAATGACTCAAAATCAAGTAATTTTAGCATGTCAAAGTCAACTTTAATCATATAAAATTTAATTTTCCAACAGCAAAATTGTGGCCAGTGAAAATGCTGAGTGATTAGTAACTTTGGAAAACCACTAGCCACAGCGGCTGGTGAGCAAAAAAGTTAATGTCAAGCCCTGTGTATATATATGTGTGTATGTGTGTGTGTGTGTGTGTGTGTTGTTGTTGTCTTATAAGTGAACCTCAAGGAACATATTAAAATAATAATAATAAAAAATCAATGTCATGACCCCTTTAAAAATGTAAACGTATCTAGTAGACTCCACTAACAAAATTACGAACCTGTAAATGAGCAAATAGGACTCATTTAAACATGTTTAAAAATTTTCGGGAACTCAGGAAGTGTTTTTAAGGTAATCCTCTTGTAATTCCTCTCACATGATACAAGCCAAGACCATACGAGCATCAATCCTGCTTTTCGGCCCAACGATGGAAAAGTGGCTATAGATAGACACACAATTTCTCTCGAAAAATTGCTTGTGAACTCAATTGCTTGTCAACTGGTGTCATCTTGCATCTCAGGCAGGCTATCTGTTGTATTAAAAATGAAACAAAGGCTTTCAATATTAATAGTAGTGTGTAACGCTGTTGTAGTGTTCCCCAGAATGGTTGTTTTGGATTAGGGTTAATGACCGTTGAGAAGACGTCATTCCGACACGTCATGGTTGAAAAATAGTTCCAAAATAAAATTGAACGGACGCCTACGTTATCTATCTAATTAATTAATTAATTAATTAATTAACCACACGTAGCTAAAAGTCAAAGTAACAATTATACATGCAACCCCAGAGAATAGTATACATGTACAAACATATCTGAATGCATTTTTAGGAAATGTTTTCTATTACATATTTTTACAGATTTATGCCGTCCTACCGCGATTATTTTTGGCCTGGGACACTACGTTGCCGTCGGACCAATGTTTGCAGGAAAACTGCTCAGCAAACTGGTAAGATTAATACATGGTTCAACTAAAATCAATATTTCATGTCCATTGCTCATGTTGGAGTCCTGATCACCTGGCTAGATGTGGCTATATATATATATATATATATATTATTTATTATTAAGGATATTTTTTAAATGTTCCTTCTCTGGTTTGCTGTAATCTGCTCTGGTTTGTACCTAATTAAACAGTAAGTTGCATCAGGTGTTTGTGCATTACCTTTGTTATTGAGATCAGTTAAACATGTTTTTGACAGTAACAGCTGTGCTTTAATTTAAGTGTTTCTTGTGTTTTGTATGTTTGTGGAGACTCCTATCAACCTAGCTTCCGGGCAAGCGCAAGTCAGTAGGAGCTTTTGCATCAGTTTGTTTTGCAGGTTGCAACATGTCACAGCTGAAGTTTTCACACTTTAAGTTAATTATTTCTGTCACTTCAGTTTGACCCCACTCACTGACTGATTGCAAACAAAGGATAAAAAGTAAGTTAACAAATACAGGGACAACCAAAAGAGTAAAAGGCCATTAAGTTATTTATTTAAGTCCTTCTCAAAAGCTTTGAAATTGTAAAAAAAAAAAAAATTGTGTAACATTAAGTGTTACAAATGGTTGAGTTAACAAGAATACAGTGAAAACTATTCCTACGTTTCATCAAACACACATAAGCTGTGGCCCATTTCGAATGCTGCGTCCTCCAGATGTCACATTTGTCAGCCGCATACATCAAGGTCTCATTTTTTTAAAAAGTAACCATTATAAAACCCACTGTTATTTATTGTGAAACGTAAATTATTGTAATTTCTTCATGACTTTGGAATGTAATGGTTACTTTACTGAAATGAGGCAGCCTCAATGACGTATGCGGCTGACAAATGCAACCTATGCAGGTCACGGCATTCGAAATAAGACACAGCTTCAGTCTTTATTAGACTTCATCAACATATTCTGCCGAAACTAAAATAAATTCATAATTATTATGGTAGTTGATGTGTTATCAACTCCTGTGTTATCACAAGGTTTGTTAAATTTAATTTTTACAATAAAATTTTACTATAGAGGGGGGAAAAAACAATTAGTACACTTTTAAACACTTTTATAGCTTTCTTCACACATTAACATCAATGCAGGACTTATATAGAATTGCTATTTGTTGAGCTACAGGCTAGGTAACAGATGTGTACTGTTCATTATATTATTTCTCTAAATGGATAAATTCTGCTAACTTTGCATTCATGTGCATTATGCGTAAAAGGACCTAACATTTCCATGTTTTGACAACAGTGTTTGTTCTATATAGAGCAATCATCATTTTGTACTTTGCATTCCATATTACATTTAGTTATTATGTTCCTTCTTTGTCTTAAAAAATATAAACAAATGAAATAGCAGACTCTTTGCCCACCTTTGCTGCTCTGAAACTAGTTAATCATACTTTTGTTTTCAATTCATATATTCAACAATAAAAAATAAAAAAACAGTTATTTCACTGTCATTTCACTTTTTCCTCTCTTTCTTTGTATAATTTAGCCATGTTATAGCCACGTTTCTGTAGTTTATTTCTCAACTGGACTTAAATCTTTCCCATCACATGTTGCTTTGTATTTTCTTCAGGCTTAAGGAGGATGATATATAATTTTGGTGCAAATATACAAAGTAATAAACCAAAACTTGAGGCTAAAATGGCAAATATCTCCACAGCCACAATAAATTTTCCAGGAGAACTGATATAAGCTGGAATAAATGTGGTCCATACAGCACAGAATATGAGCATACTGAATGTGATAAATTTGGCTTCATTAAAGTTATCTGGCAAGGTGCGAGCCAGAAAAGCCAATATGAAGCATAAGACAGCCAGTAGACCAATATAACCCAGAACAGCAGAGAAACCTATAGTAGAACCCAGACTGCACTCAAGAATAACCTTGTCCTTATAATATTTCATATTTTTATAGGGAAATGGAGGAGATATTGTTAGCCAAAGCACACAGATAAAAACCTGTATAAGTGTAAAGGCAAGAACACTGAGTCTTTGTTGTGAAGGCCCAAACCATTTCATGACATTACTTCCTGGAAGTGTAGCCTTGAAGGCCATTAACACCACTATTGTTTTCCCGAGAACACAGGAGATACAGAGGACAAAAGTGATCCCAAACGTTGTGTGACGCAACATACAGGACCACTCAGTGGGCCGACCAATAAAAGTAATAGAACAGAGGAAACACAGAGTCAATGAGAAGAGCAGCAGGAAGCTCAGCTCTGAGTTGTTGGCTTTTACTATTGGGGTGTCCTTCTTGCTGTAAAACAGGATGGACACCAGCGCAGTTAATCCTACTCCAAACAGTGAGAAAAAGACTAGCACTATACCCATTACTTCTGTGAATGACAGAAACTCTACAGCCTTTAACACACATTTATTTTTCTCAGCATTAGACCAGTATTCCCCTGGACACTGCTTGCAGTTATTTGAATCTGGAAAGGAATTTGTTTTCAATATAGTTAGACACAAAAGGAAAATTATAATAATAATAATTATTATTATTATCATTATTATTATTAACTCATTTGATAGAAAAACTGCACCCTGAAAATTAGAAGAAGAACACAAAAAGAACAACTAACTAATTTGCTTTGAAACTGTGAAATAGGCTGAATATTACCTGTCTCAATACTGATTTCTCCGTCTGCACATGGAATACAGTCATAACAGCAGACAGGTCTTCCTTTCTGTACAGCCTTCCTAGTGCCTGGAGGACAGCTCTCACTGCACACAGACCTTGGCTTCTGCATAGAAACATTATCCTTACAGACTATTGCAGTTTTGAAACATAAAATGATGGGAGCTATAGCAAGCCGCTGTATTGTGAATATTTTTTGAAAACAAACTGATTTGAAATTCCTGTCACTAAAGAATAGCTATACCTTTCCACCAGTACTGCAGTTTGTTTTCTGATTTATTCACAAATTTGACCTGAAGAGATATGTTGCAGGTGGTGTCATGCATTATATATAAATGTAAATTCATTTGTATGCAATATCCTCAGTTGCTATTCTGAACTCTGAAGTGGTGAGTTTCAGAGCTTGAAGTAGTAGTGAGCACTTCTTTAGCACTTTATTAAATAAATGTAATAAATATGCTTTATCTGTTATGTTCATAAAAAGTTAGTAAACGCATTTACTTGTTTTAGACATTTTGCACCCTTTAAACAAACCCTGTAGGACAAACAGGGGTATGCTTATTTACCTCCAGCTGTCCTCCAACCCAAATTATGTTATCAGTGTTAAGCACGAATCGTTGGTCAGGGGGCAGTGAGGCATCATAGTATCCCACTGGTGTAAACTTGATTGATCCATCTGAATCCTGCTGCCAGTTCACAACTTCATATTGGGCTATTGTGGCACCAGTGCTGTCAAACCACACACGATCTCCAAACTTTACAGTGAAATTTACGTTTTTCAGAGCCTCAACCACCTAGTAAAAATACACTTTTAGAATGCTATCAATGAGGCATTAACACAATTGTCAAACATATATAGCTACAACATAAACCTATTTGGATTGTGCTCTCTCTATATATCCATCTAGTCCTCTCTTATCCTTTATATATAATTTGTATTTATTTATTTACCTGCTGTGGTTGTATTGTTACGTTTTTCTCGCAGCCTCCATGTTCATTGCATTTGAGTAGACTGTGTAGTGAATGAGCCACAGCATAAACTGCTTTGTAGACATTGCTGGAATATCTTTGTTCAGGCACATCTTCATTGTAGTTTTTCATCACAAGCAGATCTTGATATTTCCGGCAACTTAATTCAGCTTGAGTAGAATTTCCTTCAGTCTGGGAGCATGGAAAAGCTGTGTCCCAGAATGCATTTAGAACATAATCTGCAAATCCTTCAATATTGATTTGTTTCACTGCAAACCCCAGTGACCCTCCCAGCACACGAAAACTGTTTGGAGTGATCATACTGCTTGCTGTTATCCATGCTTCCACACCAATCACTTGGAGGCCTGTAATGTTTTGAGTACATAACTCATCAAGTAGATTGTTCATCTCAAAACTGGTAAGAAATGCAACAATCACTTTTGTAGTGCCTTTTTTAATTGTGTCGACTACGATTTTGAGTTTTTCAATTTCTGTTCTCTGAAATTTCACAGAGTACTCCACACAGATCCCCTCCTTCAGGGCTGTATTCAGAAATATTGCCATTCCATAGTTTCCATAGTCATTGTCACTGTTCACAGCTCCCACCCAAGTCCAGCCAAAGTATTTAACCATGAATGCAAGTGCTGTGCTCTGGTGGTAATCACTAGCAATAGTCCTGAAGACAGAGGGGTAATATTTTCTATTACTGAGACATTCACATGTGGCCGAGTGACTTATCTGATAAAAAAAAAAAAAAAAAGGAAACAGTGATACAGTAATGTACATGGAGACAGCAGCAAATATTTACTGTTATTGCTCCTTACAATTGGAATGTTAAAAGATCCTGTAGTTCTGGACAGAATCACTGTGGCAGAAGATTGTGGTTCTCCTATGATAGCATGTATTGAAGACTCTCCATTGCATCTCTCTCCTGCTGCAAACTCAGGTCCATTCATCAATGCCATTGTTGCACTCATAGAAGACAGTCTTGAACCACATGTATCATAAATTCTGTATCCAACAGAAACATTTGGGAGCAACATTTTGTTTCTGTTAATTTCATCTATGGCAAAGATCATCATTTGAACCATCCGAAAATCTTGTAGATTCACACTGTTAAAACATTACACCAGTAGACTAAATTTCAACTGATTTTAGATATTTAGATAAAGATAAACAGATATAAAGTAGAAGGTACTTGTTTTTCTTTTTGTTGTTTGTTGTGATTGTCATATTGTTTATACACCATAACATTCCAGATGTCTGCATTAAATATATTAGAAACTTGAAAACAAAAATATAAATAAATAAAAAGTAGAGCAGACAATGTAACAAACCTGGAGCATGATAGAAGCTGATGTTTTTGTGTAAAATTAAATGAAGATAATGTTAATTTACTGTGTATTGCCAAAAGTGCTCCAATAGTTATGTCTCCATCCTTGGAAAGCAGCGGGTACTTAGGGTCTCCCATCATTTGACAAAAAGTTTTTTCTGCCTTTACATTAAGGTAATAGAAAATCAGAAGTTTGTAAAGGAAGAGGAGCATCCCAACGTTTGAGTTCAACTGCGACTGCCAAATGCAAATGACATGATACAGTATCTTCACTTTTATAGACATAATTAATATGGATAATTACTTGTAGACATTGCCAGTGACCTCATAGGGCAGGACATGAGTCAATTCGAGCAGGAGTAGATGGGTAGATCTAATTTGAGAGTCTTTTTCTACACAAAAAGTTGTTGTGTGATTTAGATTACTTAATATCTAATAAAGCCTTTGAAAAGCCTACCCAGTTCAATACATATTTAAATTTACTTTTTTTTGTATTTCTCCTACTGTATGGCACTACCCTAATTGATTTATGTACTCTCTCTGTCTTTATGTATGTGTTCAGTGAATTATAACCAACGCCCTGTAGTATAGACATCCATGTCTAAAACACAAAACTGAGCAGAAAATAAGCACCTTCTAATTTCCTTTAGCTTGTTTGTCAGTGAATATTCACCAAAACAAATTCTGTCTTCTCAGGACATTTGTTTGTTTGTTTGTTTGTTGTTTGTGTTAATAGCACTGACAATTTTCTAAGTATGGATATCTGAGCTGCTTTAGGACTCGTTCCAGCTGGATAAGGCCCCTGTGATAGATCGGGCACACAGGACCTTGAAATTGAGACCAGGAGATGATCACCCAGCAAGAGCAATTGTAATGAAATGTCACTGTTTTTAGGAGAGGGGATTATTGCTTAAGAAAGCCAAGCAGAAAGGGGAGATTGTCACATTGGATGGAGACAAAATACATATTCAGCCTGACTATACCCAAAAGATCATGAGATAGCGATCAGCCTTCAACAAGGTAAGAGGTCTACTCAGACACTGTGAGAGTGTACTCTACGGCCTGTTCTACCCTGCTGAGCTGAGAATCACCATGAAATAGTGCGTGAGGTGGAGCTTTAAAGATCCAAAGCAGGGTATGGACTTTGTGAGGGACACTCTGAAGCCATAATGCAAATGATATAACCTATGGCAAATTGCTAATTAATATATAGTGAGTCAGACCTATACTGTGTATAGGTCTGACCTATCCTCAGACCTATCTTATTACACTCAACATCTGAAGACAATTAAGCCTGTTGAATGTAACACATTCCAAAGATTTCATTATTTTCATGTAAATTCAATTCAATACTGTTACTATTTTATTAATGACAGTGCGGATTGGAGGTTAAGTCAAAATATATTTCACCTTGTTAGAAAGCACATACAAAAATGGCAGATCACAGAATGCATGAAAACAGAAATAAAACTATCAAAATATACGTAAATATGAACAGATAACACATTCTAAAGATGAATCAGTGTCTGTTGTGTGCAATTCTTTTCATACATCTTCTAACATTTGATATGAAACTCATATTTTTAACTTTTACTGTAGAGCTACAACAGAAACAACTCACCCACAGCAGTTCCCTTTCAAAAACTACACTTAATGCTGTGCTTGATTAGCGCTATGGGAATGTCTTTAGAAGTGACCAGCTGTGAATATGTGTGAAACACATCAATGAAATTGACCTAGGCTGCATTCCAGTTCATTTTTTTATGCCCTTCCCTCACTAACTTCCCTCAGTCTTGTTGACTCGGATGTACGTCATTGCTTACGTTGCATGAGTGCCCACTTCTTTTGGAGCCCTTGTAGTGGGCTGATTTGGAACTTCCTAAGCCCTTGATCACTTGAAATCTGCTATGTAGTGTTGCTTTAATTATGACTTAATATCATCGTCAACGAACCTTTATCACGCGACGAAAACGAGACGAGACGCAACGTAAATGCTGGTCATGTGACGATGACTATAATTAAATGTATAATGCAATATTTTTGATGAATAAAAATGAGACTAAATGTGGTTTACAAAATAAAAACTATGCTAAAATGTCTCTTCATTTTCGTTGACCAAAACGAGACGAGACGAAATGTTTTAACGTTATTTCGTCTCGTTTAGTCGCGTTATTATTATTTTGCAGTATTTCTGTTTCCTGTGTCTCACTTCAGGGGCGCAGACGCAGGCGACGTCATACACTCAAGCCCCACTCGTGGCATTATTTAGAAGATGCAGCTGGGTCTCTCATCTTTTCGGGATGCAGTGTGTATTCAATGTTACTGGAACCATCTATGTTCGTTTTCCAACGTGGAATAACACACAATAGGTATCATCTTAGAGCTTAGAAACTCAGCTTCCCTTTCGAAGGGAACTCCACTCTGCGTTTGCCAAACGCTTTGGGGAACGTCACGTGACCCAGGTGTCTGAAAGCACTATCCAAAAAACTCCAATTCCTATTGGCCGGCGACAGCCTATGACGTCATACGGCACGACCCGGAAGTATAAAGGAGCGCCTGGAGAGACAGTCTTCATCTCATCGTCTTTCGGTCCTGTTCTGTCTGATTGCATCTATACCAACTCCGGTAGGGTTTTTTATATGTGCCTTACAAACGTTCATGAGAGTGTGTTTATCCGTGTCTCAAGGTTTGACACTGGATATACATATTTTTCTGGGCGTTCTCTGTCTGGAGAGGAGCACGCATACACAGTGCTTGAGGGCACTGCTGTGTGTTTGTCTGTTGTTTACTCTGTTCTCGTTTGGCACTCTTCTCGAGGGAGGAGCTGTCTGCATCTCTGCCTGGTGGTTCTGGCCCCTGTTTGTGCTGAGGCTTAACGGTGGCTGCAATCATAGGGCTCGTAGATGAGCTCGTTGGGAAGTTTGAGAAAGTTTTATTCTCTCTCAACTTCCCTGGGGCTGGCGAGAGCGACCGGATGACGATGACGTTCGTGTTTGACGTCTTCGCGTCCGGCGGCGAACGCTCCTCTGGCTGGTGTATGCGAGCTGCTGTGTGTTTGGAACGCGCTTCTCGGCGAGCGCCGGGAGAGCGCGTTAAGAAAGGGGCCGCGCGCGGACGGCTCGACGAGCGGTTCCTTTCTGTCCATTAATACGGCAGCTTCCATACTTTCCAATCCGTTCTGATCTCAGCGTTTGAGATCGGGAAGGCATGGAAAAACCCCTAGCCATTCAGATTTGTATCTGAACCCAGACAGACGGGAGGAGGAGGAAGAGAGAGTGAAACGGGTGATCGATTGTAAACATTGTTGCGTTTGTAATCGATCCCCCAGCTATATAGGGTGATTTATATCTACCCTCTCCTCTTCTTCTTCCACCTCCTGTGTATATATATAATATATATGTATATATGTATTTATATGTGTATATATGTGTATATATAAACATATATCATGCTCAGTTGCTTCTTATGGTCAGACTGATAGCTGGGCACATAGTCATTATTTCTATCAGCCCGCTGTTCTGTTTGGTAGTAAGACGATCTTTAGGCTTAAAAGAACCTTTCATGTAAAAAGGAGCATTAGGAGTTTTTGGTTTTTGAGCTGCAGGAGGGTATATATTTTATTCGTTAAAATAAGACCTTATATCCTGTATAGTTTCTGAGCATGTAGTCAGGAAAATTAGGGGGTTTTTGGCAAACTGAAGTTGACAGACTGGCTAGAGTATATATTGTGCAGGCCACAAAATGGCCGCCTCTTAGCCACCTGTTGTTTAGAGTAGCTTCTCATCTGCTGTTTTCTAGAGTAGTTTGAGTTAGCACTCGTCACTTCAGTTATTATGCATGTTTAGGTCGGCCTTAATCGGCCGCCTGACATTGTTTGCTTGTGAGCTTCACTTTCTTTCTCTTAGCCATGAGATTGGGAGGTGAAGCCCAGGCTTCACTAGGCTTGTGGCCCTGTAAGAAGGCCTGTAGCTTAGCGGCTAGGCTAGAGCTAGGTTTGATATGTTATTTACATAACCTTATGTATACTATCCCTTATTAGGTTGTATAGTTTCTAGTTCTGGCCTCCTCCCGAGGGAGTTGTT
The DNA here is from genome assembly GCA_003731715.1 of Anabarilius grahami. Lineage (NCBI taxonomy): Eukaryota > Metazoa > Chordata > Actinopteri > Cypriniformes > Xenocyprididae > Anabarilius > Anabarilius grahami. The sequence goes on along the minus strand of RJVU01049890.1, from coordinate 832,830 downwards.
AGGCCGTATGCCCATTATCCCCTTGCTATATATGTGAGCTACTTATGCTGCCACAGGTTAGCACCTGTTCTCTTAATAGCAGGCCCTTTTTGCTGTAAAGCGGCCTCTATTTGAGAGGATGGTGACTATATATTCCCCAGTTAAGAGGTTTATTTGTGTCACTGAGTGCATCACCTGTTGGATTGCATACTCAGGGTAGTTAGAACCACTTTTTGAGGAAAGTTGGTATCTATTTAAGCTCCCTGGTGATCTTGTTAGCGGCTATATTGCATAACTCGGATTGTAGGCTTTATGATATTTAGCCTCCTTCTAGTTAGCAGTTGTTTTTCTACAATGCTGATTAACTGATCATGGTTTGCTCACATATGTACATTACCACAGGCCCTGCCATGTGTTTGTTTGAGTTAGTAGGCCTTATAGCCTCCCTTAGACCATGTTGGCTTTGTTTGGTTCCCTTTAGTCACATGTTTAGGGTACATTGCCTGTTGGAATGTTTAGTTGTATGTGAGCTTATTATGCTGCCACAGGTTGGCACCCGCTTATATATAGCAGGCCCTTTTTGAAAGAAAAGCGGCCACTATTTAAGTGTTTGGTGAACCCTTTCCCCAGTGTCACTGAGTGCATCACCTGTCGGATTGCATATTCAGGGTAGCTAGATCACTTTTTGAGAAAAGTTCGTATCTGTCAGCTCCCTCTGTTATCTGTTATCAGCTGTATTGCATAAACGGTGATTGTAGGCTGGACTGTTCAGCCTCCTTCTAGTTTGCAATAATTTTCATATTGGCTGTTTAATGGATATCAGTTTGCTCACATACTGTTTTGATATTACACTGCTTCAGGCCCTGCAGCATGTTTGTTTGAGGTAATAGGCTTAATTAGCCTCCCTTAGACCATGTTGGTTGTGTTGGTTCCCTTTAGTCACAAAAACTTAGGGTACTTTGCCTGTTTGGAAAGTGTAGCCTAGCACAGGTAGCAGTTAGCTTCCCATAGTTAGTGGGTTAGAGCTGGTTCCCTGTAAGCTTGGTTCCATGGAAATTCACGAGCTGAAGCCACGTGTCACTGAATCGGCAGGCCACTTCAGGCCTCCTTTTTAGTTTGCATGTTGGCACAGATTGTGTTTTTTCTGTGCGGCTCTGGATGAGATGTCAGTAGTGAAACCTTACTGAGGTTTGGTTTAACCTATTGTTGCCTCTATGAGTCGATGATTCTAGTTGAGCTAAGAGCCACCTAGCGCCTAGGTTGGATCTTTGTGCTCCTGGAAACGGCCACGAGACTTACGCCGTGTGTCCAAAAGGATGCTAAGCCTGCGGGCCGCCTTTGGATACACTAGTGTTTGTTTAGGTGTATTTCTCTCTGAGAACTATTTCTATACACTTTCGTTGGCCAGGGGCCCAAGTGGTAGATCCAACCCCCTCTCTTGCGGGTTGTTTACCAGGCTTGGGACCTAAACACTGCCACGAGCTGATGCCACGTGTCTGTTGAGGTTATAGGCCTTCCAGGCCTTCCTTAACACGTGTTGGCGTATGCTGTACTCCTCTTGCTTAAAGAGTAAAAGGTGCTTTTACTGAGTACACTGCTCGTCGGATTGTGTTGGGTGGATTATCATAAGAGCACTGTGCAGCTATCTATTGCTGCCATGGAAGTTGTCTGTCTGCCGCAGGCTTAGACAGATGTTCAGAATGGCTTTTACCAAATTCAGGCCACTTTCTGAAGTTTACTTCTGTTTTCATATTGTAAGCCCCTCTCGGGCTTCCATGAGTATGTGCTCTTGGCATAGTCTACCTGTTAGGTGAGCTCTGCGCTTCCCCCTTGGGGTTGGGTTCGTAATAGTGCTTAGCTCCCTAAGCTGATTATGATGGTTAGGCCTTGATCAGGCCCCGTCCTAAGAATCAGCCCCAGGCTGGTTTGTGCTCCCCTGTTCAGGGCGTTCAGCGCACAGCCTCCTCAGTGCACTAATTAAGCACTGGGTAGATCCTAGGTGAGTGGATTATCTCCCCTCGATATGAGGGTTCATAGCGCTTAGCTGAGTTCTGCTCTCCGGGATGCCCGTCTCTACGCGTGGGTTTGAGCTGGTTTCTGCCTTTCTGCAGTCACTCTTACCTACTATCTTCCTAAGAAGAATGCGTTTAGGAGGCTCTGTATTCAGACAGGGTTGGCCTGGACTAAGTCTGTTCCCCTAGAAGACCAGGTCGGCCTCCCTGGTGGCAATGAGGGTGACCCCGTTCCCCTCAAGAGTGGCTGGCCGAGGTTCCCTTTGGTTCCTTGGCCACATTCCCTTAAAGGGACCACTTTCTCACTGAAAGATGGGTTCCAGACGCCTTAGCGATTTCTTTAGGCTCTATTTGTTAAAAGAGAAAGGTAGAAGCCTTTGGAAGTTCAGCTTGGGCTGTTGGCCAAAGGGAATGCTGTCACTGACAGCCTGGTGTGACCCGAGGGGGAGTTTGCTGGGCAGTTTGAGAACTGCTTTGAGGCCTTTGTCTCAGCCAATTACTGGCAGGCACTCCCCTCGAGCATGGCGGCGTGGGTATATCGTTCCCCAAAGCGTTTGGCAAACGCAGAGTGGAGTTCCCTTCGAAAGGGAACGTCTCAGGTTACGTATGTAACCATAGTTCCCTGAGAACAGGGAACGAGACTCTGCGTTTCCTTGCCATGCTTCGGGGTGCCTGCCTGCAGAACAGTCCCTCAAGACGATAGATGAAGACTGTCTCTCCAGGCGCTCCTTTATACTTCCGGGTCGCGCCGTATGACGTCATAGGCTGTCGCCGGCCAATAGGAATTGGAGTTTTTTGGATAGTGCTTTCAGACACCTGGGTCACGTGACGTTCCCCAAAGCGTTTGGCAAACGCAGAGTCTCGTTTCCTGTTCTCAGGGAACTATGGTTACATACGTAACCTGAGACGTTTTTAATGCATCTAACCATTTTGAAAAACTCCTAATGAGTGCTGAGAAGTGCCTCTAAACCAGAGTTCACCAAAAAAAAAAATTTCTCTGATCTTATTGCCTTCCTGAGTTATTCCATGTCAAATAAAAAAAATGAAAAATTATTTTTAAAAAAATTATATTTTTTGTCTTTTATCAGCAGTTTTTCAGCATGAAAATGTCCAAATGTAATGTAATTTATATTTTCAAAAAATTTTAAAAGTGTTCTATCAAATGATAACTACCTTTTGACTCTCCTTGCTACAATTTTGGAGTTATGAGTCTTTACTTTTGTGTATGTCGCTCAGAAAAAAAAAACTCTAAAAAAAGCCTTCAGGTCTTAAAGGGTTAAGAGACATCTCAAGGCATTATAAGCTATTATCTATAAGGTAACAATAATATAATTAGATAACCTTGTTTGAAATGGGTTTGGCTAAAAGAAAATTTTGGTTTTGTCTATACTACTAGGTACTTATACTATATTGACTGGGTTAAATAGAATTGCATTACTAAAAAGAGACTAAAACTAGACGAAAATAGTCATGGATAATTTTGACTAAAATAAGACTAAAATGCTCAGTCTTTTAGTTGACTAAAACTTGACTAGACTAAAAAGGAGTATGAACGTGACTAAAACTAATAAAAACTAAAATTAAACAGGCCGCCAAAAACAACACTACTGCTATTGAGTTGATTTATATATATATATATATATTATTTTTTTTTCCCTTACGAAACTGTTTAATGCAGCATTCAATATGTATATAGGTGTGTTTGGGTTGTTTTAGATATTTAAAAAAAATAATTAATATGTATTAGTTGTTTGTGGTGGGGTAAATTAAACGTGATATGCCGTGACATCACAATTCTGTTGCATTGTGGTATATGGAGCTGCCTGAAGTGAACATATGAAGTAGACTCGCTCCCTAGGTCAAAATCGAGGGAATGAGGGTCTGTCCATATAAACTTCCCTCGTCCACTAAACGAAGTGGAACACACTTCAAAATGGCAGCAGGGATTCCCCCGAGGGGAAGTGCTTAGGGAAGTTCGCGAGTGCGTGTCTAAAAGTGGAGTGGAACGCAGCCCTAGAATTTTTATAGCCTCTGGCAGTGACATCATCAGCATGCGCCCGCATCAGAGGCTATAATTAGATGTGCCACAGGCGCACCATCAGGTATTTTTTTCTTCAGACCATACTGCGATGTGTGTGTGCTTCTCAAGCTCTGCTCAAGCTCTCTCTTTCTCTGTTAGGACTTTGTCTTTTCCATCTCTGTCATACAAGTGAGAAAAAGAAAGACAAAAAGAAAATGAGCGATCAACAAAACAAAAGGTGTGTGTCTCCATGTTCACGGCTCATGCCTGTATGCCACACACACCAGTTTTTGCTTTGTATGTTTGGGGGAAGAGCATGCTGCCCTTGTGTGTGAGCATGGTGATTGCGAGCATTGTGGAATCTTCACAGATAAAGTCCCTTAAACTCTTGAGGACGACCGACGGTGACAGAGTCTTGGGAGGTGGAGCACACTGCGCAGACGGAAGTCCGAGGCGGCGATGGTACGCCGATGACCTGGGCGGCCGCGACGGAGTTGCAGCGACGACTCTCCGAGGCGGAGGTGGAGATTTGGAGAGCAGAGGATGAGCTGGTCCGACTGAAGGCGGAGGTGGAGCCTGAGGGAGGGCGGAGCTTGCTGAAGCCGAAGGGGTGGAGGGCCGGAGAGCAGTGGATGGCCCGCAGCTCTACAGCGGAGGCTTGGTGATGTCCGACCCAGGGGGAGCCGACGGTCCGAGGGAGGCGAGGCCAAATGCTTAATGGTCGATGCCGAAGTCGAGGGGTGGAGGAGAGCCAGGTTGACAGGTCAAGGCGGGACAGAGCACGACGAAGCTGGAGGCAGAGCCACGGGCTCGTAATGCCCAAAAGGAGTAGGCTCCCAGCAGGAACATCCAGTGCTCCTTCTCAGAGGCGGGGGGTGGGCGGGGCTCCCTTCCATCCCCTCGAACTCCACGAGGACTCCCACAGCGATGTACGGTGACATTGGCTCACACCCCTGGTCGGATTCACCGAGGTGCTTCGGCTCCTGGGCAATGTTGAGTTCCGCCTTCCCGTCCTCGGGCGTAGGCTCAAACGTTGCGGTAGGCGGAAGTTTCCAGTCTGCAGGGGGCTCAGGCGTTGTCGATCGCAGTGGTGACGGGCTGGGCTCTGGTTCTGGTTCTGGTTCTGGCCGGGTTCTGGATCGGGACCGCACGCACTCCAGACACCTTAAGAACGGACAAGGAGTGACTGAAAAGGAGGAACTTACATATGAAACACAAACAAGGTAATGAGCTACACAGCTGAACAGAATGAACTACTGATGACAGTTACCATGGAGAAAGATGAGTGGTGGGAAACTGAACAAAGGAACATGTGACAAACGAAAACAAACTGATAGTCCATGAAAACTGAAAGTCCATACAAACAGAAACTAACAGACTGTGACAATTTCACCCAAGGCTCTGTTAAGAGATTTTTTTTTTTTTAAATTTATGGAGACCTTTCCTTTCTTATTTTGAGGAGAGATTTGTTCCAAACACTAATTGTAGACCCCTTTTGTCAGAAACCAATAATGGCTCATTTCCACCGAGCGGTACGGTTCAGTTCAGAACAGTACAATTCAGGACGGAAAACCCTGATCCAGCTTGCTTTTCTGATCGACATCATTCTCGCGTGAAGAAGAAAGTGACCGTAAACAACAATGGAGGACATACAGCAGCTTTGTTTGAGCAAAGGCTGCAAGGAAAAACAGCCAAAAAATACGCATTGTGTTGCAACGGTATTGTGTTGTCATTCCCCTTGTAGCATGTAGTGACAAATCTCTGTCAACCAATCAACGTTCTGCAGTAAGTGTAGCTCCACCTTTTTGGTACCGGTACTATTGGTACTATTGTGCTAGGTACCCCAACGGAAGGGTCCCAAAAATGTCGTACGGTTCTGTATTTTGGTACCATTTACAGCTTCTGTAATAATAATTAAGTACTGTACTGAACTGTACCGCTCGGTGGAAACGAGCCAAAAGTTAACAGTAAGTTACATCATGTGTTTGTTCAATGTCTTTGTTATTGAGATCAGTTAAACATGTTTTTGACACTAATAGGGTGTAGTTTCCTGCCATGCATCAATTAAAATGTTTTCCATTTGTGTATTTTATTTGTGTTTTTTTTTTTTTTTTTATGTTTATGAAGACTCCTATCAGCCTAGCTTCCAGGCAAGTACAAGTCACTTGAGCCTTTGCCGTCAGCCTGTTTTGCAGGTTGCAACATGTCACTAATCCTCATACTTTGCCTTTCTTCTTTCTAAAACTACAGTTTGACCCCCAACCCGATTGCAAACAACGGACAAAAAGTAAGTGAATAAATACAAGGACAACCAAAAGAGTAGCAGGCCACTAAGTTCTTTATTCTAGTCATTTACAAGAACCATTAAGTTGTTAAACACTTATGCAACTTAAATTGTTATAAATGGTTCCCAGTTTATGAGAATACAGTGAAAAGTATTCTTTTGTGTACCTCAAATAAAAATAACATACATTTAGTACACATTTACATGGGTAAAATATAGACATAGGCAAATGACAAACATGGCATATATTTTTTCAGTAAATAAGGCCTTTTTTTCTATATCTATTTTGCTGCACTGGAAAAGCTCCTCCAATGATAGTAGCTGTAAAAATGGTCAGGCTTGTTGTTGAGATTTGCTGGCATTTCAATAATGGATTATATTCATGTGTAACCTGTAAATTGGTACATTCTGTTAAATTTACATGAAAAGAAAAAAAAAATCATTACCCATCTTTTGACCACAAAGTTTGTATTGTATTTAGAGCAGGGGTGTCCAAACCTACTCCTGGAGGGCCACTGTCCTGCAGACTTTAGCTCCAACCCCAATTAAACACACCTGAACCAGAAAATCAATACTAGGCATACTAGAAACTTCCAGGTAGGTGTGTTGAGGAAAATTGGAGCTGAACTCTGCAGTACAGTGGCCCTCCAGGAGCAGGTTTGGACACCCCTGATATAGAGAACTCTGCATTTCCTATCACATTTAGTTATTCTCTCTCCCTTTTTGACTTAATGCTGTGAGAATCAATCACCCAAAAACAAAAATCAGACTTCAAAAAACAAGACTCATTTTTTGGCCACTTTAATTTAGAAAAAAAAAAAAAAAAACTTGCACTCCTCTGATAAAAATTAGCAGTACTATTTTATTTCTCAAAATTTAGATGTTTTTCCCATCATATGTTGTTTTGTGTTTTGCTCAGGCTTAAGAAGAATTATATAACATTTAGGTGCAAATATGCAGAATAGCAAACCAAAGCTGGAGGCTAAAATGGCAAATATTTCCACAGCTACAGTCAATTTTCCAGGAGAACTGACATAAGCTGGAATAAATGTGATCCACACAGCACAGAATATGAGCATACTGAATGTGATGAATTTTGCCTCATTGAAGTTATCAGGCAGCATGCGAGCGAGAAAAGCCATAATGAAGCACAAGACAGCCAAAAGGCCAATATAACCCAGAACAGCAGAGAAACCAATAGTAGATCCCAGACTGCACTCAAGAATGATTTTTTCCTTATAATATTTCATATTTTTGTAGGGAAATGGAGGAGAAATCAATACCCAAAGCACACAGATAAGAACCTGTATAAGTGTAAATGCAAGAACACTGAGTCTTTGTTGTGAAGGCCCAAACCATTTCATGACATTACTTCCTGGAAGTGTAGCCCTGAAGGCCATTAACACCACTACTGTTTTCCCCAGAACACAGGAGATACAGAGGACAAAAGTGATCCCAAATGCTGTGTGACGCAACATACAGGACCATTCAGTGGGCCGACCAATGAAAGTAAGTGAACAGAGGAAACACAGAGTCAATGAGAAGAGCAGCAGGAAGCTTAGTTCTGAGTTGTTGGCTTTTACTATCGGGGTGTCCTTCTTGCTGTAAAACAGGATGGCCACCAGTGCAGTTAATCCTACTCCTAACAGCGAGAAAAAGCCTAGCACTATACCCATAACTTCTGTAAATGACAGAAACTCTACAGCCTTTAACACACATTTATTTTTCTCAGCATTAGACCAGTATTCCCCTGGACACTGCTTGCAGTTAATTGAATCTGTAAAGGAATGTGTTTATTATAGTTAGACATTAAAAAGAAAATAGTTTTATTTATGAACTCCTTTGATAAGAAATTGCATCCTGAACAGTAGAAGAAGAACACAAAATGAGACACTTACCAATTTTCTTTGGAATATTGACTGAATATTACCTGTCTCATTACTGATTTCTCCGTCTGCACATGGAATACAGTCATAACAGCAGACAGGTCTTCCTCTCTGTGCAGCCTTCCTAGTCCCTGGAGAACAGCTCTCACTGCATACAGACCTTGGCTTCTACATGGAATATTACATTATACATAGTTATTTATACTGACTCTGAAGTGAAAATAAATGCCAATTTCATGTCATGAACTGTAGATGGCATAGGCTGATAGGTCTTTTACTCAATTTGGTAGTGATCACATCATTATCTAGCGCAGCTGATTGGTTGCTGTTGCATCAGCGGCCAGTGAGCTGCGACTCAACATTCAAATATTGGTAGTGTTTGCTGTTAGCAGTCTACAGCGCGCTTTCAGAAACTCTCCACCTTCCCCACCTCCACCTGTATAGATCTGCTACGGGGTTATTTCATGTATGTTATACGTGGTGCAGCAGCATGTCTTACATGCATTGGCAGTAGCAAATCTCGGTACTTGCTCAGCAGCAGCGTAACAGATCTATTCTGCCAAGACCAAATACATTAATATTGCCATATCCATTACCATGCCAGTCTCTCAGAAAGTTGTCATGACAGAAATTAATTAATGAAAACAAATGCCTTTATCTTTAAGAAGAGACTCTTTGAGGCATAAAATGGTAACTTACGAATGCCAGTGTATTATGAATTTATCTCCAGAACAAACCTACAGTTTGAAAGGTCAGTTTTCGAAAATAAGCATTAATGCTCAGTCTGCTTAGCAAAGTACTGTCCTTTAGCACAAAACTTAGTAATGCTCTCTGCAATTTCTTTTATCAGCTTGATCAAATTTGATTGTTATTCCTTTCCACCAGTTTCAGAGAATTAAATCGTAAAGATGAATGCCACATTAGTTAATACCAGTCAAGTATAAAAATGTGAACCTTTTGTATAGAAAAACCCTATTGCACAAACAGGTTATTGCTTTTACCTCCAGTTTTTCTCTGGCCCAGATTATGTTTTTAGTGTTAATCACAAAGCGCTGGTCAGGAGGTAGGGAGGCATCATAGTATCCCACTGGTTTAAACTGGAGTGATCCATCTGATTTCTTCTGCCAATTCACAATTTCATACTGGGCTATTGCACCACCAGTGCCGTCAAACCACACATGGTCTCCTGTCTTTACAGTGAAATTAACCTTTTTCAGAGACTCAACCACCTAAAGAAATAGGACCGTTTTGATATAATATCGTTTTAACAAAATGTCAGACAAAAATTTAGCCTCTGTCACTCTTTCTCTTCATTTATTTATTTATTATTATTATTACTACAACTCTTTACCTGCTGTGGTTGTATTGTCAGGCCTTTCTCACAACCTGCTTGTTCTTTGCACTTCAGTAGACTGTGTAGTGAATGAGCCACTGCATAAACTGCTTTGTAGACATGGCTTAGAAATCTTTGTTCAGGCACATCTTCATTGTAGTTTTTCACCACAAATAGATCCTGATATCGACTGCAATTTACTTCATCATTAGAAGAGCATGGAAAAGCTGTCTGCCAGAATGCTTTCATAGCATAATCTGCAAACCCTTCAATTTGGATTTTTTTCACTGCAAACCCCAGTGACCCTCCCAGCACACGGAAACTGTTTGGAGTCATCAAACTTTTTGCAGTTATCCATGCCTCCACACCTATCATTTGAAGGCCTGTAATGTTCTGAATAGTTAGCTGCTCAAGTAGACTTTTCATCTCAAATCCAGTAAGAAATGCAACAATTACTTTAGTGGTGCCTTGTTTTATCATATGTACCACTTTTCTGATTTTTTCAGGCTCTGTTCTCAGGAATTTCACAGAGTACTCCACACAAACCCCCACTTCTTGGGCTGTTTTCAGAAATATGGCCATTCCATTGTTTCCATAGTCATTGTCACTGCTCACAGCTCCCACCCAAGTCCAGCCAAAGTATTTGACTATGTATGCAATTGCTCTACTCTGGTGATAATCACTAGCAATAGTCCTGAAGAAAGACGGATAATCTTTCCTGTTACTGAGACACTCACATGTGGCTGTGGGACTTATCTGAAAGAAAAGAAAAAAAACACAGAAGCACATCAGTATAATCATTATAGTCTCAGAATTATTTTAACTGTACTTATTCCTTACCACTGGAATTTTAAAAGGTCCTGTAGTTCTGGACAGAATCACTGTGTTGGAAGACTCTGTTTCTCCTATGATAGCATGTATAAGAGACTGTCCACTGCATCTGTCTCTTGTTGCAAACTCTGGACCATTCATCAATGCCATAGTTGCACTCATAGAAGACAGTCTTGAACCACAGGTATCATAAATTTGATAGCCAACAGAAATATTTGGGAGGAAACTTTTACTTTTGTTAATCTCTTCAATGGCAAAGATCATGGTTTGAGCTAGCCGAAAATCTTTTACATTCACACTGTGAAGATATTAAACCATCATGGTAAATAGCAACTAATAAAGAATCAGATAAACACATTTTACTTTTACATTAGCTTGGCTAATACTTGAAAGTTTATTTGCTGTTATAAATTTAATTTTGTGGGTTACCTGCAATGCATTTTTATTAAAAAATAAATAAATAAAAACATTTCTAAAGAAGCAAACCTGGAGCATGACAGTAGCTGGGGTTTTTGTGTAAACTCAAATGAAGGTAATGATACTTCAGTGTGGATAACAAAAAGTGCTCCAATAACTATGTCTCCATCCTGGGAAAGCAATGGATACTTAGGGTCTCCCATCATTCGGCAAAGAGTGTTTTCCGCCTTTGTGTTCAGGTGATAGAAAAGCAGGAGTGTGTAAGGAAAGATAAGCATCCCAAAGACTGAGCTCTACTGTGACTAGCAAATGTAAGTGATCTGATATATCATTTAGAACTTTTATAGACATAATTAGTACAGATGAATGGTTGTGATTGTTGCCAGTTAGCTCATAGGGCAGGACATGAATTAAGTCAAGCAGGAGTGGCGTAGAGTCAAGCCAATTTGATTTTTCAGTTTTGGTACACTTTGATTCAGATGATAGTATCTATTTGTTCTTTAAAATAATAAATAGAAACAAATTTATTCTTTTCTATACTGTTTTCAGCAAAATATGATCAAGGCTCTATAGTTTAAGCATCTTGTATGAAAAGGCAAAGAATCATATTGTAATTCCCTTTTTCCTACTAATACTGACTTGCCGACTACTTGCCAACTTTCCTCTTAGTTGGTTTCTATATCTGTATTCCATATACTGTATATATATCTATATACAAACCCGATTCCAAAAAAGTTGGGACACTGTACAAATTGTGAATAAAAAAGGAATGCAATAATTTACAAATCTCATAAACTTATATTTTATTCACAATAGAATATAGATAACATATCAAATGTTGAAAGTGAGACATTTTGAAATGTCATGCCAAATATTGGCTCATTTTGGATTTCATGAGAGCTACACATTCCAAAAAAGTTGGGACAGGTAGCAATAAGAGGCCGGAAAAGTTAAATGTACATATAAGGAACAGCTGGAGGACCAATTTGCAACTTATTAGGTCAATTGGCAACATGATTGGGTATAAAAAGAGCCTCTCAGAGTGGCAGTGTCTCTCAGAAGTCAAGATGGGCAGAGGATCACCAATTCCCCCAATGCTGCGGCGAAAAATAGTGGAGCAATATCAGAAAGGAGTTTCTCAGAGAAAAATTGCAAAGAGTTTGAAGTTATCATCATCTACAGTGCATAATATCATCCAAAGATTCAGAGAATCTGGAACAATCTCTGTGCGTAAGGGTCAAGGCCGGAAAACCATACTGGATGCCCGTGATCTTCGGGCCCTTAGACGGCACTGCATCACATACAGGAATGCTACTGTAATGGAAATCACAACATGGGCTCAGGAATACTTCCAGAAAACATTGTCGGTGAACACAATCCACCGTGCCATTTGCCGTTGCCGGCTAAACTCTATAGGTCAACAAAGAAGCCGTATCTAAACATGATCCAGAAGCGCAGCCGTTTTCTCTGGGCCAAGGCTCCTTTAAAATGGACTGTGGCAAAGTGGAAAACTGTTCTGTGGTCAGACGAATCAAAATTTGAAGTTCTTTTTGGAAAACTGGGACGCCATGTCATCCGGACTAAAGAGGACAAGGACAACCCAAGTTGTTATCAGTGCTCAGTTCAGAAGCCTGCATTTCTGATGGTATGGGGTTGCATGAGTGCGTGTGGCATGGGCAGCTTACACATCTGGACATTATATTAGATCCATGCATTAATTGTTAAAGGGACAGCAGCCTCATAAACTGTTTCATTAATGTTAATTAAAAATAAATAAATAAATCACTCACTGCTTTTGACTGAATCACTTTTGTATCGTTACAGTTTTTTTTTTCAACTGCTTACACAAAATCCTTACTTGTCACACAATTTCTGAAACCTGACACTCAAACAACAGAACCACACACCAAATCTGCAAAACCATACACTAATTCTTGGCCTTTGAGTAAGTTATCAATTTCATAAAACACTTTTTGCAAAACACAACACACAATTTTCTATGTAACACACAAAAATCTAACAGGAAGTTTCTTAATTTCCTTCAAACACAACCATTGTTTCTGTCCAACTACACATGGTTGATGTTTTGTTTTTTTCTTTCGTACGGTGTAATACTGTATTCACAACCACAAATGCCTACAGTAAAAAAAAAAAAAAAAAAAATAGTTTCAATCTTTTTTTTATGCTTACGTGAATTTTTCAACATCTCTCTGCCTGTTACTTTCAATTTTGAACAGAAATTTACATATGAGCTCATGAAAGAAGAGCTTAGGTTTTGAATAACTGTATGTATATGATATATCCAAAAAATAGAATTTTATGGCAAAGGTGTTTGCAACGTTAAGACAAATGTTTGCTTTTGACATGTGTTTGTGATATTTTGAATACAGTGCTTCATTTAGCAAGAGATGTGAGGCATTTTGCATTTTGTGTGTGCAATTCTTGGATTGGTCTCACTTTATATTAAGTGGCCTTAACTACTGTGTACTTACATTTAAATTAATAATTTGATACAATGCATTTATTGTGTACATACATGTTTTTACATTGTACTTATATTTTAAAAACACCTGCATGTAATTACATCTGTAATTAATTTCTGTAATTACATTTAGAATTACACTGTTGACTCATCCCTTACAACTAACCCCTACTCTTAAACCTACCCATTCCACCAAAGCTTTCCCTAACCTTACCCGTATCCCACCTCAATAGCAGCAAAAGTGTTTTGCAATTCAATATAAACCCAATAAGTACATTGTACTTTTTTTTATGTAAGTACATAGTAGTTAAGGCCACTTAATATAAAGTGGGACCCTTGGATTTGTGTGTAAAGTTTTGAAAAAAAGAGGCCAAGTTTTGAAAATGTGTGTAAGCAGTTGAAAAAAAAGAAAATAATAAATTTCTATTTAATTCATACAGTGAAGACTATACAGTGTTTGATTACTCAATTTCTGTAGTATTTCTTACTACATGTTAAATAAACTTACACTGTAAAAAAAAACAAAAAACTAACAACTAACTTTCAGGTTAATCTCTGCAAATTTAAGTACACAAATCACTTAAAAATCAGTTTACTGGTGTGTATCCTGGTGAATGTACCCAAAAGTGACATAAGCACACACACACACACACACACAGGGCCTTAGAACATGGGGAACGGTTATTAACATGTTAATAACATGCTAAGAAGTCTATAAAAACTACATAGTAACCATTTGTGACTACTACCAAACGCTTAGCAACACCATAGCAACCACCCAGAACACCTTAGGAACCACCCAGAATACTTTAGCAACTGCCTAACAATGCCCTAGAAACAACCCAGAACACCCTAGCAAACACCTAGTAACACCATAGCAACCACCCAGAATGTCCTAGCAACTCCATAGCAACCACCTAGACACTCCCTATCAACCCAGTGCTGAGCTTTGCCACTGCAAGCACCATTCACATTTTCTTCAGGAAATTTACATTCTGGTTAAGTTGGCTTGAGAAAGCCAACTTACTGAAATGCTATAAACTGATTATCATTAGAGGTGCTTGCCACAGGCAAAGCATCACTATTGTTCTCTTGCATAATTATTAAGTTAAAAAAGCCAACTTACGGAAATGTTATTTAAACTTATTATTAAGTTGGCTTGAGAAAGCCAACAAACTGAAATGCTAATAAACATATTTTTATTTGTGGTGCTTGCCTCTGGCAAAGCATCACTACTGTTCTCTTGCATACTTATTATTATTCTTCCACACAAACTTTGGTGCATAACTCATCCCGCACAGTTTGTCATAGACCCATGAATGAGGTGTCAAATCATGCAGCTTTTTGAGAAGAGGTGTGCTATGACTTTTATAAGCAATAGGGTGTACGATGTTCACCCGGCGGGCAAAAAAGTGGACAAAAAAGGCCCTTAGACTTAACATTGCAATGAACTTTGATGAGTTATAGCTCCGAGCGAGGATTTCATAGAAACATGGGTTACCACATTTGAAGAGGCTGGCAGGCTCTGTAAGAACATACCTCTCAATGGGTTACAAGTTGTACCCCTGGGTTGAAAGAGGCACCCAAACTTACCCCATTGACATACTATGGTGAAAGGCATGCCTATTGTGCATACGTGTTTTTCCTACTATTGTAACTTGCATAGGGATTTTGTATTGAACATAACTTTGCATCACAGTGTGATAGAGACAAAGGGACAGGCTCATTTTACTCAGGGTTAAGGATACTTAATGTATCAAATTATGAAACTAAGTTTGATACTTGCATGTCTCGCCCATTTGAATTAACCCTTTATGCACAAGCTATGAAAACCCCTTCTAATGCACAACATGGGTCAAAAATTATCTGTATTCATTTCCTATGTTATTTCAATCATGGCTGAGTGTTTCTTTGCTGAATCTTTGAAAGAAATGTATTTTATCATTTATTTATTCCAAGTATTCCTTAAATATCTTATTTTTGATTTTCACAAATCATTATGTTTATTTTTTATTTCTTACTTTATAAACAAACATAGTTTTTGTATGTCTACATCAGTTTTACACACATGGGTCAAAAATGACCCATATAGAAACCTTTGCAAATTTTTGCAAGTCGGAACATATTTACTGCAGAAAACTATTCATCCGCCACACATTTCACGTCTCAACATGGCTGCTTTTGTATATTTGATGGATGAAAGTCATTTTATATTTCATATAATAGGCTATATATTATACAGTATTTCATAATTTTTATTTTTTGTCATAAACCAATGCTACTGGTCACCTTTTACATCTATCAGTGTTCCTGAAAAGTAACAGTTTTGAACAAGGTTTCTGTCCAACTGATGTGTATTTGAAAATATTCTTATGCTTTTGATTTTCTTTATCCAGAGTGTTAGTATGGCTGGTCCTCAACAGAACTGAGGTGGATGATGACATCACTGTAAAAAAAGCTGAAAGTATACTTTGCGCACAGTCGAACTCAATTTAAATGCGCATGTGCAACCTGCACATACAAAGTTACAGAAATCCGGCAGAAATTATAAAAAGTTAAAAAAAATCTGTATGCTGACCCTCACGTACGCATAAAAAGTGAAGTATACTTTGGCCTTTAGAAAGGTAATGACACAAAAAAAATTTCATTCAAAAAATAAGGATTTGCTTATTGAGTAATACCTGGAATAATGAATGAAGAAATTAATTTCTTGTAATATATGCGATATAGAAAATAATAACTCATTCAGGTCACTTTAGACCCATGTTGTATATGTCCAAAACTGTTACTTTTCAGGAACACTGACAGACTTAAAGGGTGACCAATGGCATTGATTTATGACAAAAAATTATGAAATATATAGCCTAATATATTAAATATAATAAGACTTGCATCCATCAAATATACAAAAGTAGCCTTGTTAAGATGTGAAATGAACAGTGGCTGATGAACAGTTGTCTGCAGTAAATATGTTCCTACTTGCAAAAATTTGCAAATATTAAAGATTTCTATATGGGTCATTTTTGACCCATGTGTGTAAAATTGATGTAGAAATACAAAAACTGTGTTTGTTTATAAAGTAAGAAAGGAAAATAAACATAATGATTTGTAGAAAATCAAAAACAAGATATTTAATGAATACCTGAAATAAATAAATGATAAAATACATTTCTTTCAAATATAACACTCAGCCATGATTGAAATAACATATGAAATTAATATGGGTCATTTTTTACCCATGTTGTGCATTAGAAGGGTAGTGGTACAAAAATGATTTTTATTCAAAAAGTAAGAAAGAAAAAATTAAAATGAGGATTTGTGATGATCAAAAACAAGTTAATTGAGGAATACCTGGAATACTGAATGATGAAATAAATTTCTTGCAAAGATATAGAAAATAAAAACTCAGTCGGGTCATTTTTGACCCATGTTGTGCATTAAAGGGTTAAACTGTCCTGATGCAATTTGTAGAGGCTCCCGTTGATCTTTACTGATGTTGACTTGATGAGAGAGAAACTGTTGGATTCAGAGGGTCTTTGGTGAATGGAAAGACAAGGCCTCAGCCTGGCACAAGCTTGGGGTTCCTTAGAAGCTTCTATCTCAGCATCATCTTCACATCAGAGCTATTCAGATAAGGAACTGCCGTAATCTTGTGATCAGTGATTTTTAAAGTGTGAAGATGTCACACCCTCTGGAGGTGACTGAGCCAATAAGGAGTTGTTCCTTTGGAGGGAACTTTTACTACTCTTTGTCCTCTAACAGGATATTAGAATAAGACATTGGATTGGGTGTTTGAGAGAAGAACCTTCTAATCAGAACCATACTAATGTGTCACAGAGATAGATGTAAATTAACAAATCTAGAATGAAGATTGGCGTCCATAGAGACCAAACATGCTGCCCATGTGATTTTAGTTAGCCATAGTATGCAACTCTGAAACATTAATACAAAAAGTTCAAAAGAGAGAATTAATACATAGGCCAAACCCCATAAAAGATAAATCATGAGAGGGGAAAATTGGATACATGTTTATGCATTTCTCAAGTGGTTATATATAGAATATATAGGATTAAAAGGGTTTATTTGTCCTTCTCGACAATAATTAAGTTAGAGTCACAACTTCTCTGCAAATTCCTTATGGTCATAAAACTTATCAGTCCTCATGTGTCTGGTTGTGCCTGTGTGTTAGTTCCAGATTGGGGGTGCTTCACAGACCTTTGTTGGGAGTAGGCATGTTAAGGTATAAAATTTTCATGTTGTGATAATTGCTGAAGCTTTTATCACGGTATACAGTATTATCACGATATTGAAATAAGTTGCAAAAAAAGTGTTGTAATACATTTAAATACAGTTTCACAATACACAAAAAAAGTAAAATGTTTCAAACGGATTAAATTGCAAAAGAATTATAAAGAACAACAGGTAACACTTTACAATAAGGTCTCATTATTTAATGTTAGTTAATGCATTAAGGTTAAGAATGAGCAATATAGCTACATTTGTTACTGAAGTTATTATTTTTTGTTAATGTTAGTTAAAAAAATACAACTGATCATTATTAGTTTTTGTCACAGACACGCCAGGCTCTGCACCCAGCCAATCACGTCACACTCCCTCACCAGAGTTCTGATCACACGCACCTGACACTCATCACCATCCCAATCAGCAGCACCATAAAAGACACTCACAGTCACGCAGTCATTGTCCGGTCTCGTTAACGCATACTTACCTGAATGCTTACCTTACGGACTACTTACCTGTCTCCAGTGTGTCTCTTAGATCCTCTGTGTTCTCCAGTCCTCCGTCAGTGTCTCTGTGTAGCATCTGCTCCACGTTTGTCTGCCTTCATCGAACCTGGAGTGAAGATCAAGTCAAGTATCACTGTCTTGATAAATCATCTGTGAGTCACGTGACGTGTTCATGAACCTAGTCGCACTTGAGTAGAGCTCCGTACGTTTGGCCCCTTTTTGCTGATTTTTTAGTTTTATTTTAAGTTTACTTCATTAATAATACTATTCCTGATGGCTTACAATCGGAAACAGCAGGAGATGTCTCCGTCGGCTTCTCCGATTAAGAAGAAACCCAAGCCACCGACCACGGGTGATATGGTGGATAAGATGGCGAACACTGTTGCGCACTTTGAGGACATTCTAAGAACTGAGTTGACAGCGATGCAGAACGAGTTCGCTTGTCACATGTCAGTTGTTCAGTCGCTATGCTCCAAACTGGATCTTCTTACAGGGGAGATGAGAGAACAAAAGAAAGTTGTCGCAGATCACGATAGGCGAGTAGCCGCGCTCGAGCAACAGGTCGTGGACTTACAGGATCGCAATAGGCGCAGTAATCTGCGTCTGGTTGGATTGCCTGAAGGGTCCGAAAAGGACGACCCTATGGGCTTTTTGAAAAGATCGCTACCGACGTGGCTCCCATCTCTGGAGGGCAAAGAGATTGAAGTGGAACGAGCGCATCACGTGTACACAAGGCTCTCCTCAGATCACGCTAAACCACAGGTTTTCATCTTCAAACTGTTGCGGTACACGGACAGGGAGATCATTTTGCGGGCCGCCAGACTTCACGCCCTGGTGAAAACATCCGACGGAGCAACGCTGTCTTTCTTTCCAGATTTTTTTCCGGCCACCGCAAAAAGAAGTGCATTTGCGCCAGTTAGGAAGGAAATGAGAGAGGCAGGCATCCAGAATTTTCTTCTCTATCCTGCAACGCTGAAGGTCATTCTCAATCAAGGTGAACCTAAAATGTTATACTCTCCAGAAGAAGCAAGCGTTTTTTTCAGATCCCATTCATCCACCAACCCTCAGTGAATTTCAGCTGAGCATTTTCTATCTAATCAGAGAAGAGATGCTCTAAATCAGGGGTCACCATTCCTGCTCCTGAAGGGCCGGTGTCTCTGCAGAGTTTAGCTCCAACCCTAATCATACACACCTGAAGCAGCTAATTAAGGTCCTACTAAGCATACTAGAAACTTCCAGGAAGGCGTGCTGATGCAAGTTGGAGCTAAACTCTGCAGGACACCGGCCCTCCAGGAACAAGTTTGGGGACCCCTGCTCTAAATGGTTAGGCGACTGTGTCTTTCACTGTTCACTCTGTTTACTTCTGAACTTATAGTTACTAGAAGGTTTCATTGAGCATACAGTATTGCTTACTGATTATAGTGTTATAATATTTATGTTTTAGTTGTATTCCTTCTTTCTCTTTTTTTTTTTTTTTTTTTTTTTTTTTTNATACTATCTAGACAATATGTGACTTTGGGGCCAATGTTGGTGCTTCAGTAATGTGCAGGTTTTTGTTGACGCCACGGATCATATGAAGGGGTGCTGGCAGATCAAGGTTTGTTCTTGGTTAGATCTGCCATAGTTCATGGAAATCTGTTTGTTTTTTTGAATACTGAGGGGAAGGGTGGGGGGTGGTTTGATGGTAGATTCAACTGGTTTTGTTTTCAAATTTGTATTTTGTCTTATTATGCAGTAATTCTGTTTGATACCTATGACTGACCTTAATATTCTAAGTTGTAATATTAATGGCCTAAATGGCCCACACAAACGTACAGGTTTTCTGGATTTTTTGCGAAGACGAAAGATTGATATAGTGTTAGTTCAAGAATCCCATTTGAAAGAGGAGGATGTACACTGGTGTAATAATAGGTTTTATGAAGTGGTATCTCATTGATCTTCGGATGCTAAAACCAAGGGTGTCCTAATATTGGTGCGGAGGACTTTAAATATTACTATTTTAGATAAGGGTTGTGATACAGATGGTAGAATAACACATATAAAAACAATAGTGGAGAATAGGAATATTGTATTTATTTCAGTTTATGCCCCTTGTACTCATGACCCTACTTTTTTTCTCTGTTTTGTCTACCTATCTTTTAAAATTTTCAGATTTTGAAATTGTATTGGGTGCAGACACGAATTCTGTAATGTTGCATATCCTAGATAGATCTGGACCAAAGGAATCACACTCTCAAGCCTTCTGTTCTGACAAACTTAGGCAATGTGTAACCTCATCTTCATTGGTGGATAGTTGGCGTTTATTAAATCCTTCTGCTAAGTCTTTCACTTTCTTCTCTGCTACTCATAAATCCTATTCGCGAATTGAATATATTTTCATTTCTACCTCTTTATCTTCAGCTGTTCGTGATGCCGATATCTGTTCCTTATCTTTGTCGGATCATGATGGAAATTTGTGCAGATTATCTTTGATCCCTCGGCCATCTCGTGTGACTAGATGGCGATTTAACCCTAAATTGTTACAGGATGAAAACTTTTGCAGTCAATTCAGAAATAAATTTGCTGAGTTTATTGAAATTAACCAAGGCTCCGTGGATGATCCGCGAACACTTTGGAATGCAGTTAAAGGATTTATAAGGAATAACTCAATTTCGTATGCCTCTTTCCTTCAGAAAAACCGACATAAAAAGATAGTTGAACTGGAATCACAGCTCCAGAATCTGACTAGAGACAATCAACGTTGTTTCTCAGACAATACACTCAGCAAAATTATGGCGGTTAGGTCCGACCTTAATTCATTACTGAGATCCAGAGCAGAATTTCTGATTCAAAGATGCAGGCAGAATTACTATTTTCAAGGAAGTAGACCAAGCCACCTTTTAGCTCTAAGAATACGCAACAGTGAAAAGTTTGCTAATATTTCAGCAGTGAAATCCCAATCCGGGCTCATTATGACAGACCCAAAAGACATTAATATTTCTTTTCATTCTTTTTACTCTAATCTCTATACTTCTTCTGCTGTTGGTGACCCTGACTCTTTTGCATCTTTTCTGACCAACCTTGATTTACCTAGGCTGTCAGATTCGGATTCGGATTACCTGGCTGAACCGATTACTCTTCAGGAGCTGGAGTCAGCAATCCGATCTATGAACAAGGGGAAATCCCCAGGTTTAGATGGTATTCCAGTCGAATTGTATACTACTTTTTGGTCGGATTTAGGCCCCCTCATGTTAGATATGATAAATTTTTCAGTTACTCAAGGCTCATTTCACCCATCTATTAATATAGCTGTTATTTCTCTCTTGTTAAAAAAAGATAAAGATCCGACTTCCTGTTCTAGTTACCGGCCACTTTCTTTGATAGGGACTGATGTTAAATTATATGCTAAATTACTATCTCGTCGTCTAGAGAAATTTATGAACAGGTTAGTTCATCATGACCAAACAGGGTTCATTAAATCTCGCTCAGCTTCGGATAACTTACGCAGGTTATATCATATTATTAATTCAACTAATAGTTTGTCCTCCCCTTGTGCAGTATTATCTCTAGATGCAATGAAAGCTTTCAACCAGCTAGAATGGAACTATTTATGGGTGGTTCTACAGCATCTGGGTCTAGGATCGAGTTTCACAAACATGATAAAAGTTCTGTACGTCAATCCAGCAGCCTCTGTTCTCACAGGTTCTGTTTGCTCTAACCCATTCTTTATACATCGAGGTACTTGTCAGGGTTGCCCGCTTTCTCCTCTGTTATTTGCCTTATCCTTGGAACCCTTAGCTCAAGCGGTCCGACGATCTGAAACTATTTCTCCCATAATTATAAGGAATACTCATCATCATATTTCTTTATTCGCTGATGATATCTTACTGTTTTTGGAGAAGCCGTCACATTCTATTCCTCATGTATTTAACTTATTTGACCATTTTGGATCTCTCTCTGGGTTTAAAATTAATTGGAGTAAGTCATGTCTACTTCCCCTCAATTCTAAATTTGATCCCATTTCCCTTTCTGTATCTATTCCATTGGTTCAAAACTTTAAGTACTTGGGGATAGATGTTTTTCCTTCCCTGCAAGAAATTCTTTCAAAAAACTATAATAGTATTCTAGCCAAAATATCCTCAGATTTGGAAAATTGGTCTCGTCTCCCTACTTCTCTTCAGGCCCGTATATCGGTGATTAAAATGAATGTTCTCCCACGTATTAATTTATTTTCTTCCATGATTCCTCTCGCTCCACCAGTTGGCTACTGGAACAAACTTGATGCATGTGTTTCACGGTATATATGGGATGGGAAACGTCCTCGTATTAAACTGACTACTTTACAACGAAGTAGATTACATGGAGGTCTTTCTTTCCCTAATTTTAGACTCTATGCTCAAGCCTTTTCCCTCCGCCCTTTATCAGTTTGGTTTGACCCTGATGCTTCTGTATCTTGGAGAGCAATTGAGGAATCTATTGTTTATCCATATAAATTGAAGCATCTTGTTTTTTCGGGGGTTCAGCTTAGGCAGTGTAAATCTAGGTTTGGTCCCATTGTAACCCATCTCCTCTCCACATGGAGGGATGTTGAAAGACGTTTACAACTAGTTACAATATGGCATAAGCATTCGCCAATTTTCCACATACGGGGTGCCCTGGAACTCTCAACTACCTATTCACCCTTTGCGCAAACTAATCCTTTCCTCGGAGGAATTTTCCTCTTCTGTTTCAGCCATCTATCTTTTTCTTCTTGAGCATTCATACAAACCTTTATCTATTACAGCTGTTTGGGCTAAGGATCTTAATGAGGATGTGCATGTCTTATTTTCGGATCAGATATGGGGAATGTTTAAACTGTCTTCTAAAAACACTAACCACCAAATGATTCATTGGAAATTGCTGCATAAGGTCTACTTGACTCCTATGAAACGTTTTTATATGAATTTGTCATCTTCTCCTAAGTGCAATCTCTGTTCGCAAGGATCTCTAGGCACTTTTTTGCATTTTTTTTTGGGAGTGCCCCTCTCTTTCTCCTTTCTGGACTCAGCTTTCACAGGACCTTTCTTATTTGTTGGGTACTGAGATATGTTTGACTTCATGCCATTTTTTCATGAATGACTTCTGGAACCTCACCTTGTCCATCCAACAAAGATGTTTACTGTTAGCTGCTCTCAAACCAGCAAAAAAGTTGCTAGTCAACCGTTGGAATCCTCCTCACACAATGGACAGACGAACCTGGGCGGTATATTTGTTGGACATTATCTCGATGGAATTCTCAACTTCTCGTATACATGGATCTAACGTGAAAACTGTTAATTTATGGCATTCATCTTTTAATGTTGTGTCATCTTTTCTAAAATCTTTGTAAATATTATTTTATTGTATTTTATGTATTAATATTACTTAATTTATTTTTATTATTATTATTTATTTTACTTTATGTTTTTATTTATTATTTTTCTTCTCTACCCTTAAGTCTACCAGGGGGTGGGATGGGTTGGGTTGGGTTCTAAATTTGCACAGTTGCTTTTTGTTTTATACTACTGTTCACAGAAGAAAATTCAATAAACAGTTAACAAAAAAAAAAATCATCTGTCTAGAACTGCTTCCATCTGCTTTCACTCACCTGCTCACTGCTCTGGTTGTCTCAAATAAACATCGTAAACTGTAACTGTGTCTCCGACCTCCTCTGTATGTAACAGAAACCTACACCGCTGAGCAGCCATGATGAGCACTGCAGACCCATTCCAGGACCTGGTTACAGCACTTCGTTGCACTCACCAGTTCATCCACGCCAGCACCACCAGCGAGTACTTCCGCATTCCACGCTGCATCTTCTTCGCCGTCTGTGATCGCCAGTCCCATGGCCAAACCGGCTCCCTTCTCTGGCTCGGCGGAGGATTGCAACGGATTCATCTTGCAATGTTCGCTGGTTTTGGAGATGCAACAGCACCTGTACCCCGACAATAAAGCGAAAGTCGCTTTTATGATTCAGCAACTGGACAGTAAAGCACTCCGCTGGGCGGAACCCCTTTGGACTCAGAACAGTCCCATCGTGCAATCACTCTCAAGCTTTATCAATCACTTCAAGGAAGTTTTTGGAAAGCCTTCATGGGACTCCTCCGTAGGTGAGAGAGCAAGGTGCTTTATCTGTCTCTGATTATGCTTTACAGTTCAGAACCCTAGCGGCAGCGAGTGGTTGGAACGAGCAAGCCCTCATCTCCAGATATCATCAGGGTTTGGATCCACGTGTACGGTTGCATCTCGCTGCATACGAGGATACCATCGGGCTCGAGAAGTTCATCCAACTCTCCATAAGATTCGCCACTCGTATGCAGCTGTGCATCGAAGAGCACCAAAACCAGCAACTATTCCAATCTTTCCTCCGTCAGCCCGAATCCGTCAGCTCCCCAGAACCAGCCAGCCATGAGATGCAGATTGACAGATCACATCTTTCACCAGCTGAGCGACAGAGGAGGCTGACCAAGGGTCTCTGTTTGTATTGTGGTCTTCCTGGGCATTTCAGAGCTGAATGCCCCACTCGTCCAGTGTGATCTATGGTGAGTGTCATCCTTCCAACATTAAATCATCAAAATCCACTCACTATTATCGCCAACCTTACTGCTGCTGATGTTTGTATTCCAGTTAATGCCTTCATCGACTCTGGGTCAGCTGGAAATTTAATCTCCGGAGCCCTCTGTCGCCAGCTTGACCTCAAGACCGTCAGTTCGCCGAAAGTCTACCAGATCCATGCAGTAACTGGTCGTTCTCTCCGTCAAGTACGTCACATGGTGGGCCCGCTGCACCTACAGATTGGCTTGCTACATTAAGAGGAGATTCATCTGCTGGTTCTGGAGGATTCAACATCTGACGTGATTCTGGGGCGCCCATGGTTAGAGCAGCATGATCCAATCATCTCCTGGCGGACAGGAGACGTCCTGAAGTGGGGTAATCAATGTTTTCCTGGATGTTTTCTGGTAATTCCAGTTCCAAGTCGAGTTCCCAGTCCTGTTCCAAGGAATCCTAGCTCAAAGAAGATCCAGGTCTGTGTTACATCTATTGAGAGTCCATTGGAAAAAAGATCTACTGACATTCCCGACTGTTATTCCCACTTCAGTGACGTCTTCTGTCCGAAGAAGGCCTCCAAACTGCCTCCCCATCGGCCATGGGACTGTGCCATAGATCTCATCCCCGGTGAGCCAGTGGCCAGAGGGAAAATCTATTCCCTGTCCATCCCGGAGGAGAAGGTCATGGAAGAATACATCACTGAGGCGCTATCACAAGGTTACATCTGCCCGTCTACTTCCCCTGCTGCGTCCAGCTTCTTCTTTGTTGCCAAGAAGGACGGAGGCTTGCGGCCTTGTATTGATTACAGAGCACTAAACAAAATAAGAGTCAAGTTCAGATATCCACTTCCCCTCGTCCCATCTGTGCTGGAACATCTCCGCTACGCCACTGTGTTCACCAAGTTGGACCTCCGCATAGCATACAACCTCATCTGAATACGTGAGGGGGATGAATGGAAGACGGCTTTTGTGACCCCTACTGGACACTATGAATATTGCGTCATGCCGTATGGACTCGTCAACGCCCCCTCCGTATTTCAGGACTTCATGCATGAGGTGCTCCGGGAGTTCGTTATCGTCTACATAGATGACATCCTCATCTACTCCCGGAGCCTGGCCGAACATCGCCATCACGTTGCGGAGGTCCTTAAACGCCTGAGGGACTACACCCTGTTCCTCAAAGCAGAGAAATGTACGTTCCATCAGCCCTCAGTGCAGTTTTTGGGATACAACATCGATCACAGTGGCGTCCGCATGGACGAGAGGAAGGTCTCAGCGATCAAGGATTGGCCCATTCCTACAACTGTCAAAGAACTGCAAAGATTCCTAGGATTCTCCAATTTCTACCGAAGATTCATCAAAAGTTACAGTACCATTACTTCTCCACTCACCAACCTACTCCGTGGCAAGCCCAAGTCTCTGTCCTGGAACCCGGCAGCAAAGAAAGCCTTCGAGGACCTTAAGACCGCCTTCACGACCGCTCCCCTCCTTGCATCCACCACAGGAGTGGGAGCGGTCCTGTCCCAGCAGCAGGGGAAACCAAGTAGACTCCATCCATGTGCCTTCTTCTCCCGCAAATTCAACCCGGCGGAGATTAATTATGACATCGGCAACCGAGAACTACTTGCCATCAAGCTCGCCCTGGAGGAGTGGAGGCATTGGCTCGAAGGAGCCCGTCATCCCTTTCTGGTGTTAACAGACCACAAAAATTGAGTACCTGCGTGATGCAAAAGATTGAATCCACGTCAAGCAAGATGGGCTTTGTTCTTTACTCGTTTCAACTTCACCATTTCCTATCGTCCTGGTTCCAAGAACGTCAAAGCCGATGCTCTATCACGTATCCACAGCCCCGAGGAAAGTTCTGAAGTTCCTGAGTCCATTCTTCCAGAAAACCTCATTGTCAGTCCCATAACCTGGTCAGAGGAAACACTGCTCGAGTCCAATGCCTCCACCAACACTCCACCGGGTTGCCCCCCAGGTTTGCGATACATCCCACGGACTTGACGTATTCCCATCATCCACTCCTCTCATGCGTCTCTGGGCACTGGCCACCCCGGGGTCAATGAATCCGTCTCACTGCTTAAACAGCGCTTCTGGTGGCCCAACATGGCAGCTGATGTCAGGAGGTACATTAAGGGGTGCAGGGAATGTGCCATATCTAAGAGCCCCTGACATCTTCCCTCCGGGAAACTCCAACCTCTGCCTGTTCCCACTCACCCGTGGTCACATCTAGGAGTCAGCTTGTGACCATCAGCCTCTTGTCCGGATACCATCCCCAGACGAACGGGCAGACGGAGCGGAAGATACAGGAGATTGGCCGTTTCCTGCGTACCTTCTGTCATTGCCACCAGGACTCCTGGAGCCAGTTCCTGGGCTGGGCCGAGTACGCCCGGAATTCCCTCTGTCAACCCACCACTGGTCTCACCCCTTTCCAGTGCGTACTCGGCTATCAGCCCCCACTGTTCCCCTGGGATGGGGAACCATCAGATGTCCCAGCAGTGGACTACTGGTTCCGGGAGAGCGAGAGGGTCTGGGGCATCTCCAACTCCAGCGGGCCCTCAGGAGACGCAGGTTAACAGCGGATCTTCGCCGTTCCCAAGCACCTGTATATCAGCCTGGTTATCCACTAGAGACATCCGGATGTGACTTCCCTGCAGAAAGCTGAGTCCCAGGTTCATTGGCCCCTACACCATCATCAGACAGATCAACCCAGTCACGTACCAGTTGCAACTACCACCAGAATTCAGAATCCACCCCACATTCCATGTGTCATCATTAAAACCTCACCACCTTTCTGTTCTTCCCTCCACAGAGCCTGGCGATACAGAAGAACTTCCTATCATCGTGGAGAACGGAGCAGCCTATCTGGTCAAGGAGATCTTGGACTCCCGTCGCCGTGGTGGTCACTTGGAATACCTTGTCGACTGGGAAGGATACGGCCCCGAGGAAAGATCATGGGTTCCCAGAGTTGACATTCTTGACCATAGCCTTCTGGAAGACTTCCATGCCAGACATCCCAACAGACCAGCTCCAAGAGGCAGACGCCGACCACCACGTCGGCGGGGTCCTCGGTCCTCAGGAGCAGACCGTGGAGGGGGAGGGGGAGGGGGGTAGTAATGTCACAGACATGCCAGGCTCTGCACCCAGCCAATCACGTCGCACTCCCTCACCAGAGTTCTGATCACACGCACCTGACACTCATCACCATCCCAATCAGCAGCACCATAAAAGACACTCACAGTCACTCAGTCATTGTCCGGTCTCGTTAACGCATACTTACCTGAATGCTTACCTTACGGACTACTTACCTGTCTCCAGTGTGTCTCCTAGATCCTCTGTGTTCTCCAGTCCTCCGTGAGTGTCTCTGTGTAGCGTCTGCTCCACGTCTGTCTGCCTTCATCGAACCTGGAGTGAAGATCAAGTCAAGTATCACTGTCTTGATAAATCATCTGTCTAGAACTTCATCTGCTTTCACTCACCTGCTCACTACTCTGGTTGTCTCAAATAAACATCATAAACTGTACCTGTGTCTCCGACCTCCTGTAATAGTTAAAACTTTTGATTTTAGTAATGTTATTAAACATTAACTAAGATTAATAAATGCTTTATAAGTATTTTTCATAGTCAGTTTTGGTAATAATGAATTAACATGTTAGCTAATGAAGCATTACTGAACAATTAAAAATAATCTGAACATTTTCAATGAGCCCAGCTTAAATTTGTAAAATTGTTTAAGTCTGAATATAAGAAGGCTTTTAAGTCTTTAAGTACTAAGTATTCAGTGTTGTGATGAACAACATCGCAAATACAAAAAACTGAATGTCAGTTTGAAGCATTTTAAATACTGTTCAGTAGTGCAGCTGCTTTGTTTACAGGGTTTCCGGAGTAACCACTGCATTTCTATTGTTCCATCTGCTCTTCTTAGCTCATCTCCTTTACTCATTCCGCCATGTGCTTCTCGTGCACATTGGGCTTGTTTACATCTGAGTGTGCATGTCCTTTTGACGAAGCATACAGTGGTGCTGTGCATTTTATACGATTGATGGGGAAAGTATTCTTAAAATGGGTTATTCAAATTTGAATAATTCATAATAAATAATTATTTACTGTATTTTGGATTGCCCACAATAACAATATCGTGCATTTTCATTATCATGATATATCATATTACCAAATATTGGCACATGTCTAGTTGGGAGTGTGAGTTTGCTGGATTATTCATTTAATATAATGAATAATTTGTGTGTCTGTAGATGAAATATCTCCAAGGCATTCACGTGGTAAGGTAAAAAGCCTTTAATAAAATGGGCTTAAATCATTAAAACAAGATAATAGTAGATCTACATGTTTCGGCAACACAGCCTTCTTCAGGACATACATCAATTGCTCAAACAGGTTTTCTTAAACAAGTGGTGATTAATGAATCAAAGACAGCTGGTTAATATGTAAGTGTGGCTAAGACTAGCCTCTT
>RJVU01049890.1:789189-803703 GCA_003731715.1 Anabarilius grahami | reverse complement strand
CATCGCCATTGATGGGTACAACCTGGTAGTTGTTGAGAACTTCACCTACCTCGGGTCTACCATCTCCAACTCTCTTTCCATCGATGCAGAGATAAAAGGCAGCAGCAGTCATGGCCAGACTGAACCAGAGGGTCTGGAATAACTCCAACCTCACAGAAAAGACCAAGCTGCACATCTACAAGGCCTGCACGCTTAGCACACTTCTCTATAGCAGTGAGACATGGACCACTCATGCAAGGCATGATAACAAGCTCAACAGCTTTCACCTGAGGTGCCTGCGGCACATTCTGTGCATCCAGTGGCAGGACAAAGTACCTAACACAGAGGTTCTGGAACACACCGACATGAGAAGCATGCCTGCCATATTTAGCTAAAAGCGCCTTCGTTGGCTCGGCCACGTCAGAAGAATGGGCCCTGGCCGCATTCCCAAGGACCTACTGTTTGGCGAGTTAGCAGAGGGCTCACGACTAATTGGACATCCACGACTGCGCTACAAAGATATCTGCAAGAAAGACATGAAGCTGTCCGACATCAACATTGGCACGTGGGAGAGTTGTGCAGAAGACTCTGTCTGATTGGTCTAGATGCTACAGCTCATTTGACTCGTGCTAGCAAACAGGACTTCCAACATGTTACCCATGCTACCACCCAGGTTACCATAGCAACAACCCAGAACACCCTAGCAACTGCCAATTAAAACCTTAGCAACCACCCAGAACACCTTAGCAACTGCATATCAACACCATAGCAACCACACAGAACACCCTAGCAACCAAGTGCCGAGTTGGTAAACATGTGGGTTACCACATTTGAAGAAGGTGGCAGGCTCTGTAAAAACATACCTTACAATGTGGTATAAGTTTTACCCTTGGGGCACAAGAGCTGCCCAAATTTGCCCGATAGACATACTATGATGAAGGGAATGCCCATTGCACACACATTTTTCCTACTAAGGTAAATTACATAGGGATTTTTTATTGAACATAACTCTGCATCACAATGTCATAGAAACAAGGGGGTGGGCTCATTTTACTCAGGCAACCAAACAGTCTTTCATGATCATTGTTTCATGATTTTGACTCATGCAAGCAAACAAGATTTCCAACAGGCTACACATGCTAGCAGTGAATAGCTATGTAAGGGATGGGAGCGGACAATGGAGTTGGAGAGCCACATGCAGGCTTTATTTACAAGAAGAGCGTAACTGTACAGGTAGGTCAAACATCAGCAAAGAGTAACAGGAAGGCAAGGCAAAAGAGTAATCCAATACACAGGTGAAGGTCAAGGCAGGCAGCAAACTATCATAAACAAGGAATCAGTCCAGGGTCAAAACACAGGCTAGGCTAGGCAAGGCAAGGCAAGGCAGGACAAGGAACACTGAAGCTAGGTAGAATACAAGGCAAAATCAATACTCAGCAATGTGTGTATGAGTGCAGCTTATAAAGGGTCACTGATGGGAAACAGGAGTGAGTGCATGATTGGTTCCTAGATGGGGAATTGTGGGAAATGGAGTCCATATGATGAAAATAGAACACGGACCAAGGGCACATGTAACAAGCTACCAGAGGTGGAAGTAACGAATTACAACTACTCACATTTCTGTAATTAAGTAGTTTTTTCGGGTTTTTGTATTTTTTTTAGTACATTTTTAAATCTGTAATTTTACTTGTACTTAAGTACAAATTAAGCTAAGTAATCTACTTTGCTACTTGTAAAATCACATTCCGTTACTGAGTACGCCTACAATTTGAATTAACATTGAAACCTTTGACCGGCATATCGGTAGCCAATAAAGTTATCCAATCGTAAATGGGATCACTACATTGTACAGACATTACAGGTCAAACCATTCTGATGTTCTTTTTATCTAAATAAACAACATAGCCTATTATATGGTTCTTAAAGGGTTAGTTCACCCAAAAATGAAAATTCTGTCATTAATTGCTCACCCTCATGTCATTCCAAACCCGTAAGACCTTCGTTCATCTTCAGAACACAAATTAAGATATTTTTGATGAAATCCGATAGCTTTCTGACCCCACACTGCAACATAATTGCAACTTTTGCAGGCCCAGAAAGATAGTAAAGACGTTGTTAAAATAGCCCATGAGACTACAGTGGTTCAACCTTAATGCTTTTTGTGTGCAAAAAAAAAAATTAACGACTTTATTCAACAATTTCCTCTCTTCCGTGTCACTCTCTGATGCTGTTCATGTGAGCACCACAACGCATGCATGTGATGCTGACGCAGAAACCAATAATGAGCTGGCATTCTGACGTAGAACCTGGAAGTGCTGCACTATGTTTACTACGTGAACAGTGTCAGAGACTGACAGTAGAAAATAAATTGTTGAATAAAGTTGTTTTTTTGTTTGTTTTTTTTTAACAAAAAAAGTATTCTCATCGCTTCATAACATTAAGGTTGAACCCCTGTAGTCACATGGACTATTTTAACGATGTCTTTAATACCTTTCTGGACCTTGAATGTGGTAATAATGTTGCTGTCTATGGAGGGTCAGAAAGCACTCGGATTTCATCAAAAATATCTTAATTTGTGTTCCGAAGATGAACAAAGGTCTTAGGAATTTGGAACAACATGAGAGTGAGTAATTAATGACAGAATTTTCATTTTTGGGTGAAACTAACCCTTTAAGATACATGGCATATAAAAAAAAATCAGTGTTGTTATATTTCATATACCTCAACGGAATTGAGATAATTTGTTTTATTTGTTTTTATTTTATTACTGTCTGTTTACTTGTCTTTTTTGTAAATTCAATTCAGTTTGAAATCAAGCTTTTTTGTGCTGCATGTGAGCTATTGCAACAAAGTTACCCTATTGTAAAGACACAAATACACAGAGTGAGCAAATATTTAAGTGAGATTATTGTAATGGTAATTGATCAATACATCATACTGGGGTACATTTCCCAAAAGCATCGTTAGCCAACTAACATCACAAGATCCATCGTTACTTACATAGTTCAACGATTTGGTGTTTCCCGAAACCACTGTTCAAACTAACATTCGCAAACTGCATCGCGAACTTGTGTGGTTGGAACGACAGCTCTCGAGCTGTGGTTAGAAGCATAGATTGTTGTTTTTTTGACATGTGGACTTAATAAATCGTTATCTTGAGCAAAATAAGCAAGCTGACATTAAGTACAATGTATATCTTTTATTTCGAATATATACAAATGTAATTTATATATTTTAGTTTGTCAAGAGATTTAAAGCACCGTTTTTGAAGAGTGCGCATGTGCGTAGGCTACGTGCTCTAGAACGTCAGAACAAGCATTTGATTTAATCTGGAAATAAATCTAAATAACTGAGGAAAATGAGAATTAGTCTTCTAATGCCATGTCTGTAATTTATAGCAGAAATTCTAGCATTAATTCGATCTCAAACGGATTCATTTAAAGAAGTTATTACTCCACCACCTGCGTGACATCATTCACCAACGTGGTTGAACGACAAGTTTGCGACAATACGGTTTCGAGAAACAGTCGTGACTAGCTAGTTAATTTGTTCAACGATGCATCGTACTATAGTAGTTCAGCAGCGAGTTACATCGTTGTTCGGGAAACGCACCCCTGTTCATCATATAAAGCGGACGTGTCTCTTCAGAAGACTTAAATTAAACCGCTCCATTCAAATTGATTACTGTTACGAGTCTTGTGCTTTTTGAAGCTTGAAAATAATGATTGCCTTGACAAAATAGATGGACATAAAAATTTGATTTTAAAATATCTATATGGCAGTATACAGTATGTGGTGGTGTTCCCAATTGTATTTAAAATTATACTGAATATTGATCATTTTCAAGGTATTGTATTGGAGTTAGAAATTCCAGTATCGTGACCACTAATTCAGATGTACTCGTTACATCAGAAAAAGAATGGCATCTACGCTAATATTAGTCTTTCTGTTTATCCCGAGGTTTACCGTAGTCAACCGGATCCGGGCTGTATCCAGCTGAGACCAAGGACAGGAGCCATGACACGACCACAACGCAGCCCTGAAGTATCAGCAGAGATCGAGTCGACTAGATCATCTATTGTGAAGACATCATCAACACGACAGCCAGTGCCACAGTTCTTCAACAAACCGTCCATACCGGCGTGATGAATACGATCCTCAACTGGACATGACCACAACTCAGCCCTGAAGTATCAGCAGAGATCGAGTCAACTAGATCATCCATCGTGAAGGCCTCATCGACACGACAGCCAGTAGCACAGTTCCTCAACAAACCGTCCATACAGGCGTGATGAATACGATCCTCAACTGGATGGAACTGAAATAAACACTTTGGTGCGATCCTATCAGACTTATGATAGCAACCTGATTCGTAACAAAGCACTGTTCGCCAGAGGAGAACTGGCCCCCTGACTAAGCCTGGTTTCTCCCAAGGTTTTTTTCTCCATTTTAACACCTATTTGCCACTTGTTTGCCACCTGTTTGCCACCTGATGTCACCTGATGGAGTTTGGGTTCCTTGCCGCTGTCGCCTTTGGCTTGCTTAGTTGGGGACACTTGACATTTGACTTGACATTTGATATTCAACAGTATTCTTGACATTTAATCAACAGTGCTTCTGATCTGCCTGCATTGACACTATTCTTTAAGAGCTGCTGTGCAGCCAAAATTATGTACCAGTTATCAATGTAAAGCTGCTTTGACACAATCTGCATTGTAAAAAGCACTATATAAATAAAGGTGACTTGACTTGACTTGACTAATTCATGCACTTCATGAATAAGGTGAAAGTGCTTTGTTGAAAGTAGCAATTTTCTTCTTAGATCTATGATTTGATTGAATATTGTTTTGTAATTCATTAAATATCGCTGGCTAAAAAGTAATTAGTAATTTGAGTAGTTTTTGAGAAGAGTAATTTGTACTTTTACTTGAGTACTTTTTTGACACCAGTACTTTTACTTGTAATTGAGTATTATTTCAGCAATGTAACAGTACTTGTACTTGAGTACACATTTTCAGTACTCTTTCCACCACTGCCAGCTACATGCTAATAATGATTAGCTAAGTGCTAAAATGCAAAAAATGCAAAATCATGACTAGCAATTTTTTTTACTTTATCTGAGTAAAACCTTCAAACATCAAGCAGTTCAAAGTTATTTGAAACTTTCAGACCTGGCTTTGTCAAGCCAACATCAAAGTTTGTTTTATTATTTAATTTCATTTTAAATAGTATGCTAAGATTTTATATTTCAATATAATTCCTGCAGAAATGCACAGTTGTGAAGTATGAATGACAAAAGTGTTCATGGATTTTGAAAAATGTGGTCATTGAATGCATTTTGCATGAAATCAATAAAAAATGATTCATAGTTTGGTCCGCATACACTTTTGTTTCACTGAATGTGTGAAGAGTTTTGAAAATGTGGCTTCAGTATTGAACAATGCTTGTTAGCAATTGAAAAAAACAACAACAACAACAACAAAAAAAAACTGTAATGATTTTATAGTGCGTTTGTGGTGTGTTTCCCAGCAAACAAAATAAATATTGAATGATGTAATGATTAAATGATTACTGAACTTGTATTAATTTTAAGATTTTATTGTGTAGTCCTGTTTATATGTAATCTTGGTAACACTTTAGTATAGGGAACATGTACTCACTATTAATTACGACTTTTCCATCAATAAACTCCTAATTTTGCTTATTAATAGTAAGTAAGTTAGTTGTTAAGATTAGGTATTGGGTAGGATTAAGAATGTAGAATAAGGTCATGCAGAATAAGACATCAATATGTGCTTAATAATCACTAATAAACAGCCAAGATTCTAGTAATATGCATGCTAATAAGCAACTAGTTAAAAGACCCTAAAATAAAGTGTTACCGTAATCTTTTGAAATGTTCTGACACAAGAAGATATACAGAACAGAATGAAATGTTCTGTTCGAATGAATTAAATGAGCCAATTGCATTTAATAATGTGAATGAAAACAATCTCATTGATAATAAATACAATAGAATCAATTAATTAATTCCATTAATTAAAAATTCAGAGAATAAATAAGGATGTATAATAGGGAAATATTTTGTACATTTGTACATACATAAATGACTTACTTTTTTAGTTGCATGTAATACGTTAATGTTGTATGTTTTAGTGTCTATGCAAAAGTGGTAGTACAACATTTTACGTAAAATACACTCAAATACCCATGAGATCACATTGATTTGTCTTTTTGTTATTTAATAACTTAGATAAATATGTGATGTTTTATGTAAAAGGTGGGTTGATTGTTAATCAGTTTGTTTGTACATGCGTTAACATTGTTTATGTTACTGAATAAACACCAAAATATGCAATGTTAATATATGTCAGTTTATTTTCCTAATACAATCTATATGGAACCTTTTCCCATCAGATGTTGCTTTGTATTTTGTTCTGGTTTACACAGAATTATATAACATTTAGGTGCAAATATGCATAATAGTAAACCAAAGCTTGAAGCTAAAATTGCAAATATCTCCACAGCTACAGTAAATTTCCCAGGAGGACTGACATAAGATGGGATAAATGTGATCCATACTGTACAGAATATAAGCATACTGAATGTGATGAATTTAGCTTCATTGAAATTATCAGGCAGCTTGCGAGCCAGAAAAGCCAGAATGAAGCACAAGACAGCCAGCAGGCCAATATAACCTAGAACAGCCCAGAAACCTATAGCAGAACCCAGACTGCACTCAAGAACAATCTTTTCATTATAATATTTCAAATTTTTGTAAGGAAATGGAGGTGATTTTGATAGCCAAAGCACACAGATAAGAACTTGTATAAGTGTAAAGGCAAAAACACTTAGTCTTTGTTGAGGTGGCCCAAACCATTTCATGACATTACTTCCTGGAAGTGTAGCCCTGAAGGCCATTAACACCACTATTGTTTTCCCCAGAACACAGGAGATACAGAGGACAAAAGTGATCCCAAATGCTGTGTGACGCAACATACAGGACCACTCAGTGGGCCGACCAATGAAAGTGAGTGAACAGAGGAAACAAAGAATCAATGAGAACAGCAGCAGGAAGCTCAGTTCTGAGTTGTTGGCTTTTACTATAGGGGTGTCCTTCTTGCTGTAAAAAAGGATGGCCATAAGCACAGTTAATCCTACTCCAAACAGGGAGAAAATGACTAGCACCATACCCATAACTTCTGTGAATGACAGAAACTCTACAGCCTTTAACACACATTTATTTTTCTCAGCATTAGACCAGTATTCCCCTGGACACTGCTTGCAGTTATTTGAATCTGAAAAGAAAATATGATACTTGTAGTTAGAAACAAAATTTAATGTAACTCATTTAAACTGCACCCTGCAATGCAATGCAATGCAATGCAAGAGGCAAAACACAAAAAGGAATGACTTTCTTTAAAATTGTTAAATGGGCTGACTATTACCTGTCTCATTACTGATTTCTCCTTCTGCACATGGAATACAGTCATAACAGCAGACAGGTCTTCCTTTCTGTGCAGCTTTCCTAGTGCCTGGAGGACAACTCTCACTGCACACAGACCTTGGCTTCTACATAGAAAAATACATTATTCTTAGTTATTTATTCAGACTATTTATACTCACTCCTAATGTGTGTGCAGTAAATTCGATGGGTTAAATGCATATTCCAAGTTTGGGTTACCATACGTGGCATTCACATGTCACTTTCACTTACAATTGGAACAAAATCATTTGAAAGTGCTTTTACTAAAAATTAATCACCATTACTTTTATTTACAGTTTTTTTTTTTACTGCTTACACACATTTTCAAAATCTTGCCTCCTTTTTTTTTCTAAATTGTACACACAAATCCAAAAATTGCACACACAAAATGCAAAATGCCTCACATCTCTTGCAAAATAAAGCACTGCATTCAAAATATCACAAACACATCTCAAAAGCAAACATTTGTCTTACGTTGCAAACACCTTTGCCATAATATGTTATTTTTGGATATATCATATACACACAGTTATTCAAAACCTAAGCTCTTCTTTCATGAGCTTCTATATGCATTTCTGTACAAGATTGAAAGTAATTGGCAGAGACATGTTGAAAAATCCACAGTAAACACGAAAGCAACTTTTTTTCTTTTTTTTTTTTACTGTAAGCATTTATGATTGTGAATACAGTATTACACAGCATGCAAGAAAAGAAATACATCAACCATTTGTAGTTGGACAGAAACAATGGTTGTGTCTGAAAAAGGAAATCAAGATACTTCCTGTTAGATTTTTGTGTTACATAGAGAATTATGGTTTTGCAGATTTGGTGTGTGGTTCTGGTGTTTGAGTGTCAGGTTTCAGAAATTGTGTGACAAGTAAGGATTTTGTGTGTAAGCAGGTGAAATTTTTTTTTAATACTGGCTCTGCTCTGCCCTCTGCTGTTGCTTTTGACCATAGGGGAACCAAATGTTCTATCTTGTGAAAAAACAGGTACAGATTTGTTTATATTTTATTTATTTTTCTTACCTTTATGTCATTTGTATAGGACAGTGCAAGCATTTTAACATTTTGTTCTTCCAGTTTCAAGAAACCCTTTAGGTCAAACATGTTATTGCCCTTTACCTCTAGCTGTCCTCCAGCCCAGATTATGTTTTCAGTGTTAAGCACAAAGCGTTGGTGAGGAGGAAGTGAGGCATCGTAGTATCCCACTGGTTTAAATTCAATTGATCCATTTGAGTCCTTCTGCCAGTTCACAACTTCATATTGCGCTACTGCAGCACCAGAGCTATCAAACCACAAACGATCTCCCATCTTTACAGTGAAATTGACATTTTTCAGAGCCTCAACAACCTATTGAGAAAAAGGCATTTTAAGACATTTTCAAACAGAAGTAGGGTTATCCTCTTACTCTCCCTTTTATTACCCTACCGCTTATGCTTTACTTATTTTACCTGCTGTGGTTGTATTGTCAGGCCTTTCTCACAACCTGGATGTTCTTTGCACTTGAGTAAACTGTGTAGTGAGTGAGCCACAGCATAAACTGCTTTGTAGACATTGCTTGAATATCTTTGTTCAGG
The DNA here is from genome assembly GCA_003731715.1 of Anabarilius grahami. Taxonomy (NCBI): domain Eukaryota; kingdom Metazoa; phylum Chordata; class Actinopteri; order Cypriniformes; family Xenocyprididae; genus Anabarilius; species Anabarilius grahami. Next base: position 794,659 of record RJVU01049890.1, on the reverse strand, counting down.
CACATCTTCATTGTAGTTTTTCAGCGCAAGTAGATCCTGATATTTGTTACAACTTAATGCATATTGAGAATAATTCCCCTCAGTCTGTGAGCATGGAAAAGCTGTTTCCCAGAATGCTTTTATAACATAATCTGCAAAACCTCCGATATCAATTTTTCGCACTGCAAACCCCAGTGACCCTCCTAGCACACGAAAACTGTTTGGAATGATCAAACTCTTTGAGGTTATCCATCCCTCCACTCCAATCATTTGGAGGTCTGTAATGTTCTGAATACTTAGCTGCTCGAGTAGATTGTACATTTCAGAACTGGTAAGAAATGCAACAATCACTTTTGCAGTGCCTTTTTTTATTATGTCTACCACTTTTTGGAGTTTTTCTGGCTCTGTTCGATAGAATTTCACAGAGTACTCCACACAAATTCCCTCTTCCTGGGCTGTATTCAAAAATATTGCCATTCCGTTGTTTCCATAGTCATTGTCAGTGTTCACAGCTCCCACCCAAGACCAGCCAAAGTGCTTGACTATGTATGCTAGTGCTCTGCTCTGGTGGTAATCACTAGCAATAGTCCTGAAGAAGGAAGGATATTCTTTCCTATTACTGAGACATTCACATGTGGCTGAGGGACTTATCTGAAAAAAAGGGGGAAAAAAATGTTAAAAAGGGATTAGTATAATGATTGTCCAACTTTTGATGTAGTTGCTTCTTACCACTGGAATTTTAAAAGGTCCTGTAGTTCTGGACAGAATCACTGTGGCAGAAGACTCTGTTTCTCCTATGATAGCATGTATAGGAGACTGTCCATTGCATCTGTTTTCTGCTGTAAATTCTGGACCATTCATCAATGCCATAGTTGCACTCATAGAAGACAGTCTTGAACCACATGTATCATAAATTTGGTAGCCAATAGAAACATTTGGTAACAAATTTTCACTTCTGTTAATCTCCTCAATGGCGAAGATCATGGTCTGAGCCATTCGAAAATCTCTTAGACTCACACTGTGAAAACATTAAACCAGTTTGATAAATACAGACCAAAACACACTTTATTTTTTTAATCTTTTTAAATTTCACTTGTAGTTCACACCTGAAACACATTAATATTCCAGATGATATATTACATTACTGATATTACATATTTGCTGTAATGATTATATAAAATGGATTCCAAAGTAACAAACCTTGAGCATGATAGAAGCAGAGGTTTTTGTGTAAACTCAAATGAAGGTAATGACTCTATGCTGTGGACTGAAAAAAGTGCTCCAATAGTTACTTCTCCATCCTTGGATAACAGCGGATATTTGGGGTCTCCCATCATTCGGCAAAGAGGCTTTTCTGCCTTTGCATGATGTTGAAAGGTAAGCAAGAGTGTATAAAGAAAGACAGACATTGCAAAGATTGAGCTCAACTGTGGACACATGCAACTGACTTGATAAAACGTTTGCACTTTTATAGGCATAATTTATATGGATGATTGATTATTTATTTTGCAAATTACCTCATAGGGCAGGACATGTTTCAAGCAATGGTGGAATAGAGCCATACTAATATGATAGAGTTAGATTTTATCACAAGGTAGTAAATACTAATATCCAAATATGAGTGTGTAATTTGTAGGTGGATATTAGACAAAAAGCACAAATATGAACTTTTATTTTCAACATGTTGTTCCAAATCCATAAGACTTTTGTTCATCTTTCTTTAAAACACAAATGAAAATATTTTCAACCCTCTGGTGCTCTTTTGTCTTCTGACTAAAAAAAATTAACATTTTGGTTATATAGAATTTTTTTTTTCTTCGTCTGAATGATATGAAACTTGGTAAAGGTTTTGCCACTTGTTATGTGAATACGAAAAATTAAAATAAAAAATTGTCATGGGAAAAATAAGTAATTCTCCTTGCGGTCAAAAATGACTGCTTTGGAAATGAACAGAAAATGGATTTCATTTAGTGGAAACATTTGGTACTGCACCCAAACAAAATCTTACAGAAAGCTCATTTTTTGAGATATCAACCTCAAATTTGGAACACAACTTACACTTTTTTGTGTAAGTTGGCCTATTTTTAAAGGAAACACTTGGCAGATTATTGTGGAAGTGAAAAAAAAGATTCAGTGTTATGAAAAATGCACAAAACACTCATTTTCTAAAACATGTTTTAATTTAAAACAAATCAAAGCCGATTTTCACACAGTTTTACAGTATAACATTATTTGATTTTAATTCATTATATAGATATATTTAATTAATAATTAACTACTTTAATCCTAATTATTATAAAAACCTTACTGAAATAAACTTCATTTGAAATTATAGAAGTGGCTGTTTATAATAAGCCTATGCAATTAATCAGCAATATTTAGCCGAGTATCTTATTTGACACTGATATTAAAATGGACAGTCATAGTGTCACGGAGTCAGTTCCCACCACCAACCCTCAAAACACATTGTCACCAGATCTCCACGATCCGCCCACTCGTTCACAATCACCAGAGTACTGATCAGCGGCACCTGCACCTCATCACACCAGCACTATAAGAACACTCACTCCCCACACGTCAGTGTCTGGTCTTGATTGTATTTACCAGGACTCCTGACCTCTTCTCCGATGTCTCCGTATCTCCTCCTGTGTCTAGTCTTGTCTTCCCCTTATTTATCCACCTACAACGGAGAAAGGACTTTATTGCTGATCAGCTAAGTGACTATATTTCATGTGCTCATATCTGCAATCTACTTACCTACATGATTCCTGTGTTCGTACCTCTGTTGCAAAATAAACGACCAGTTTTTCATTTACCCTTTTGTGCCTGTCTGTGTCTGACAGAAGACCAGACCAAATGCAGAGCTCCACGAACACAGGTGAGGATCGTACCCCGGATCCGTTTGCCTCTCTGGTGAACGCGGTGCGATCCTCCCTCACAGCACCTTCCAAGAGCACGTCACCAGCAGTCACTCCCAACCTCGTGCACGTCCTTCGCCAGGCACTCCAACTCCCAGCACCCGCTGCGCCATCTTCTTCTGCTGCCTCTGCCAGTCCCATGGCCCGACCAGCGACATTCACAGGCATGGCAGAGGACTGCAGCGGGTTTCTACTCCAGTGCTCGCTGTATCTGGAAGTACAATCTCATCTCTTCACAACAGAACGTGCCAGAGTGGCGTTTATCATCTCTCTGCTATCTGGACGAGCATTGCAATGGGCACAACCCCTCTGGGAATCAGACGCTCCTGTAACAGCCACTATTCGAGATTTCTTCAGCCATTTTCGAGAGGTTTTTGGACAAAGCACAGCTGACCTGTCCGTACACGACCAGCTATTCAATTTACGCCAAACTGAGTATGTATGCACTCCGCTTCTGCACATTGGCGGCTGCTAGCGGATGGAATGAAACAGCACTGATTACCGCCTTTCGCCAAGGGCTCACTTCTAAAGTGAAGGAGTTAATGGTCGTGTACAATGACACTATGGGTCTCGAATGCCTGATTTAAAGGTCTATACGTGTGGCTCAACGCATTTCAGCATGCTCAGTACCGCTACCCGCTGCCAGTTCTCTGCCTGCCTCACCATCTGTCGCCCCTCCAGCACCTGAACCTATGCAAGTAGATTCCTTCCACCTCACCCGAGCGGAGCGTCAAAGAAGGATTCTCCAACGTCTGTGTCTCTACTGTGGGGGAGAAGGACATGTCATCGCCGTATGTCCCATTTGACCACCATGCCCAGCGGTGAGTACTATTCAAGTTCCAGCTCGAATTTCACCTCTTACAAGAACTACAGTCCATCTGTTAAACTCTCACGTCTGTGTTTCAGCGCAAGCCCTCCTAGACTCTGGATTAGCGGGAAACTTCATCAGCGCCCAAGTTCTGAAGAAACTAAACGTACGCAGAAAACGATGTCAACAAGATTTACGAATCCAAACTATCCAAGGAAAACCACTCGGTCGTGGTCGCATCACACATTTCTCCCTCCGCATCGGCTGCCTGCATTCGGAGGAAATCACGTTCATGGTGCTGGAGGGATCCACGGCTGACATCATCCTGGGACGCCCCTGGTTAACACAACATCTACCTCAAGTCCAATGGAACACTGGGGAGATCCTGAAATGGGGTGACAACTGTCTTCATTCCTGCCTGTCTACGATCAAGAAACCACCGGCGAAATTCCAATCTACCTCTTTCCATTCCAAGTATGTCCCTCTTCTTTCAACCTCCATTAAAATTCCAGAAACAGATCAAAAAGTTGAAATTCCTCCAGAATACCGGGCGTTCCAGGATGTTCAGTAAGCGATTGGCTACCCAACTTCCACCTCACCGGCCATGGGACTGTGCCATCGACCTGCTACCTGCTCTGCCTCGCTGCTGGTGTTTTGAGTCTCCGTATAGCTTTGTTTTCTCTTACTTTTATTGAATCTCTTACTTTTATTCATTGTTGCTTATATTATTATTATTATTGCCTACCACATTAAACTGACGTCGGTAGCTTGTAATCTTTGAATCTAAATCGCTGTTACAACGCGTTTGCATCTCGCTAGCTTGTTTTGTCATCAGTCTCGCGCGCTCCTTTTTCAACGCGTTCATCAAACAGCTGTGGTAACTCGGATCAGTCTACAAACACGGGGAGTAATGTCATCCTTTCCCAGTGTTATTTCGTGTTCAGTTTGTCACATGTTCAGTATAGCTCTCTCTGTCAGCAACAAGGGATTTATATGTCATAAATGTAGGGAAATATTCAGGCTGACAGAGAGAATCTCAGAATTAGAGACACGCATCCAAACTTTAATCGAGGATAGTAAGAATGCAGGGGCTTCAGATACTGTTTTGGATGCGACTAGCTTAGTGAACTCTGTACAATGTTCGGTTCCGGCTGTAGACCCCGCGCAGCAGGGCACTTGGGTAACGGTGAGGCGGCCTAGCCGCTGAAAACACCACTCTTCCGTTCCAATAAGAACATCAAACAGGTTCTCCCCACTCAGTGACGCACCCACTGAGAATCCTGTTGAAAGTGCCCTAGTTATTGGCGATTCTATTACACGGAACGTGAAAATAGAGACACCAGCCACCATAGTCACATGTTTGCCGGGAGCCAGAGCACCTGACATCAAAGCAAATTTAAAAGTGCTGGCTAATGCTAATCGTAAATACTCTAAAATTATTATTCACGTCGGCACAAATGATGTTCGACTTCGCCAGTCGGAGATCACTAAAATTAACATTAAAGAGGTGTGTGAACTCGCAAGTACAATGTCAGGAGAAGTAATTTGCTCTGGTCCCCTTCCTGTTCGTAGGAGTGATGAGATAGTTAGCAGATTATCATCACTCAATGGCTGGCTGTCTAAGTGGTGTCCGCAGAATAATATAGGTTTCATAGACAATTGGAAAAGTTTTTGGGGCAGACCTGACCTGTTGAAAAGAGATGGTATTCATCCCTCTCGGGATGGTGCTGCTCTTCTCTCTAGTAATATGGCACATAGTCTTAGA
>RJVU01049890.1:720323-783882 GCA_003731715.1 Anabarilius grahami | reverse complement strand
CCTCCATGCATACTGTGTTCCTTGGCAAAAAGTGTCTTACAAAAACTAAATCAATATATTGTTTTATATGAAGGAGTAGGCAGCATAATTTTTACATAATTCTGGAGCAAAAACTCTAGTCTACAACCTCCAATACCTAGAAGTCTTATGAACACAGATTTAAGTCACTGAAATAAGGCCAAAAAAAGTATATTAAGTTTTTTGTTTTTTCAATAACCACGCATAAACATTATTCCTTCAAAAATACAAACATATTATGGTAGCAAACATACAAACATAATCCTCACATATTATGGTAGCCTAGTTTGTGCTGAATACAATGTAATGACACTTGTGCCATTTATATGTTTATGAACAACTGAAAAAAGCACAAATGTCAGGGCATGTCAAAACTTCTCCAGGGCCCCAAAAATCCTTAGACCCCAGAGGGTTAATATATGAAGAAAAAAGACCATTACGAATGGAATTTATTAATCTTTGCAAAATAGCCAGAGTGATTGGCAGGCGTTTATCTGGAGTTTTGCATGAAGCTTTGGCCATGCCTTTAAGTAGCAGACGAATAGAAGGTACTGAGAAAAGACTTGGATAATTAGGATTATAATACCTTGCGTAAAACTGAATGCCTGCTAGCAATCTACAGATAGAAGAGATTTTAAGAATGCGTTTCTCATGGTTATAAACCAGAAAGGAACAAACAGTTGAAATCAAGATAGGAAATAACGGAATCTGAAAGGAAAAGCAGAACATAAGAAAAGAAGACCAAGCCGATGTATAAGCGTTAAGTGTAGAGGGAGCCACGCCTTTAGAAATATAGTATCGAGCCGAATTCAGCAATTTATCTAGTTTAAAATGATATCTGCTAGCAGGGGGCAGGGTGTTGGATCCGGGTTGGCTGAAGGGCAAAGCCGTCTGAAAACCTGAAAACGAAAGCGAGAAAGAGCGTCAGCTACAACATTCCAATGACCGGGAATATGGGCTGCCTTAATAATAAAATTGTGAACAACTGATTGCCAAATTAAGCGTCTTAAGAATGGCATGATCGTAAGACAGGAAGATCTACCTTTGTTGATAATAGCGACCGTGGCTTCGTTATCGCAAAACATCATAATACGTTTCCTAGACCACTCCGGACCCCAGAGAACACTAGCAACCGCTAAAGGATAGATTCCGTGAAGAGCGGACGAAACTGAACCTGATTCTGGCTTGGGAAAATCGATTGGCCATTTCTCGGCAAACCATTGCCCTTGAAAGAATCCCCCAAAAGCCGATAGAGGGGGCAGCGTCGGTGAATAATTGCAATTCGTCAGATGATTCAAGATCATCATTGTAAAAGAAAGATGCCATTCCAATTGTTTAATAAGCTAGACCAGAATCTGAGATCAGACAGACATCCTTCATCTAGCTGAATTTGGTCGCATAAATTTGGCACAGAGTGAGCGAGCATTAATAAACGAGATATAAAAGCCCTGCCTTGAGGAATAATACTCATTGCGAAGTTGAGGTGACCTAGCAGAGAGAGCATATCACGCTTAGAAACTAAACGTAACGAGAAAAAAAAATCCAAAAAAGCCCTAATCCGGAGAAGCTTCTCATTAGGAAGAGAAGCTTGCATTTTGTCGGTATCGAGTAAGATCCCTAAAAATTGTAACGAAGTAGAGGGACCCAGGGTTTTCTCTTCTGAGAGGGGAACACCTACATCGCTGAAAACCTGCTTAAGAGTATCGAGAATTTAGGTTTTGGATGAAGGAAAATCGATCAGCAAGAAATCGTCGAGCAAATGTAAAATGAAAGGGAGCTTACAGACATTCAGCAGGATCCAACACAGTGCTTCTGAAAGGGTATTGAAAATATGAGGACTGCTTCTGCACTCGAACGTGAGTCTCATGGCGAAATAAAATTTAGAGTTCCATTTAACGCCGAAAAAAGGCCAATCGGAGGGGTGAATTGGCATGGTCTTGAATGCATCCGTGATATCAGCTTTACGTAACCAAGCGCCTTGACCAGCTAATTTGATCAATTGAATGGCATTGTCGACCGAGGCATAATGCAGAGAAAAGGGTGCCAATGGAATGCATTCGTTAACGCTCGCTGTATGATTAGAATGAGGAGAAGACATGTCGAAGATGAGACGTTTTTTACCGGAGTATTTATGGGTTGCAACACCAATGGAATTAATGCGAAAAGGAGAAAAAGGAGGAGAAGCAAAAGGGCCAATGACATATCCTTTATTAACCTCTTTCTCTAAAAGAGCTGAAACCACGTCGGGTTCTAACAGGGCAGATTTGTACATTTTTAGCTACGTAAGAGGTAGTAAGATGAGAGAGGACGCCCACCCGAAACCCTTGGGACAGACCCGTGATTAAATAATCAACAAAAGTCAGATCAGGATGATAAGAGAGATAGCGAGAAAGAACTGGAACATTAATTGGAGTGGATGGGTGACTGATCAGAATTTTTTCTGAATTGGGGCCTTCCCTCGGGTAGCAGGCTTGACCCGGCGTGGGCACAGGGATTTCGGGTGTGGATCCTTGCATAAGATTTCCAGCACCTTGGACAGCGGATGGGACTTGGCTCGCAAATGTTTTAGGGCAAAATGGAGCCGAATGTCCGTGGGAGCTACAAACGGCACAAGCCAGGATCTTTTGACCGCCAAAATGACGTACGAGCAGTTCGGTGTCCGTAATTGACCAGTTTAATCTTGTATTGAACAAGGAGATGCAGATTTTGCAGAAAAGGATTTATGGTATTCGTAGAATAACGTACCCCTGTATCGTTGGTTAAAGTCTGCCATCATTGTTAGGTAGAGATCTAACTTTTCCCGGCAATCGGGAAAGACTTGACATAGAATATCTCTGTAGATGCTAAAGGCAATCGCAAATACGGCGAATGAAAGGTTTCGCTGCAATCTGGGGTCAGATGTTTTTAGGAAAACTGCCACGTCACCNAAGATTTCCAGCACCTTGGACAGCGGATGGGACTTGGCTCGCGAATGTTTTAGGGCAAAATGGAGCCGAATGTCCGTGGGAGCTACAAACGGCACAAGCCAGGATCTTTTGACCGCCAAAATGACGTACGAGCAGTTCGGTGTCCGTAATTGACCAGTTTAATCTTGTATTGAACAAGGAGATGAAGGAGGCAGATTTTGCAGAAAAGGATTTATGGTATTCGTAGAATAACGTACCCCTGTATCGTTGGTTAAAGTCTGCCATCATTGTTAGGTAGAGATCTAACTCTTTCCGGCAATCCAGAAAGACTTGACATAGAATATCTCTGTAGATGCTAAAGGCAATCGCAAATTCGGCGAATGAAAGGTTTCGCTGCAATCTGGGGTCAGATGTTTTTAGGAAAACTGCCACGTCACCACAGTCAACTGTTTGTCTATCGACTGCGGGCGAAGGAAGCAGCGGAACCAGTCCTCATTCACCATGGAACTGACGTCATTCTACCACCTCATCAGTCAGTTTAAATATAATAACTGCTCTTGAGCCCTTTTGTCACTTTAATCAGAATGAATAAGCCAATCTTTTTATCTGCACTGTTTGTTCACTGGTTTGCACTCTATCTGCCATGTGCCTTGCGCTGCTTTATTTAACTTTATTTATTTATTTTTATATATTTTTTTATGTCTTTTTTTTACATCCCCTTATTGTATAGTTATATCTTATATTTTATATTGATCTTGTATAGTTATATCTTATATCTTATATTTTATATTGATCTAGATTCTTAAGCTCTACTGTTAGTGTTATCTGTATGCACCGGGGGTCTGAAAGTAACGCAATTTCGATTCTCTGTATGTATGTACTGTACATGTGGAAAAATTGACAATAAAGCAGACTTGACTTGACTAATGAAGCCAGATTGATGTCCTTACCTTGGATTATGTTAGATCTAAGTTGAGAAGACACCGTAACTGCAGCAGGAGAAACTAAACGCCTACCGAACTCTTGAGCTGGTACGGCCATAGAGAGAGTGAAGTTTGACGTGGCAGATGGAGCGGAAGCATCTTGAAATGGCGTCTGGATCCAGCGATGAGAAGCTGGCAGGTCCGAAGAAGTCGACGGCACACATGAGGGAAAACTTGATCCGACGAGAGGATGGAAACTCGGTAGAAGAGCTCGTAGAAAAGTTAGAGTTAGCGAAGGCATTTTTTAATTTCGACACCTTCGATTCTAAACCTTTGACAGTCTCAGAAAGGCTTTGGATGACCTGGATGAGCTGAATATTAGCATTCACGGGTTCAGTGAATGTCGGTGGCGATGACGTAGGTGCAGACAGCATAGGTTTTTTCGCTGGATGAGGAGATGATGACTTGGCAGATCTCTTCCTGCCAGCTTGTTTGGTCTGGCCAGACGGAGCAGAAGTAGTTGGAGCAGAATCATCGGTAGAAGGAGGACTACCCAAGGCGTTATGGGCCAGGAGAAGCAGGATAATCCTTGGCTGATAGGAATGCCAGCGGCCTGGAGAGTACTGATGATTTTTTCCGAAGACCACTGAACCCATGACGAGTCGAGACACTGAATGCGCGTACTATGACGCACAGGAAGCAGAGATGGAGGGACAAAATCTTCATCAGAATCGGAGTAATCATAAACAGTATGTTTGAACGAAGACATTTTGGTTTGCAACTGACGCTATTTGGAGATTGGCGTCAGCATCTGCGAACTCAGATAAGTGTAAGTACCAATGCTTTATACCTGAGTGTTCAATAATGATTGGTTAGATCTGATCTAATGAATGACGTAACATTAGAGTCTTCCCGGCAGAACTTAAGCTAGAGCTTACATGGGTTGAAGATTACCTGTCTCATTACTGATTTCTCCTTCTGCACATGGAATACAGTCATAACAGCAGACAGACATAGAAAGTTATATTGTACATAATTATTTAAATTTAATGTGTCAATATAACTGAGCATTACATATTTGAAGCATTAAAAAAATGCAAATATATAACTGGAACTATTTTGGGCTGTGTTGTGAGCTGTGGCTGAGGCCAACACAGCTGTCTAGGCAAAACTGAAACATAAGGCACAGAGAAGTTAGGGTGGCCACTAGGGCCATAACAGGACAGGCAGGGAGCTCAGGAAAGCCCTCCAAGGCATTGCCCAGAGTGACCTCCAGTGACATGGTCCTATTGAGCCATGCAAACAGTTCTGGAACGACCTCTACGGTCGTGTCGAGGCAGACAGGAAACTCAGGAACCACCCCCGTGGTCATATCAGGGCTGACAGGGGACTCAGGGACGACCTCTGTAGTTGTATTAGGGCAGACAGAGAATTCAGGGTCGACCTCCTTGGTCGTAACAGGGCAGATAAGGAACTTAGGGACGACCACCTTGGTCGTATCAAGGTAGACAGGGAACTCAAGGAGGACCTCCTTGGTCATATCAAGGCAGACAGGGAACTCAAGGATGACCTCCTTGATCGTATCAAGGCAGACAGGGACCTCAGGGACGACCTCCTTGATCATATCAAGAAAAACAGGGAACTCAGGAACTAGAACAGGCTCTGAAGCGGGCTCATGGGCTGAAGGCTCAGGTGTGGCAACCATCTCGGCTGAAGGCTCAGGCGTGGCAGCCATCTCGGCTGAGGATTCAGGAGCGGACTCCCTGACTGGAGCAGATTCTGGAATGAACTCCAGATTCTAAACATGATCAAGGTTTTTGTCACAGTGCTCTGAGACTTGCGGGTGACAGGCGTGGCAGCCATCTCGGCTGAGGATTCAGGAGCGGACTCCCTGACTGGAGCAGATTCTGGAATGAACTCATGGACAGAAGCGAGCTCTGGAGCGGGCTCATGGACTGGAGCTGATGTGTGCACAGCCCACACACACCAAATGGCTGTGGCCACAAAGGCCAGCTCTGCAATTTCTAAAAGCTCAGGCGTGACAACCATCTCGGCTGAGGGCTCAGGCGTGGCAACCATCTCGGCTGAGGGCTCTGGAGTAGACTCATAGACTAGAGCGGGTTCTTGAGTGGTCTCAGGGGCTGGATCGAGCTCTGAAGCAGACTCACAGACTGGAGCAGACTTATTGACTAGAGGAGGTGCTGGAACGGACTCACCGGCTGGAGCGGACTCACCGGCTAGAGTGGGCTCTGAAGTATAGTCTTGGACAGAAGCAGATTTGGTTAGAGTGGACTCTGGAGCAGACTGGAGAGCTGGCGCTGGAGGTATCCGAACCATCCCATTCTTGCGGAGGTACAGGTAATTGGAGAAAATTCCAGAAGTTTAAGTTCTTTACCAGCTCCATCTCCCAATGTGACAGAGGATCATCTAAACAGTGGTTGAAGTCATCCTTGAGGACCGCATCAGGGTCATTAAACCTCTCCGTCCTCGACTAAAACTTCTGGGTGAAGGCCCACACCTCCATACCCCTCTGACAAAGTGTAGTCAGACCTCGAGGACAGGCCTGACTTTCCCGGGCACTAGCAGGTGGCTGGATTTTCCTGCTGCTGGATCTAAACATGATCAAGGTTTTTGTCACAGTGCTCTGAGACTTGCGGGTAAGATCCAATTGCAGCTTTTATTTAGGGATATCCAAAGAGGAGTACAATGGCTGGCAAAGGGTCAAAATCCATGAAAACAGTCCACAAAAACAAGAAAACAAACCAGAGATAGTGCGCAGACGTGCAGGTAACATTACACAAAACCTCGATGATCATGACAAAACCAAACCGGGTATAAATAGACAGAAACTAATGACAAGAGTGAATACAGCGGAGTGCAATGAAGAGTAATGAGTCCGGGAAGTGTGTTATGGGGAATGGAGTCCGTGATAGTGGTAATAGTCTGGGTGCAGTGCCCTCTGGTGGTTATCAAGGGCAAGCCAGCAGGTGATCATGACAGGATCATGTGACATTAGGGAAGGGGTCATTGTCTCTCCAGTTGTGAAACACATCAATATTCATGATCATTTACACCTCCTTGCATATGGCCTTTCTACCATGAAACGCATCTTACAAATTTTAAAGCAATATATTGTTTTATGTAAATGAGTGGGCAGGATGATTTTCAAATCATTTTTATTTTTATTACAATTTAAGATCCAGTTCTCGAAAGTCTTGTGAACAAATAATCAGTATGGGTTTTATGGCTGTCAGGAAATACACACTGGACAGGTAGTAAGTGAATCCAGACAAACACTTTATTGCGGGCACACAGCAAAACAGGTAAACAGGTGGGTAGCAGTACATAGACAATGATCGGGAGTAGAATGATGATAATAACAGTCTCTTTATCTTACAGGTTTCGTGGGAAGCAGATGAAGAAGCTGGCTGATGGAGCACACACCTCAGTGACATGAAGCTGGAGCAGGTAAGTATCACAGGTAGTAATCCACAGGGGAAACACAGAGTAACATGAGGAATAAACACAAAGAGGATAATCTTGTAGCAGAACAGTAATTGTAGAGAGATTATTTTGAGAGTCTTTCCTAGTTCAAGGCCAGACACTGAGTGAACTGAGGTGTGTGCTTTTATGGGGTCCTGATGATGGGAATTATTGGTGATAGGTGGTCATTATTAGTGCTCCAGTGAGAGGGATCGCTGGGTGGTGGAGGTGAGAGAGCCTGGCAAACCCATGACAGTACCCCCCCTCCATGGTCCAATCCAGCTGACTATGCAGGACTATGATGAGGTACAGGATGATGAGGATGCTGTTGGTGGAATTCAGTTAACAAAGCAGGATCCATGATGTCATCACAAGGTACTCAGGCCCTCTCCTCAGGGACGTAACCCTCCCAGTCCTCCAGATACTCTAGGTGGTCACCACGTCATTGAGAGTCCAAGGTCTCCTTCATGGCATAGATGGGTTCCTTATCAATGATCAGTGGCACTGGGGACTCGTCACTGGGACCAGGCTCTGTGGAAGAAACAAAAACAGTTGGATGGTGAGATTTCAAAAGGGAGACGTGGAATGTGGGGTGAATTCTGTAATGTGGAGGGAGCTTGAGTTCATAAGTGATGGGGTTAACTTGTCTTACAACCTGGAATGGAACTAAATATTTGGGACTTAGCTAACGGCAGGGCAGGCACAGACAGATGTCACGTGTTGAGAGCCATACTAGTTGTCCTGGTTGGTAAGTGGAGGTGTTGCTTTGCCGAGCGTCAGCATAGCTCTTGTGTCTGCAAACTGCCCACTGAAGATGATGATGAGCTTTGGCCCACACCCTCTCGCTCTCCCGGAACCACTGGTTGATGGATGGGTTGTCAGAAGGTTCACCTGACCAGGAGAATAACGGAGGTTGGAAACCGAGCATGTATTGAAATAGGGTGAGACCTGTTGTTAGTTGTTGGAGGGAGTTCTGGGTATATACAACCCAGGTGAGGAACTGGTTTCAGGAGTCTTGGTGGCTCTGGCAGAAGGTCCTCAGGAAGCGGCTGACCTCCTGCACCTTCCTCTCCATCTGCCCATAAGACTGTGGATAGGTTCCTGATGTGGGGCAAACCTAGGAGGGAAAAGAAGGCTGTTATGGACCAGGGTGTTTTTGTATTTGTCGACCAGGTGGCATTGTGCTGTGGTTTGGTCTCTTCCAGAGCAAGTGGTGTGGAGTGTTACCTGTGATGGAGTTGGGGATAAAAACAATGAAGATGGGGGAAGGATTGTCTGAGTTGGACAGTGTGGCTGTTCACCTTTTCCTCTCCAGTCCTGGATTGTTTCTTTTCTTTTTCTATAATACATTTTTATTATTATTTTTATTTATTTATAACTAAACATTCATTAGTTAAATTTACTTCCATGTGTGGCCTCCCCTTTTTATATTGCTTCACCAAGATCCAGGTGGTTGTTAAAAAGGCCTTCACACAGGTGAGATAAACTGTGGTCCTCGGTCCACAGCATCTTCAGGAATACCAAATTTACAAAATACCTGGTTGAACATCGCCTCAGAGGTTTCCATAGCAGTTGGTGGCCTCTTTAACTGGATTAACTTGCAAGCTTTGGAGAACCGATCGACAATCACCAGTGTAGCCATCTGAAGGTGCGAGGTCTGTGATGAAATCCACTCCCAAGTGTGACCTTGGATGTCGGGGAACAGGCAGAGGAAGAAGCTTCCCAGATAGCAGATGGTGGGGGAATTTTGGAGGTCACACACTGTTGGCAGCCCTTGACAAAACGACGGATGTCATTAGTTGAAGGAGCAAGCAAGCTTATGTGGCCCCCCTGTGGCCAGCGCCCAAAGAAGAATTTACTGATTTAATGAGGTTGATCAGTGAACTCTTGGGACATAAGTGTGATCAGACGGGCACCCCAGCGGAGCAGGATCCGTGTTGGATGATTCGGAGATCTGCTCGTCCAAACGCCACTGGATGGGACACATGAAGATGGAAGAGGGATAATTTCCTGGAGAAGAAGGCACATGAAAGGAGTTTGGATGACTTCTCCTGCTGCTGTGACAGGACCACACCAACTCCTGAGGTGGAAGCATCAACCATCTTGATGCCTTGATGTTTCTGATGGAAGCTACATTTATCTGCTATGAGGAACAGTTGGTAGTAGCAGAGCCACTGGAGGACCTCCGAAATGTGATGTCGATGTCCAGCCTGACTCTGGGAATAGTTAAGGATATCATCAATATACACGATAGTGAAATGGTTCAGGAAGCACCTCATTCATGAAATCATGGAATACGGAGGGAACGTTGACCAGGCCGTATGGCAAGTCTTCCACCCTTCTGTACGCACTTTGGAGGACCACCTTGGTGAAGATGGCAGCTCCGTGAAGTTGCTCGGTTCGGGCAGAAGACATCTGCAAATGGGGCATAATAGGCAGGAATATCAACAGATTGTCCATCCTCCCCACCACCACCAGGATGGTCCCAGTCCATACCTCCCAGGGGGTCGGTTACGCCCCTGCCTTCATCTTCAGGCAGGAAATGCAGAGTCTGCAACTCTTTAGGATGTGAGCTATGGACGGGGCCTACGCCAAAGAACTTTATCTTACAATATTTTGCTTGCTGATTGTTAATAAATATCATTGTTACGTTATCTTGCCTCCCGAGTCTTTCTGGAAGAATTATCAGTGGTTGTTTGTTGTTTGGAGTGGTGGACTTTTCACTTACCATACATAACCATTTTCTCAAAACTACAAACTTTTACCTACATGCTGCTCACATATTATTGTAGCCAAGTTTGTGCTGCATACAGTGTAAGACAGACTTTAGCTATTAAAATATTATAAGAAACAGAAAGAAGCACAAACATCAGGGCATGTCAAAACACCCCCAGGGCCCAGAAAACACTTCAAACCCCAGAGTTAATGGGACAAACAGCACCAAATAAGACAATTGATTCACAAAAATGCTAACTGAAGGCATAGAAGCTGACTATGTTTGGTCCAGGCAGTGCCGCACTAAGCCTTTGCGGGGCCCTGGGCTAACGAACACAAAGGGCCCCCCCTCCCCCACCTTCCGCGTAAGAAACTCATCATTGTCTTGTTTTTTTGTTTTTTAAAAAAAAATCACAGGTTGATGTTTCATGGTCCAGGGTCACTCTAAAATTACACCAGCGGTGAATTTCTCCAGAACCAGGGGTGTGAAGACTTCCTCATGCAAGCAGCCCACTCGAAGCCTCACAGATTTCACATGATGTTTCACACATCCTTGACTCAGGGCTCTTCCAGTCACTGATTGTACATGGTCTTGTTTGGAGTCTTTTTGAATTGAAGCTGTCTGCAGAGGTTTCCGGGAATGAAATTGCCAGCTGACCTGGAATCGATGAGGGTACAGCTTAGGTTAAATATAACTGAAATTGCATAACCAGGAGCAGTCAATGTGACAATAGTAGTGAAAGGATTTATGGTTAATAATTCACTTGTATTGGAACTCATCATGGTTTGTGGAGGGCAGATGGGCCAAACAGCAATGTAGTGCCCACTTGTCCCACAATACAGACATAGGTTCTGGGTCAGCCAGCAAAGGCTTTTGGTAGGGGACAGACGAGCATTATCCACCTGCATGGGCTCTGGTTCTGGAGGGCCGGGTCTCTTTGGCTGGCGATGTTAAGTGGAGAACTCTAATGTGGGGTCTTCCTCTAGACAATCTTGTATGTGCTGGGCAACATGAATGAATTTCTCAAGTCCCACATTATCATCATAGATAGACAGCTGAAGGCGCTGGATTAAGCCCAACAGTAAGTGGTGAGAAGGGCACGTTTATTCCATCTGCTTGAAGCAGTGATCGTTCTGAACTTCAAAGCATACTCCATGGTTGAACATCTTTCTTGCCGCAGATGGTACAGCTGTTCGCTGATGAAAGGATCACCCGCTGGATGGCCAAAAAACTCTTTAAAATGAGAGACAAAATTTAGTTTGTGACTGGGTTATGGGACCGGATTGATACCACATTGTATCAGCCCACTGCAAAGCATGGCCAGACAAAAGAGATACAATAAGTTCATTTTTTGACCATTCAGTGGGGAATCTCTGTGGTTGCATTTAGCAGGAATCCATTGCAGTCCTCCACCAGACCAAAGTAGGTTGCTGATGTGACCATGGGACTGGCAACATAGACAAGAAAAGGAAAGGAGGCGGAGGAAGTGACGGTGGTGATGGGAGCTGCTATGTGCCCTGCTATGTACTCACTGCGGAATGTTTCAACAGGCTCTTTGAATGGATCTAGTTGATCTTGTCTTCTTTTAGGAAATACACATGTAAAAACACCCCCAGGGCCCAGAAAACACTTCAGACCCCAGAGTTAATGGGACAAACAACACCAAGTAAGACAATCGAGTCATAAAAGGCGCAGAAGCTGACTATGCTTGGTCCAAAGTATCCTTTATAGCTTCCGCAGTATGCTGTAATGCATCAAGGAGCGACGTTCCACCAATGAGTGATTACACAAGTGCTTCAGAAGTAATCCAATAATGTTGTAACTTCTGATGCAGCGCAATTTACCCTGAAAGGGAACCCCTAATTTTACTTTACACCCTAACCCTATCTTGGTTTGGGGGAAAAAGTGTGTGTCCACTACACTACTAACAGCAGATGGTGCTCTAGACAGTTTTTAACTGCTCGTCCTCGGCCATGTGCTTGCACCTCAGAATGCTTTCATGACACAAGATGAATGTAAATAGCCCACTGCAAACACCCTTGTAATTCACTTCAATCTTTTCTAATTTTATGAATGATTATTTTATAGAAGTTTCAAGTGGTGTGTGTAAGGAATTGGAAGCAAGCAGTCACAAGTCATAATCGATTCGAGGGAGAATCTTGATGAATTTGGAAAATCTCAGAATCATTTCACGATTCACGATTCAAGGATTTGTTGTCCCGGCCCTAGTATGAACATGTGTAAGGCAGCTCTGATGCAGGAAGGCTGCTGTCCATGAGTTTGAGTCAATCAAGTAAAAATGCCCTCCCATTATCTTTGGGGTCTATTTGACCCTATGCAATGTTTAACGCCTCTAAACATATAGTAGACATAATTGTTTTTGCTTCATATTTAATGACTTTTCGTCATTTAATGGGGACAACTGGGAAAACATAAATTTTTCACGATGATATGTTTTCTGTGTCCTGTACACATTTTGGTAGCATCAGTGATCTGTGGGGAAAATTTGACCCCAGACCCCTGTATAAAACATATTAGAAATATAAAAATTTTACACACATTTGTTTTGGGGTTTTGAGGTCATTATAAAATGCAATTTTGTAATCTACAAACAACTTTCATCTGCTTCAGGGCCCTAACCTATCATAACCATACCTGTAGTATTGCGAGAAACACTGTCATTCTCATGAGAACTTAGATGAGGAGAACCCTAATTTTGAGAAATCCTGGTCAGATGAGAATGAGATTCTTAGTGTTGACTCTCCTGTTGTTTCTCAACCACAAGGAGGTACATTACCTTTCAAAAGTGGCAATTTATTATGGTCCCGCTCCTCACTTGAATGATAGGGTAAAGCCATGGCCAAAAGTTTTGCCAGTTCTCTGCAGTGGGTTGTAGTCTCAGAAACCCTCATTAGATTAAAGGATTAGTCCACTTTTAAATAAACTTTTCCTGATAATTTACTCACCCCCATGTCATCCAAGATGTCCATGTCTTTTTTTCTTCAGTTGAAAAGAAATTAAAGTTTTTGATGAAAACATTCCAGGATTTTTTTTTCCATATAGTAGACTTGAATGGGCACCAAACATTTGATGGTCAAAATTAGTTTCACTGCAGCTTCAAATTGTTCTACACGATCCCAGATGAGAAATAAGGGTCTTATCTAGTGAAACCATTGCTCATTTTCTGAAAAAATTTGAAAATTATATAAGTTTTAACCATAAATGCTCATCTTGAACTAGCTCTCTTCTTCTTCTTTATTAGAATTCCGGCAGTGTAGACACTGCTAAGTGTATTACTGCCCTCCACAGGTCAAAGGTTTGAACTAATTTTTATATGCAATATGCTAGTATATAACAATTAGTTCAAACTTTGACCTTTTGGGATCGTGTAGAACAATTTGAAGCTGCAGTGAAACTAATTTTGACCATCAAATGATTGGTGCCCATTCGAGTCTACTATATGGAAAAAAAATCCTGGAATGTTTTCATCAAAAACTTTAATTTCTTTTCAACTGAAGAAAGAAAGACATGGACATCTTGGATGACATGGGGGTGAGTAAATTATCAGGAAAAGTTTATTTAAAAGTGAACTAATCCTTTAACTGCTTGTTAAAAGTTTGCTGCTTCAGTTGTGGTGTCGATTCACATTGTTTCTAAATTATTGTGCAGAGTGATCAGATGCATTTTACATACAGTATTTGCAAAACGCTTCATTGGCCAAAAAAAGAAAGAAAAAAGGACCTGTTTTTGGCCCTGGTAAAAAGTGACCAGCTAGCATCATTTCACTAATCACATCAGCACATGGGAAAGTGTGATGGGGGGTGTTTTATTTAAAGAGCTATTTGAGTAGTCAATGAAGAAATAATAAAGTACCTGACAAACCTTTGTAAATAAAATCATATTCTGGAGGTTTTTAATTGCTGGGGTCAAATTCACCCCAGTGGGGAACATTTTTTGCTAGATTTGAGGGCAATAGGAGAGTTAATGTTTGATTTATTTATTTATTTACCTAGTTAGTTATGCTAATTTATTGGAATAAATAGTTGAAGGTCATCTTTGACAAATGTCAGTCTGGACCAAAAAGAAATTGTTTATTATATATCACAGTTTATTTTCACAGTAATAACTGATTATTTAAATATTCACAGTTTTACAATTTAATATCTTTCAATGGCTTAAATTAGACTCTATCATAATAGCCTGACTCTATTCTGCCATGTCCATTGGCTGCATTCATAGTCAATCACCCATATTGTTTGTATAAAAGCAATGCAAATGTTGAATTAAGCCATTTGCATTTGGCCACTGTTGAACTCAGTCTTTCGGATGTCTGTCTTTCTTTGCACACTGCTTATCTTTCAACTTCATGCAAAGGCAGAAAAGCCTCTTTGCCGAATGATGGGGGACCCGAAGTACCCGTTGCTATCCAGGGATGGAGACGTAAATATTGGAGCACTTTTTCCAATCCACAACATAGAGACATTACCTTCATTTCAGTTTAAACAAAAACCTCAGCTTTTTTCATGCTCAAGGTTTTTTACTTCAAAATCTATTTTAGAGTCATAATAGCAGATAATGCAAATGCTGCATATTGTTTAACCTTCTGGTTTTTATTTATTTATTATTATAGTGTGAGTCTGAGAGATTTTCGAATGGCTCAAATCATGATCTTTGCCATTGAGGAGATTAACAGAAGTGAACGTTTGCTCCCAAATGTTTCTATTGGCTACCGAATTTATGATACCTGTGGTTCAGTGCTATCTTCTATGGGTGCAAATATAGCTTTAATGAATGGTCAAGAATTTGCATCAGGGGACAGATGCAATGGACAGTCTCCTATTCATGCTATCATAGGAGAAACGGAGTCATCTAACACAGTCATTCTATCCAGAACTACAGGACCTTTTAAAATTCCAGTGGTAAGGAGCAAAAACTGTTTTTTTTTTTTTTTTACATAAATACTGATATCTGTTTCACCGTTTACTATGCCTTTTTTCAGATAAGTCCCTCAGCCTCATGTGAATGTCTCAGTAATAGAAAAGATTACCCTTATTTCTTCAGGACTATTGCTAGTGATTACCACCAGAGCAGAGCACTGGCATATATAATCAAATACTTTGACTGGTCTTGGGTGGGAGCTGTGAACAGTGACAATGATTATGGAAACTATGGAATGGCAATATTTCTGAATACAGCCAAGAAGGAGGGGATTTGTGTGGAGTACTCTGTAAAATTCCAAAGAACAGAGCCTGAAAAACTCAAAAATGTGGTAGACACAATAAAAAAAGGCACTGCAAAAGTAATTGTCGCATTTCTAACCAATTTTGAAATGAACAATCTACTTGATCTATTAATTATTCAGAACATTACAGGCCTTCAAGTAATTGGTGTGGAGGCATGGATAACAGAAAACAGTATGGTCACTCCAAACAGTTTTCATGTGCTGGGAGGATCATTGGGGTTTGCAGTGAAAAAAATCTATATTGAAGGTTTTGCAGATTATGTCATAAAAGCATTCTGGGACACAGCTTTTCCATGCTCACAGACTGAGGGGAATTATTCTCAATATGAATTAATTTGCAACGCATATCAAGATCTCCTTGTGTTGAAAAGTGACAATGAAGATGTGCCTGAACAAAGATATGCAGGCAATGTTTACAAATCAGTTTATGCTGTGGCTCATTCACTACACAATCTACTAAAGTGCAAAGAAAAAGAGGGTTGTGAAACAGACCTGAAAATACAACCAGAGCAGGTAATAACATTGAAAAATAATAATAAATACACCGAGTTATAGACAGAAAGGGAGAAAACAAGAGGGTTCACCAATTTGTACCTGAAAATGACTTTTTTTCAATAGGTGGTTGAGGCTCTAAAAAAGGTAAATTTCACCATAAAGATGGGAGATTATGTGTGGTTTGACAGCACTGGTGCAGTTGTAGCCCAATATGAAGTTGTTAACTGGCAGCAGGACTCTAATGGATCAATCATGTTTAAATCAGTGGGATACTATGATGCCTCACTGCCCCCTGGCCAACAAATCATGCTCAACACTGACAACATAATCTGGGCTGGAGGACAACTGGAGGTAAATGGCAGTAACATGTTAATCATTTGCCTATACAAATGAAGGATATAAATAAAGGGTAACACTTTACAATAAGGTTCATTAGTTAATGCATTAACTAACATGAACTAACCATGAGCAATACATTTGTTACTGTATTTACTAATCTTCGTTAACGTTAGTTAAAGGGATAGTTCACCCAAAAATGAAAAATTTGATGTTTATCTGCTCAACCCCAGGGAATCCAAGATGTAGGTGACTTTGTTTCTTCAGTAGAACACAAATGATGATTTTTAACTCCAACCGTTGCCGTCTGTCAGTCATATAATGCATGTCAATGGCAACACAATATATAAGAGTCAAAAAAACATGCACAGACAAATCCAAATTAAACCCTGCGGCTTTTTTTTTGTGCATTCCAAGTAATATCAATCAAACTGCGGTTGGGTTGTTTTGATTAAGTAATAATAACTCAAAAAATACAATTAACTTACAAAATTAAAGTTCATTGAAAGTAATGTTTTATATATTAAATGTTTTTTTTAGCAAAAGCAGATAACTCCAACAGTTGTTTTTTGGCAAAAGCAGATAACTCCACATTTCATGTTTCAGAGTTAAACAAAACCAAGTAATTGCTTTGTAATTGCATTTAAAACACTCAAACACACGGGCACGTACACGCACACTCACACACTAACAGATGGGTGGGAACACACACGCACAGAGAGAGATGCATTTTTTTACTTGACGTTTATCGGTTTTTGCAAATGAACTCTTCGAATTAAAGGATTAGTCCACTTTTAAATAAACTTTTCCTGATAATTAAGGTTTTTGATGAAAACATTCCAGGATTATTCTCCTTATAGTGGACTTCAATGGCCTCCAGACGAGTCAAAATTACAGTTTCAGTGCAGCTTCAGAGGGCTTTAAACGATACCAGACGAGGAATAAGGGTCTTATCTAGCGAAACGATCGGTCATTTTTGAAAAAAATACAACTGTATATGCTATATGAACACAAAATATCGCCTTGAACGTACTTCCGCTTTCTGCATTCTTCAGAAAGCTTACGCTGTATGTCCTATGCCTTTCCTATTCTACTTACGGAATGAATACGGCACCAGTTTCGTTTTTTTCCATTGAAGGCCATTGAAGTCCACTATAAGGAGAATAATCCTGGAATGTTTTCATCAAAAACCTTAACTTCTTTTCGACTGACGAAAGAAAGACATGAACGTCTTGGATGACATGGGTGTGAGTAAATTATCAGGAAAAGTTTATTTAAAAGTGGACTAATCCTTTAAGCATACAAATGAGGCTTGAAGGATATCACATTAGAAAGGTATTTTAACAGTGCCCATTGTTTAAAGCTTTGCACCTGTTCAAATCCAGGACAGAAAATTTAGTTTCCCCCACACAAAACCATTTCCAGATGTATGCTCTATGATTCCACTTTTGAAAGAAGCTAAAATGACTTACATCACCAAAAATGAATATCAGAAAAGAAAAATTGCATTATTCTTGGTGTAAAAAGGAAAATAGTTCTTTCTTTTGGTCTAAATTGTATACAGTGCATTTCTATTGTTTACTGGCAGTAGAAATTCAGAGCTAAGAGGCCAAGTAATAATGAGGTTTGATCAAATGTACAAAAGCAACAGCAGAAGGCATTACTTAGCAAGTTGTGAACAAAAGCACATTACTACGGTAGTAATGGTATTGAATTTCTGTAATAGCACTTAGAAATTAATTTCATTCTAAAAATATTTTCAATGTCCATGAGCATGTCTCCCATTGCACATTGGCATCAATTAACATTGCAGTCATGTAATACTGTTCTCAATTTGCTAAATAAAAATATTTGTTAATTTGTCAATATTTAAGTTTAGATAATTGTGGACAGTGTATTCTTCAATGTAGAAGCCAAGGTCTGTGTGCAGTGAGAGCTGTCCTCCAGGCACTAGGAAGGCTGCACAGAAAGGAAGACCTGTCTGCTGTTATGACTGTATTCCATGTGCAGAAGGAGAAATCAGTAACGAGACAGGTAATTTTCAGAATATCTCTTAGTTTCAAATAAAAAATTGTTATTTCCCTTTTGTCTTTCCCTTCTCTTGCAGTTTCGGTATACAATGTCTTAGCAAAGAGTTCATAAATAAAATAATTTTCCTTTTGTTTGTAACTATATTCATCACAATTTTCTTTCCAGATTCAAATAACTGCAAGCAGTGTCCAATGGAATATTGGTCTAATGCTGAGAAAAATAAATGTGTGTTAAAGGCTGTCGAATTTCTGTCATTCACAGAACTTATGGGTATAGTTTTAGTCTTTTTCTCACTGTTTGGAGTAGGATTAACTGTACTGGTGGCCATCCTGTTTTACAGCAAGAAGAACACCCCCATAGTAAAAGCCAACAACTCAGAGCTGAGCTTCCTGCTGCTCTTCTCATTGATTCTTTGTTTTCTCTGTTCACTTACTTTCATTGGTCAGCCCACTGAGTGGTCCTGTATGTTGCGTCACACAGCGTTTGGGATCACTTTTGTCCTCTGTATCTCCTGTGTTCTGGGTAAAACAATAGTGGTGTTAATGGCCTTCAGGGCTACACTTCCAGGAAGTAATATCATGAAATGGTTTGGGCCTGCACAACAACGACTCAGTGTTCTTGTATTTACACTTGTACAGGTTTTTATCTCTGTGCTATGGCTAACAATATCTCCTCCATTTCCCTACAAAAATATGAAATATTACAAAGAAAAGATCATTCTTGAGTGCAGTCTGGGTTCTACTATAGGTTTCTCTGCTGTTTTGGGTTATATTGGCCTACTGGCTGTCTTGTGCTTCATGATGGCTTTTCTGGCTCGCACACTGCCTGATAAATTCAATGAAGCCAAATTCATCACATTCAGCATGCTCATATTCTGTGCTGTGTGGATAACATTTATCCCATCTTATGTCAGTTCTCCAGGAAAATTTACTGTAGCTGTAGAGATATTTGCGATTTTAGCTTCAAGCTTTGGTTTACTATTCTGCATATTTGCACCAAAATGTTATATAATCATGTGTAAGCCTGAACAAAATACAAAGCAGCATATGATGGGAAAGTTTAACAAATAAACTGATTTAAATCAACTTTTTCAATGCTATATATGTGGACAAAGTCATAACAATTTAAACATGTACAAAGTAGCTCTGTAGGAAGTATGCGGTCCATGATCTTGCGTCAGTCACCATGTTCTGTATGTTACCGGTTTTCATGTTGCTAGTTAGACTAAATAATAATTTAGGATCATTTCTGACATTTCATACTGATGGCTGTTGTAATGGCATTTTTATGGTGGTATCTTAATTGTTGTAACATGTGTAAAACAGAGCTGTTCCACTAAATCTGTTTTACAGATTTAGTGCTAAAACTGGTTATTTTCATTGGAAGAGATTGCAGCAGATAATAGCTTAAAGAATCTTTTATTTAAATGAAAAACTTCACTGACAAATATGTTTATTGCTTGTGTGTATCTCTTTTACCCATCTAAATAAATCTAGACAAATATATTTTAAATATATGGTAAATATATGTTGTAAACAGTGAAGTTAGATGAAATATATTTTTGAAAGTGATAATATATTTTATTTCAACCTTCACCTACCAAAATATTTCTAAGTGTACTTCAGGGGCAAGAAAATACATTTCAAATATAGTAGCCAACATTTAGACAAAATGCAAATGTGGATGGAACATATCCTAGTAGCGATCAAAAATAGATTTGTATCCATTATTTAAATGTGTAAGAACAATTTTAAACCCTTACAGAGAATCCACATGAATTTAACATGTTTTCAGCATGTTATCCATTTTTTTTGACATATGATCTTCCACTCAATCACTCATCACATATGATGAGTGATTGATCACGGCAGTCAGAAGAGAGAAAGAGAGAGAGAGAGAGAGAGAGAGAGAGAGAGAGAGAGAGAGAGAAAGAGAAATGCAGAATTCTTTAAAAAAAAACATTACAAACACCTCATTAGATTATTCCATAATCTCAGCAAAAGACAATACATCATTATCAACCCAACACAATAAGTTTTCTACACTTCAAATTTCTTCAAACTTTTTCATAGATAGATAAAAAATAAAATCATGCCTTACTCTTGCTTTTATAAGCCCTTTAAAACACAATTCAACTACACAATTTATCTTCTGCTAATATATAACCATTTTTGCTTGTCCTAAAATGACAACCATCCTTTCCTCTTTTTGCTTTTACAGTATTTAAAACGAAAAATATACACAGTCCTTGTAAACATCTCATTGACAAAAGAAAAGAAAATTGCCAATAAAACAAAAAGTGATCTCAGTCTCTCACAATGCAGAAAACAGTGAAAAATTGTTTGTTATTACAAAACGTGTCAGGTTATGTATGTAACCATAGTTCCCTGAGAACAGGGAACGAGACACTGCGTTTTACCGCATTATGGGGAACGTCACTCGTGAACCGGTGTCTGAAAGCAATGTATCAAATCCCGCCAATCCTATTGGCCGGCGACAGCCTATGACATCATATGACACGGCCCGGAAGTATAAAGGAGCCGCCAGTGAAGCAGTCAGTATCTTATTGTCTGAAGGGACTGTTCAGCTGGTAGCCCCGATGCATGGCAAGGAACGCAGTGTCTCGTTCCCTGTTCTCAGGGAACTATGGTTACATACGTAACCTGAGACAAACATAAGAAAACCGAACCACAGTAAGGTTAACTAAATCAACTCAACCTGAGCCAATGGCCACTCAGCAATGTACTCAGTAAAACACCTTTTACTCTCTAAGCGAGAGGAGTACAAAGACATACACCAACGTGCTCTCAAAGGAGACCCAGAGGGCCTACAACTCACAGACTAAATCAACTCAACCTGAGCCAATGGCCACTCAGCAATGTACTCAGTAAAAACACCTTTTACTCTCTAAGCGAGAGGAGTACAAAGACATACACCAACGTGCTCTCAAAGGAGACCCAGAGGGCCTTCAACTCACAGACACATGGCGTTAGCTAGTGGCAACTAAAAGTTCTAGGAGCCATAATAGAACCAAACTTACTTAGTGTGGTAACTCTTTAGCTCTAGCGTACCATATATTTAAAATACCTTTTACTCTTAAAGCAAGTGGAGTATAACATACACCATCATGTCCTGTAGGAGGCCCAAAGACGGGCCTACGACTGCAGACAAACACGTAGTGTCAGCTCGTAGCAGTGTTTCAAGCTCAAAGGAGCAAACATAAGAAAACCGAACCACAGTAAGGTTAACTATATCAACTCAACCTGAGCCAACGGCCACACAGCAATGTACTCAGTAAAACACTTTTTACCCTCTTAGCGAGAGGAGTACAAAGACATACACCAATGTGCTCTCAAAGGAGGCCCAGAGGGCCTACCGCTCACAGACACGTGGCGTCATATATGCGCCAACATGATCTCCAAGGAAGCCCAGGGGGCCTACA
The DNA here is from genome assembly GCA_003731715.1 of Anabarilius grahami. NCBI lineage: Eukaryota > Metazoa > Chordata > Actinopteri > Cypriniformes > Xenocyprididae > Anabarilius > Anabarilius grahami. The sequence continues at coordinate 762,290 of RJVU01049890.1, read as the reverse complement.
ACTTAAAGACACGAGGCGCCAGCTAGTGGCAACTAAAAGTTCTAGGAGACATACTAGAACCAGACTTACTTAGTGAGGTAACTATTTATCTCAAATAGAGCTAAAAAATTCAGCACGAACCAACAAGCCAAATACTCAGTAAAACACATTTTACTCTTAAAGCAAGAGGAGTACATACTCCGCCAGTATGATCTGAGAGAGAGGCCCAAACCAGGACTGCTATAGCAGATACGGCCCTAGCCAGTGGCAGTGATAGCAAAACCAACACAGAACTGTGCCAACATGTTAATTGAAGGAGGCCCAAGCGGGGCCTGCGACTCCAGTGGTTCTACAGGTGACCAAGCTCAAAGGGAACCAGCTCTAAAACCCAACAAACAATTGTTGGTTAACTAGCTTAACTCAACCTGAGCTTAAGTCTACACATTCCAACAGGCAATGTACCTAAACACACTAGCCCTAAAAAATAAAAACGAATAAGACGGACCTTCTTCTCAAATATTATAAACAGAAACTTAAACAACACCCGCACTCTTTTTGCTACTGTAGAGAGACTAACAAACCCCCCAAGTCAGATTCCCAGTGAAATGCTCTCAGACAGCAAATGTTGTGAGTTTGCTTCCTTCTTCTCTGAGAAAATTAATAATATCAGAAAGGCGATCAGCACATCCTTGAGCTGCACTGGGGTAAAACAGAACAGATCACTACCTCAGAAAGCAGCTATTATGTCTGTTTTTGAAGCAATTGATGGTAAAATTTTGGAAGAAACAGTACAGCACCTTAAAACATCAACCTGCGCCCTTGACACACTTCCCACATCTTTTTTCAAAAGCGTGTTTAACTGTTTAGAAGCAGATCTCCTAGAAGTGGTAAACGCCTAACTTCTCTCCAGGACTTTTCCAAAATCCCTGAAAACTGCAGTTATTAAGCCCCTCCTGAAAAAGAGCAATCTGGATAACACCATATTGAGCAACTACAGACCAATCTCAAATCTCCCTTTCATAGGCAAGATCATTGAAAAAGTTGTTTTCAATCAGCTGAACAAATTCTTAAGCTTGAATGGACACTTTGACAACTTTCAATCTGGTTTCCGACCGCATCACAGCACAGAGACAGCGCTCATAAAGATAATAAACGATATTCGCCTAAACACAGATACAGGTAAATTATCAGTGCTGGTTCTTCTCGATCTCAGTGCTGCGTTTGACACTGTCGATCACAACATTCTTCTTGACAGGCTCGAAAACTGGGTTGGGCTTTCTGGGATGGTCCTTAAATGGTTCAGGTCATACTTAGAAGGGAGAGGTTATTATGTGAGTATCGGTGACCATAAGTCTGAGTGGACATCCATGACATGCGGAGTCCCTCAAGGTTCAATACTTGCACCCCTCCTGTTCAACCTATATATGCTGCCACTGAGCCAAATAATGAGAAAGAACCAAATTGCATATCACAGCTATGCAGATGACACCCAGATTTACCTAGCCCTATCACCTAACGACTACAGCCCCATTGACTCCCTGTGCCAATGCATTGATGAAATTAAAAATTGGATGTGCCTAAACTTCCTTCAGTTAAACAAAGACAAAACTGAAGTCATTGCGTTTGGAAACAAAGATGAAGTTCTCAAAGTGAACATGTACCTTCACTCTAGGGGTCAAACAACTAAAAATCAAGTCAGGAATCTTGGTGTGATTTTGGAGTCAGACCTGAGTTTCAGTAGCCATGTAAAGACAATAACTAAATCAGCATATTATCATCTCAAAAATATTGCAAGAATTAGATGCTTTGTCTCCAGTCAAGACTTAGAGAAACTTGTTCATGCTTTCATCACCAGCAGGGTGGATTATTGTAATGGGCTCCTCACTGGTCTTCCCAAAAAGACCATAAGACAGCTGCAGCTCGTACAGAACGCTGCTGCCAGGATTCTGAGCAGAACCAGAAAACATGAACACATCACACCTGTCCTCAGGTCCTTGCACTGGCTTCCAGTTGCATTTAGAATTGATTTCAAAGTACTGTTACTTGTTTATAAATCACTCAATGGCCTAGGACCTCAATACATTGCAGATATGCTCATAGAATATAAACCTAACAGATCACTCAGATCATCAGGATCAAGTCATTTAGAAATACCAAGGGTTCACTCAAAGCAAGGAGAGTCTGCTTTTAGCTGTTACGCCAGCCGCAGCTGGAACCAGCTTCCAGAAGAGATCAGGTGTGCTCCAACAGTAGCCACATTCAAATCCAGACTCAAAACACATCTTTTTATCTATGCATTTGCTGATTGAGCACTGTGCTATGTCCGAACTGTTTGCACTTTATTTTATACATATTATCTTTTTTTATTCTCTTAATTCCTTTTCCTGTTTTTATTTCATTTTTAATGTATTTTATATCTTTTATGTATCATCTTGTTATTCTGACTTTTAATGCATTTTAAATATTGCTGTCTGGTTGAAAGAGCTGGGAGAATTAGGAAGAAAGTGAAATCTAGAAGAAGCAGACAGAAGGAAAAGAAGGTGAATGCAGAAAGAATTGGCATGTAGGGAAGGAGGATAGAATGTAACTTAACGTTGAGTGGTCATAAGACTTAAGGTCATAAGGGAATGAGTTGAAGAACTGCGATTTGGGGATGTTGTGTTTGTGTGAGAGCGGTGTGTGTGTGAAATGTAAGAACATCCATTCAGATCTGCTCTGATGGATAGATCCGTTTAGATCCACTCTGACAGACAACAAAAACAACAAAAAACTCCCTAAGACTTCCTAGCTCTTACATCCAGATAGCAAAATTCAGTTTTTACTGTTATTTCTATTCCTTATGTTCTATTTTTATTATTCTTCTTTATGTAAAGCACTTTGAATTACCATTGTGTATGAAATGTGCTATACAAATAAAATTGCCTTGCCTTGCCTTGCCTAACAGAAATGGGGCACAACAACATATGCTACCATGGTCTGAAGGAGGCCTGCAGTGGCCTACTACTTCGGACAGACACGGGCTTAAACCTGTGGCAGTGCTAAATTAAGTGAGCAAAACTCATGAACATCTACCAACAACACTTGTGAAACCACAAGCTAGCATGTTAGAAGGAGGCTCAGATTACCAGAGCCTTCAACTCCACAGACACAATAAGATGTTGTGGCAGTGATCAACTCTAGAGGCAGCTAAAAAGAACCAAACTGAAAGTGAGGTTCCCTACCACTCAACCTGAGCTATGCAATCCATCAGGTCATGTACTCAGTAGAACACCAATAACCCTAAAACAAGGGGAGTACAAATAGTTACCATGCTCTAACGGAGGCTAAAAACAAGCCTACTACTCATAAGAACAGGCGCTAACCTGTGGCAGCAAGGAGTTAAGCTCACACATGTGTAGGGCAAAGCTAGAACCCAAAGCAAACACAATGCTTTGCTATTCATACATACCATACAAATAAATCGTCCCAGCCAACCTAATGGAACTTTATCTTTATCTATCTTTTTCCATCTACATGCACAGAAAACACTATACAGGAAAAACAAGGTCAACATATTTTAACAGAGACACTGCGTTCCTTGACATGCATCGGGGATGCCTGCTGAACAGTCCCTTCAGACAATAAGATACTGACGGGTTCACTGGCGGCTCCTTTATACTTCCAGGCCATGTCATATGACGTCATAGGCTGTCGCCGGCCAATAGAATTGGCGGGATTTGATACATTGCTTTCAGACACCGGTTCACGAGTCTCGTTCCCTGTTCTCAGGGAACTATGGTTACATACGTAACCTGAGACGTTTTGTAATGACAGAAACAATTTTTCACTGTTTTCTGCATTGTGTGAGACTGAGATCTCTGTCACCGCCATCCAACAGCTCATCCTCATCAGCCGCTGGAGGTTGAGAGAGATTACATCTGCCTCAGCACAAGCGGGGCCATAACCAACAGGCACAGATGCTGACACCTCTTCCCTCGAGAAGAGGGCCAAACGAGAACGGAATGTCTAAATAGGCAGATACTCAGAATTCACACAGACAGCGTGCTCAAGCACTATCCGAGCGTGCTCTTTTCCGACGCAGAAAAACACAGATTCTGTTTGCTAATAGAGGTTCTTCTAAAAACCATTGTAAAGACTTATAGGACAAGGATCTTCTGGTTTGCACCAAACACCAAGATCTCACACTTTCATAAAAAGGAGAAATAAACCTCAAATCAAAATGAGTGCAGTCCGTCCAAAAAAAGGTTTTCCCCAAAACCTCACCCACTAACCTTACTTAGAAGGCAAAAAGTTAATCCAGTCCACGATACATATATAAAAATTGTCGCTTGCAGGCTGCTTTTCTACTCTTGAAGTCTACAATGCCTTGACCACCTTCTTCCTTTGGAAGATACACCACAGCCCTAGGTACTGTCACAGACACGCCAGGCTTTACCATCACCCAACCACAGCGCACTTCGTCACCCAAGTTCTAATCACGCACACCTGCATCCCATCAGCACAGTCATCAACAGCAGCACAAAAGGCACACGCACTCACACAGTCACTGTCCGGTCTCGTTGGCATATAGTCTTACCTAAATGCTCACCTCAAGGACTCCTTCCAAGATACTTACCTGTCTCCACCATGTTCCCAAGTCTCCTTCATTGTTCCTCGTCTCGTGTGAGTTCCTCTGTGTCTTCTCAACTCCAGTCCGTCACCAGCCTGCGATATCCGCAAGAGAAAAGACAAGTATCACTCCAGTATCCATATCTGCCACCTGTTATATCTGCCTTCACTTACCTGCACTCCGTTAAAGCTCCTGGTTGTTCAATAAACTATATCACCTGCATTCCAGTGTCTCTGTCCCCTTCTGTATTGAAACAGGTACCCAGTGCAATTTATCCCCAAAAAAGTTTGTCATTTTGATTTGTATTTTTTTCAAGAATCCCAACTGGAGGCTCTAAAACAGTTAATCTGTGCCATAACGAGTAGGACACCTGCTTTTTAATAATCCTTCCCCTAAAAGACATTTTAGGCAATAGCCATTTCCACCTCTCTAATCTTCCCTCAACATTTTCACACACATTCTCCCAATTTTTCTGATTAGTTTATTCATCGCCCAGGAAGATTCCAAGGTATTTTAACCTGTTAACCTGCACCCCTGCTTTTGGAAAATCCCAAGAAATGACATACCCAAACTAAAACGGATACAGTTCATGAACCCTTTGCACTAAAAGCATAAGTAAGGTCTCATTTGAAAGCAGATACTTTGCAGTTCATTGTAAAGCCATAATTTATCGTCACAATGAAGAAAATAGTTAAATAGCTTCAAAGTTTTGAAAAGTTATTAGAAATTAATTTTTATGAAATATCTTTATGGAAATAAAAGTGAAGTTGGCCTTTTAGCAATCTAGAAATGCACTGCAGCTGAAGCCACATGTCTGGCCATGTTACATTTCAAATCTGAAGATAAGTTTAAAACTCTGAGTTTTATTAAATGTTTTTCAAGACCATGTCATGTGATTTTATTTAGAAAAGAATCTAAAATGTTAACTGATGTTTATTGTCATCTATTTAAGTGTATTGTCTATATTGTTTTGTGGTGCTAACCGCCCCATTCAGTTTCAGTCTCCCCTGAACACATTCACACCTCTCCGGCCTGCTTATGGCTCTAATTATTATTTTCTTTTGTCTTTATTATAATTACTGATGTCCTATTCAAGATTTAATCCCTAATTTCTTTCACCAAACTTCTCACGTCACCTTCTTTGAAACTGTATCTAATGCCCTTCTTGAAAAAAAGAGAAAAATCAGTGAGCTGTATGATTCAAAATTATTTATTTGCATTAGCTCAGAACAGGTGCATCTCTGGGTTCGTTAGCATGTTAGCTTAGCACACCAACAAAACACGAAAATGTATAAGATTAAAACCACGCTTTTGCTACAAATGTACAAGTCGAGTGTTTTAAATAACCTTCTGTCATGTGATGTGGCTTCGGATCAAAAATCAGACAGAAAATATATCATTTTAGGCTATTCTGCACAATGAGAAAAGCTATCTCGATTAGCATTGCATTATAAATATAATCTACTATTATGAATACCTGACATGGCGTGAAGAACACAGATAAACCACATATCGTCACAATCGTGTATTTATTACTTTCAAAAGTGGCGATTTGCACGTCATAACCATGATTATAGCATAGGATTATATAGCATAGCATAGCGAACTCTGGAAGCCTGGTAGTTCCTGGAAGGTCACATGATGCCTCTCCTTCATCATGTGTCATAATTGTGGACTAAAGGTGCACAGAGCGCCCTCCGGCTGCAGGTATGAGTTGAAAACACAGTAGATCAGTGTATACAGCGTTAATATGATGACAACTGCGCATTTTGGGTAAAAATTTAATAAATATTACTCCTCTGTATAGAAAATTCACATAAACGTATGAGAATCCATCAGTATTCCTCCAAATGTGCATGCTTTTAAGCTAAAAGCCCTGAGGGATATTATTTTGTCGAGTTTTTTCATGATGATCTCACAAGAGTTTTTTCTCAATGGCTGAGGCTGACGCTCATATTTCAATGAAATGGTAACGACTCCGTTTTTCATATTCATAACTCCCGACGCATATTAACAAATAACGGTCACTATACGATGTTGAGAGTAAAATAAAGATAAAAAATTGAAGCTCGAGTCTTACATCTTTTTAATGATGTATAGTTTGTCAAGGTAATAACATTACATTTAACAGTAAATTTGAGCTAATTTAAACATAGAAGCTTCGGTGCGTCGGCGCACCAGTGGCGGTTAACAGGTAAAAACCACACTGTGACCAGCTCATTCCACCTAGCAAAACCATTTTTTTCCTCTTTCCATTGTCCAACAAAGTATGCTGCACTTTTGGCTCAATCTACTTTTGTAGAAGAAAATTTTCCATAACTATTAACAATATCAACTACCTTATTAATATAATTCCGCCCACTAATCAAAACCATTATATCTTCAGTTTTATTGGTGGAAAGAAATGTTCACATTTAAAACCATCTAACTCTACTCTGATTTTATTTAAAATTGGTTCTAAAGTTATTGAATACAGCATGCCTGATAAGGCACAACCTTGTCTTATACCTCTTTTTATTTTAAAAGGACTACATAAGCCACCATTGACTTTCAGTATACTTTCAATGTCACAATAGAGCACTTTAACCATAGCAATACACTCAGGTGGGAAACCAAATGTCTCAAGAGTATGCCATAACTGATGTTCCACCTGGTCAAAGACCTTTTCCTGGTCCAGAGAAATCAGACCAACCATTTGATCAAAGAGTCTAGAGACTTCAAAGATATGTTGTCTTCTATTGATCTGTTGGGTACACAATAGGACTGATCTATATGGATGACCTGTCCCAATACCTCCTTCAGTCTGTTTGCCAAAGTTCTTGACAGAATCTTGTAGTCTGTGCATAACAAAGACAATGGTCTAAAGTTCTTATCTCTTTGAGGTCACCTTTCTTTGGGAGCAGAGTTAAAACTGCTCTCTTACAACTTATTGAAAGTTGCCCTTCAGACAAACTGCTACATAGCACTGTAAGCAAGTCTTCTCCCAGAAAGTACCAGTATGCCTTAAAAAATTCCACAGGCAGCCTTGTCTAAATCTGGTGCTTTGCCATTTTTTATGCTTTGCAGTGCCTTAAAAAGTTGATCTACTGTCAGAGGACGCACCAGACCAGCACATGCCTCCTCAGTCACCTGTGGAAGATCTGAAAGGAACTGATTTGTTGACTGGTCCTCCACAGATTCACAGGCATAGCTCCTTATAGAAGCTAACAGCCCTTTTTCAAATATCAGAGTCCTTAGTCAGATCTTTCCCATCCACAGACCGTAAACATTGAATACTCTTTCTTTGGCCAGTTTTTCTTTTCCAGACTAAAGAAGAATTTGGACGGGACATCCATTTCAGAAATACTCTGAAATCTGGACCTAACCAAAGCCCCTTGAGCTCTAGTGTCCAACAGATCAGCTAGTGCAACTTTTTTATCCTTAAAAGTCTGAATTTGGCCTTAATCTCTATGGGCTCCACACAACACTTGGAGCTCCACAATATCCATCTCTAAATTTTGTTTTGGATATTGATATTACTATTTACCAGTTTTCAATGTAGTTATTTGCTTGCTTTTAAGTTAAGGCCATATATGCTTGAATGCTTGAACGATTATGAAATTAAGTAACTGCAATACTTCCTTTGTTTGTTATAAGATAAGACGACTAAGCAACAGTTGTGAAAGTTAGGTTTTTGAGTTTGATGTTTGTAACCAAGCCAGACAAAGACTTCAGTGAAGAAGAGGAAGAGTGCTAGAAGAAGACAACAGCGTAAGCAAAGAGGAAGGACATCCGGCTTAGTAAGCAAGAGGTACAGAGACTGATATGCCTACAACAGGAAGATTGGATCATACAAGGCATTGATCAATTGATGAGTAAAATGAAGTTGGAAAGTAGTATAAAAGTAGTATAAAAGTGTAAGGAGTAAAAGGCCTTCTCAGATGCTGCCTGCATTAAGCGTAGAAGGACACCTGATACCCTAACGTGGGGTGATTAACAGCATCTCCGATATTGCTGGATAAAACTAGTTTATAGAGCTTTTTAGCTTAAGCTGCTTTAAGTTTTATTTTATTTTAGTTTGCATTAACTACTTTGTATTGATATTTTATTGTTACGATTGCCTTCAGTGAGACTTTACTTATAACTACATATAAGTAAATGTAGTTAAGTATATATGAGTATATAAGTATATAAGTATATATAATGTATATATGAGTTCACGCAAGAAGATCAAAAACCAAACAAAGTGAACATGATAGTAATCCATATGACCTCAGTTGACGAATCAATGTCTTCTGAAGTGAAACAACAGGAGTATTTGAGGAAAATATACTATTATTTTAAACTTTTTACTCTACAAATTTGNTTTGGCCAGAACTTGCTTAAAAATCATGCACAGACATCAACACTTTCTGTGTCCATTAAAAATGCCTAATTCTGTTACTTAAACTGTAAATCTATCAATTATTTATACTTTGCTGAGCTATATTGTCATATTAGTAAGGTCACACATAGCCCGGACAGTCACACCATATGACAATTTTGATGTTTAGATAAAAATTTGAAGTATAGGTCTTCATACACCAACTAAAGCTATGGTATGCTGTAATATCTTGTTAGAGGAACAAAATAAGGATATACATTTTTTAAAAATACCCATTTTCATTAGCATATGACATTATGTACAGGTAGAACTGTATGTCATGTCATCCACCCATGTGTGTTTTAAAGCTTAAGGAGTCATTTGGAAGCACAGACTTTAAAATATTAGTTTTTCTAACACACGCCTATTGTTTCACTTCAACTAGGGTCATATTGACTACTGTTGAGTTCAATCTGTGTGGTTTTTGAAGGGGGTTCAAGTTCGTACACTTGCACTCACAGAGATAGATTATTTTCTAAAAATCATTGTTTGAAAAAAAGTCATATTCTGAGAGTATTTTCATTTTGGGGTGGAATATCCCTTTTCTAGTATCAGAAACACAAAAACTTTATTTTTCATAGCCAAAAAAATAGCGGAAAATGCTTGTCAAAGGAGTGCATTGATTCTTCCAGTTGGGTTTTCAATGTGCTGTAATCACCTAGTTGACTAAAGGCTTCTTGAGCTTCCACAGGATGATTTCAAATTCTGAACATTTTCAGAGACAGGACAAGAGCTGATCTGATGATTACTGTATACAGAATTTTCCAAACTCAACGGAACTTGAACATTTAATGCATCATTAGCCGATCTGAGAATGCAGTGATAAAGACATGATTATTTCACCACACTGTGTCAGTGGTCTAAGGGTGTACACACACTAGCGTTATGTACCGTGCCCGAGTGCGTTTGACCCCCAAAGCCCGGTTCGTTTGGGTGGTGTGATCGCTCCGTAACGTGCCCGGGTGCGGTTCGTTTAGCTGTCCCTGGCCTGCTTGGAAGAGGTGGGCCAGAGCATGGTTCAGTTGGGCTTGAGTGTGGTTTGCATGCAGTGTGAGCGCTAACCAAGCCAGAGCACGGAACAGCTACTACTTTTGTGTGCGCTAATGTCATCATTACGATGGCAAACATATTTATTACTGCTTGGATAGTACACTTTTGAGTTGTATTTGAGTTTACAGTGGGTCTGGTTCTCGAGTAAAGCTGCAAATTCTTCAATTAACGTCAGCTGCCTTTGTAATAATCCTCTGATACGTGCAAGTGAAAATCACTGCGCGGCATAAATGATAAATATATTAAAACTTGAACTCTAAGTTGACTTACCCTGAGATGTGAAACTCTGGCTGCGAAACCACCTACTTCTCTAATATATAGTAGGGAAAAAGCAGTAGGTGAGCGAATAAGTATGTCCGAATCCTTAGCCCTCTACCACACGCATTATGATAGACCTATAGAAAAAAACATTTTACTCTTTTTCTTTTCTTAGAATGGCTTAACCCTTAAATGCATGACTGTTTCGCCAATCATTCTTACATATTCGGCTCTTTTTTTGACCCGGATCTATATCTAACACGGAAGGATCTCTACCTGTCGCGATAATATAAAACTCCTCTGATATTAGAGTAACACAGAAGAATAAAATAAATCGTATTTTGTTACCTTTTGGAGCTTGAAAGGGCTCAGTTTGAGCAGATGTTTTATGCCATCATCACTGTCCTCGTCAGAGCTCATTTCCCAGTAAATTCAGCAAATAATAGGCTAGTTTTATGTTTGAGGTCACGAATAAGAGCCCATTCGCGATCTCAAACGTATTCTCAAAACTATAAAATTTTCAACATCTTCAAAATCAATATTTCGATCGCTAACAGCTTCACCGGATCCATCCAGTAACAGTTACAGTCATATTTGATTGCGTTCAGTACTTGCTCTGCAGTAAATCGCTGAGCCATTTCATGTTTTTCTTATTATGTCGTTTTCTGTCTAAATGAGTCGTCACTTCAGCATTGTGTATCAGACATTGCCACCTTGTGGAATAAAGGTGAATTGCACTTATTATCTGCACTTATTTTCTAAGATTAAATTATTGTTGTGCAGAAAAAATATGCGTACACTCATACACGCCTCGGGTCGTTTGCGACCCTATACAATTTTAACAAAAAATGAATACAAAAATAGGCATTCTTTTATAATTTTGTGATTTTTTTCTTGTTATATTCTTTATAATGAATTGATTGAGGAATACCAAGAAGGTTGATGTCTAACTTTAAAAAATGAAGGAGGAGGAGGGTAGTGAATGACGTCCCGGGTCACTTAAGACCCGAGGTATGCATTTAAGGGTTAACTTGAAGTGCTGTAAAAAAATTTGGAAAAAAATATTATTTTAAGGTACTTTATGATATGTTGCCATACGGCAACAATATACAATAGTGGAAATAATTTAGCATAAGTGTAAGTTTACTTATAGTATATTTTTCCTTATAAATGTTGTTTATATTGATTCAGTTGGTGGTATTATAAGCTTTAACAGTAATTATAAACGACACCTTCTACATACTTTCCAACATCTTGTGCTTTTATTTATTTCATTCTTTTTGCTGAATAATGCTTTATTAGGGCCCGAGCACCGATAGTGTGAGGACCCTATTGTAATTGCTCAGTCAATTCTTCTTCTTCTCCAAAATGAATCACATTTTTGAAGGCCTAAACGTGCTCGAAAACTCATGAAACTTTGCACACACTTCAGAAGTGGTAAAAATTTTAATCTGATATGGGTTTCAGAATTAGGTGTGGCAAAATGGCTTGATAAGCGCCACCTACAAAATTTCAATTTAGCGCCATTCACACTACGTTTCACGTACAGGTAAGAAATTCGGTAGACAGATGAAACAGCCCAATACCTACAAAAAAGTCCCCCGGTGCAAAATCTGAAAACCCAACAGGAAGTGAGATATTTTGAATTTTCTCTGCAAAATTCTTGCAGACGTTGTACTTTAACAAACTCCTCCTAGAGCTTTAATCAGATCAAGGTCATATTTGGTCAGTCTAATCTAAAGGTCTTTGTGACATTAAATTGCGAAGATCTTGACTTTTCAAAGAAGGGCATGTTCGTGGCGTCCTGACAAAGTTCGATGTTTTGCCATGATACAAGAAGTTGTTGTAACTCAGGCATACAATGTCCATCTGCCCCAAACTTCACATGATTCATTAGAGTCCTGAACTGAAGACATCTACAATGCAATATTCAGTTACAGTCATAGCGCCACCTGCGGGCAACAGGAAATGACATGTTTTACAATGTTTTACTAAAAACGGGCATGAAAGAAACATAGTCCTTGTTCAGCCGACTGACGTGCAACGGGAGCTGGCCGTTTATCAGAACCCCGTGCTGCAGCTCTCAAAACAGAGTACACAGACATAGTTACTGAGTCAGTTGCTGTACTTTTGTGTGATGCTGCCTGATACACATCTGCCAGCTGTGCCAGTTCCTTGTAGTCAGTCACTGTACTGTTTACAAGAGAAGTACGAATGTTCTTTGGTAATTGTTGTAAGAACAACTCTTTAAACAGAAAGCATGGCTTATGCCCACCCAGCAGCGCTATCATGTGGTCCATTAACTCGGACGGCCGTGAATCACCGAGGACAGGCAGGAAGAGCAAACGACGTGCTCTTTCAGTCTCTGATAAACAAAAAGTCTTCAACAGAATATGCTTTTAGTGTAGAATATTTATCCCGAGCAGGGGGATTTTCCAGAATGCTGATCGCTCGCAGGGCTGTGATGACTTAATAGTATCTCGTGTCATCCGCGGTTATTTCCGGTAAGGTGAACTGAGCTTCGGCGTGAGCAAACCACATTTTGTTGCTCCAAAAACTCCGGCAGCTTCAGAGATACAGCGCTTGTTGACATCACATATAAGTTATTTGTTCTGCATCAGGGTCACCAATGTAGCTTTCAGGCTATCAAAAATACAGGGAGTCAAGTTTGCTGCAGGAGACCAGACGGTCGTATTTATTTTTCTCACTTTCTGCATCTTAACCACACATCAACAAAATTATCTAACTCTTAAAGGGGACATGTCAAATATGTGTGTGTGTGTGTGTGTGTATGTTGGTGATGTGTGAATTATGTGTGAATTATGGATCAGTGATGTGTGGGTTGCTTTTATCTGCCCCTACATCTGCCCCTACAGCATGTTCAAACAAATAACACTACTGTTAACAGTCTACATTTTAAATACTAAAAGGCAAAATAGCTTTTATAATTAAAAGTAGCCTTTATAATATAAAAGTCTCTAGGACAGAGGAAACAGGCTTTCAGCAGCTTGAACTTTTTTTGCCATCAACTAGGTTTCTTTGGATTCACATGCATTTCAAGTTGTGAAATAAAAATACCAGACTGTCCACTGCATCTGGCTTGAGAGCAGCACAGTGACGTTACAATATTTCCTGCTGTGCTGAAAGCCCTCTCAGAAGGGCTGCTTGAGGCAGTGATGCACAGGTACTTTTTTTCTAGTTTCCCAAGTCTGGGTATAGGTTGACCGGGGGTCAAGTGTGGATGCCAAACTTAACAGCTCATAAACACAGTCTTCTATGTACTTGGAGTTCAGGTACTCCAAAATGGTCTGTTTAATTTATTTATTTATTTTTTTGGTCAGGTCTGTGTCACCAGGACTTCAGTGTTGAACAAGGACAACACATATTTTAAGTAAGAAACTGTTACAAAATGCAGAAGACCAAGTGCTTTGCTTACCACATCCAGCACCTCAACATCTTGTCATGTTAGCACAAGGTGCCTGTGCATTTTGTCTGCAGTTTAAACATGACGACTGGCCTTTTATTGCTCAACCAGCCCTTATGTCTTCATGCTCAACTGTTTTTCATCAGTTTGAGCCACTTTGTCTGATTTTGCAGGGATTGTCAAACATATGAAACCTTCTACTTGTCCCCAAGACTGTATCCCGGCATGGTTCCTGAAACAAGTTTTTAAAGCAGTGGGTCCCAGTATTTTAAATTTAATAAATAATTGTTTGATGACAGGAGTGGTGCCAGCTAACTTTAAACATGCCATAGTGCAGCCAGTATTAGAGAGAATTGGTTTGGACCCCACAGACTTAGGCAATTTTAGACCTATTTCAAAATTACCTTTTCTTTCTAAGGTCTTTGAGAAAATAGTTTTTACACAACTACAATCATTATTAGAAAAAAAATCAGTTTTTGAGGTTTCAATCAGGTTTTAGGGCAAAACACAGTACGGAATCAGCCCTTTTGAGGGTTCAAAATGATATATTAAACGCTGATACTGGAGCCTCATCTATCTTAATGTTATTGGACCTGAGCGCAGCATTCGATACAGTTGATCACAATATTATGGTTTCCCGGTTAGAAAACCATGTTGGAATATGTGGGATAGCTCTTAAATGGTTTAAGTCATATTTAGCTGACAGGAGCTTTGCTGAGAAGTCGGGCGAATGTATGTCAACTTCAGCTCCACTAAAGTGCGGAGTCCCACAAGGGTCCATTCTTGCCCCCCTTTTGTTTTCTTTGTACTTGCTCCCTTTAGGAGCTATATTTAGGAAGCACGGTGTCTCGTTTCATTTGTATGCTGATGGCACGCAGATTTATCTGCCACTTAAAAAAGACAGTGGATCTGATATTTCCCCTTTTTTGAATTGTTTAGCGGACATCTGGGACTGGATGGCGTTACATTTTTTTTAATTTAATTAAAATAAAACTGAGATTATGTTCTTTGGCTCAGATGGAAAACAGGGTACCACAAATTATATTCTTGGACCATTGGCTAAATATAGTAAACCAGTGGTGAAAAATTTGAGTACTAGTTAAATTTGATAAACAAATGAACAAATCTTGTTTTTTCAACTTGAGACTCGTTGCGAAAATGAAGCCTTTCCTTTCTTTTAGAGATTTAGAAATAGTTATTCATGCTCTTGTGTTCTCACATTTAGACTATTGTAATTCTCTTTACATAGGAGTTAGCCAGAAAGACCTGTCGTGCCTACAGATGGTTCAAAATTCGGCGGCGAGATTGCTAACAGGCACCCGAAAGCATGACCATATCACTCCTATTTTATTTTCCCTTAAATGGTTGCTGGTTCATTTTCGAATTGAATATAAACTTTTATTGTTTGTTTTTAAATCTCTGAATGGGCTGGCACCAAAGTATCTGGAGACCGTAGTGAACCGTTATTCTTCTGTCAGGCCTCTGAGATCTTCTGACAAGCTTCTTTTAGCAGTCCCCAGATCTAAACTAAAACTACGAGGAGATCGGGCTTTCTCAGTAGCTGCTCTGAAGTTATGGAACTCACTGCCCCTTTCTATTAGATCTGCTCAAACAATTTCTAGTTTTAAATCTTTGCTAAAAGCTCATCTACTTAATATGGCTTTTACATTTTCGGGTGATTGATCCCTAGATGTGTATGTGTTTTATGTTTTGTATGCTTTATATAAACTGTGCCTTGTATTTTCCCCATTTTAATGTACAGCACTTTGGACAACTTCAGTATTGAAATGTGCTTTATAAATAATAAATACAAATACAATGAATTTGCTTAGCCACAAAGTGAGGTCCAAGAATAAGCAAAGTGCAGTGACATCTCTAGGAGCAGGTGCACTTGTGATAGCTTGTGATGCGCTTGTGATACATTTTGAAATGTAGCGGGTGCCGAAGCGAGACCATAAGGGACCCGCGTAAACCAGTACAGTCCCTTGTTACATAGAAACGCAGTCAGGTTTCTGCTTTCCACAGCTAGAGGCAACTGATGATAAGCACTCTGTAAGTCAATTTGCGAAAATACTGTGGCACCCTTCAACTCCGCAAACAACTCTTCCATATGTGGTAGTGGGTGTGAGTCCACAATAATACTTTTACACTACATGGATATTAAAATCACCAACAACAAGGAATTTATCTGCAGCTAGTCCTAACTCGGATAGAAAATCAGCAAATTCTTAGATAAAGTCTGTATGGTGTCCTGGTGGCCTGTATGCAGTAGCCAGCACAAAAGTCAACTTATATAATGTTACATAAAGTACCATCACTTTGAAGGAATTATATTTGAAAGACTTTTGAGTAATACTGTAAATATTACTATAAATTACAACAACACCTCCCCCTTTGCCTTTCTGAGAGGATTGTGTCGATAATCGTAACCTTGAGGGCTAGACTCATTTAAAGTAATGTAATTGTCCGGTTTTACATTTACATTTACATTTATTCAGTTGGCAGACGCTTTTATCCAAAGCGACTTACGAGTGAGGAATACAACAAGTGAGTCATCATGACGAGGCAAATAGACAAGAAGTGCTCACAATACAAGTTATAGGCAGTGCTCAGAGTATCAAAAGCTGCAATAGAGAGGGATTAGAGGAAGTGAAAGGATAAGAATAAGAAATTTTTTTTTTTTTTTTAAGATGAGGTTAAGTGCTCACGAAAGAGATGAGTTTTCAGCTGTCTTTTGAATATTGCCAGGGATTCAGCATTCCGGATGGAGGCAGGAAGATCATTCCACCAGCAAGGGACAGTGAATGAGAATGTTCTGGAAAGTGATTTCGTGCCTCTCTGTGATGGTACCACAAGCCTTCGCTCCTTTAATGAGCGTAGGCTTCTGGTAGGAGTGTAGACTCGTAAGAGTGAGTGGAAGTAGGAGGGTGCTGAGCCTGTGGTAGATCTGTAAGCAAGCGTCAACGCCTTGAATTTGATGTGAGCAGCAAGTGGAAGCCAGTGCAGAGAGATGAAGAGAGGCGTGACGTGGGCTCTTTTGGGCTCGTTAAAGACGAGACGTGCTGCAGCGTTCTGAATCATTTGTAGAGGCTTGATTGTGCATGATGGCAGTCCAGCCAGAAGTGCATTGCAGTAATCAAGCCTAGAAATGACCAGGGCCTCGACCAGAAGTTGAGTTGCATGTTCTGTTAGAAAGGGCCTGATATTCCTGATGTTGTAAAGTGCAAATCTGCATGACCGAGCTGTCTTAGCCAGGTTTCTGTCAAACACAGCAAATCTAGATTATTGTCTGTGAAAATATAATTTACAATAAGTGCTTTTGAAGAAAGGGATCTAATATTTAACAACCCAAGCATTATAATTTGTTTATCAGTATTATCTCTATTTTTTATTTGTTGAACATCAATTAAATTTTTACCCTTAAAATGGGTTTGGAAGTTTTTTGTTTTTACTAATCCGGGGTACAGACACAGTCTCTATGTGATAATATCTAGGTGGAAGAGTTTCTATGTGTTGGGAATTATCTGACTTCTGTGACATGAGGCAGCTAGCAGACGGTCGGTTTAGCCGGTCTGTCTGCTTCCTGACCTGGGCCCCAGTTTGTCATGCTTCAGCTCTAAGACTATGTGCCATATTACTAGAGAGAAGAGCAGCACCATCCCAGGAGGGATAAATACCATCTCTTTTCAACAGGTCAGGTCTGCCCCAAAAACTTTTCCAATTGTCTATGAAACCTATATTATTCTGCGGACACCACTTAGACAGCCAGTTATTGAGTGATGATATTCTGCTAACTATCTCATGACTCTGACGAACAGGAAGAGGGCTAGAACAAATTACTGTTTCTGACATTGTACTTGCGAATTCACACACCTCTTTAATGTTAATTTTAGTGATCTCCGACTGGCGAAGTCGAACATCATTAGTGCCGATGTGAATTATAATTTTAGAGTATATACGATTAACATTAGCCAGCACTTTTAAATTTGCTTTGATGTCAGGTGCTCTGGCTCCCGGCAAACATGTGACTATGGTGGCTGGTGTCTCTATTTTCACGTTCCGTGTAATAGAATCGCCAATAACTAGGGCACTTTCGACAGGATTCTCAGTGGGTGCGTCACTGAGTGGGGAGAACCTGTTTGATGTTCTTATTGGAATGGAAGTGCGGTGTTTTCCGCGGCTAGGCCGCCTCACGGTGACCCAATTGCCCTGCTGCGCAGGCTCTACAGCTGGAACCGAACAATGTACAGAGTTGACTAAGCTAGTCGCATCCAAAACAGTATCTAAAGTCCTTGCATTCTTACTATCCTCGATTAAAGTTTGGATGCGTGTCTCTAATTCTGAGATTTTCTCTGTCAGCCTGACAATTTCCCTACATTTATGACATGTAAATCCCTCGTCGCTGACAGAGAAAGCTATACTGAACATGTGACAGGCAGAGCACGTTACAATACAAGGAAAGAATGACATGACTCACCGTGTTTGTAGACTGATCCGACTTACCACAGCTGTTTGATGAACGCGTAGAAAAAGGGAGCGCGCGAGAGACTGATGACAAGTTAACAAGCTAGCGAGATGCAAACGCATTGTGATAGCGATTTAGATTAAAAGATTAAAAGCTAGCGACGTCAGATTAATGTGGTAGGCAATATTAGATATATGGTAATGATAATATAAACAACAATGAATGAAAGTAAGAGATTCAAAACAAAGCTATACGGAGTTACAGGCGCAAACCACTCTAAGCAGCGAGGCAGACAGGAGCAATCAAGCAGGAGCAGCATATCAACTATTGAACAGTACATAAATCAGCAGAGGTGGGACAAAGTCATTGTTATGCAAGTCCCAAGTAAGTCTCAAGTCTTTGCCCTCGAGTCCCGAGTCAAGTCGAGTCAAAGATGAGGCAAGTCCCGAGACGAGTCAAAAGTCAAAGCCAACAAGTCTTAAGTCGAGTCCAAAGTCCTACCATTTTAGTTTCGAGTCATTTCAAGTCTTCTTACCACAGAAATAAAATTTATACAAATCATGTATGTCTGTAAGATTTGTATTTATATTTAAACCTCTTTTTATACAATGACATTAATCAAATACAGTAAAAAACAGAAAATTTTAATTTTCACAAAAAATGCTTATATTTCAACAGCATATTGCACTAGAACAATGCACAGCAATTTCAGTCCTGTATTGTATTGACCTCATATTGCAAAACAGTTTAACTTTCAAATAGACATGGGTCCTTTTAGCCTAAACTTAGGGCTAACTTAAACAAAACTTAAGCCTTAACTTAAACATGTCATCAATAAAATCCTCACTCCTCAAAATTATGACTTCTGAAAAACTGGACCAACCTGATAATATATGAGAGAGAGAGAGAGAGAGAGAGAGATGTGTGGACAGGTGATGAGCAGAGAGTGAGTGTGTGTGCGCATGCGTGCTGTGGACAGGTGGAGGGAGGCCCCTATACTGCATTGCATTTGCAAAAGATCAAATTGGCCAAAAGTCTGTCAGTCATTTGTGCGCGATGGGGACGCAGAATGATGCCACCATGGCTGAAAACTCGCTCCACTGGAGCACTAGAAGCAGGCACTGCCAAGACTCGGATGGCTACTTGAAAGAGTGAAGGAAGAGTCTTACTGTTCAGTGCCCAGAACAAAAGGGCATTCTGTCCTTCTGCCATGTCAATGTAGTGACTTAGCTGTACTGCTGGTGGGGTCCCAACATCCCTTTTCTGCCTCTTATGGTATGCAGCAAACAGCCCTTCTCCTTCCATGTCCTCTAGTTCTTCTTCAGCAGGCACCGGCACAGGCACAGGTTGCTCCGTCTCTGCAGCATCTTGCAGGATCAATTCTAAAAAAAAACGTGTCACAACAGTACAAACAAAAGAGCCCTTATTACCATTACTGATGTTGATGATACTGTGCAAGACTGAACATTTTTATTATTGTTAAAGTCAGATTAATATCACCTTAGATCCTAGATCAGATTAAGATCAAATTATTTTACGTTGCATTTAAGTTGCATTGCAAGTCAATAATATTTACCTTTAACTCATTGTGCCACCTCTGCCTTGATGTCACGGTTGACCAGCACATGGGGCTCAATCCACAGCAGACAAAAGGCTGGATCCAAGGCAGCTGCTTTCAGATATACTGTGTCTGAAAAGGGGGCAGTGATCCCTTCTTGAGACTGGGCCATTTTCACATTAATGAAGATCCCAAGAAATCTTTTTTTCAGGGATGCCTGCAGACCTCTGACCAGGCCGCTCAGGAAACGAACTTGAGGCTTCAGCTTCTCAAGATGGTGATTGAGGGACAAGACGGATGGAACAACTGCACTGATTGTAATGATTTTCTCCCCCTGTGTCAAATCAGTTGCTTCTCCGTAAGGTTTCAAAATGTCCACCAACTCCTTCAGCAGATTCCACTCTCGTGGTGTGAATGACAGTTCTTTATGCCCGGCCTTCTCAAGAACTGCGCAGAGCTTTTGCTGATCACAATGAAGGACTGCTTTCACCTGCCGCAGTGTGGAATTCCACCTCGTGCTCACTGCAGCAGGGATGCCTCTGTGCTCCCCAAATTCACCATCGAAGATGTCTTTAAACGTTGTGCTTGTGTGGAGCAGGGAGCTAAGTTTTGATAACTTGGAGAGAGAAGGACATGCCGCTTTTGTTTCTTTCAAACCGTCTCCCACAACCAGCTGCAATGTGTGTGCAAAACACTGCAGGCGCTGTTTCTTTGCCATAGCAGCATCGACGGTTTGCTGGTCTTCTAGGGTTAAGTCATGCCATAGCTCAGGATCATCAAGATTATCTCCAGCATCATCATCTTCCTCCTGTTCGCTGGGGAAGCAGACCGTAAATGCCTTGCGCATGTTAGCAGCATTGTCACTAATGATATAGTCCAATTTAGCTTTGATGTTGTATTCATCACATATTGCCTCAAATTGGTCACAGATGCGCTCCGCTGTGTGAGAGCCTTTGAAGCGGTTGCAGGCCAAGAGNATGACCGCTGCAAACACAGACAGGGGAAAGTGCAGCCTGTCGTGTGCACTCTCTCCTTGAAGCCGCTCTTACCAGCTGTAAAAACAGCTTTTTAACGCTCAAAGCGCACCGTTACCAGCCGTGAGAACGGCCTTTTCAGCTGGGAACAGCTTCACGTTTCTGCTCAAGGGCAAAACGAAAATGAAAGTAAAAAAAAAACAAAAAAAACAAAGAGAGAGATCGGTCCCGCTGCCGTGCTGTCCGCCTGCACCAAACGAAGAGAATCCAAGTCGCTCGTTTACCATACACACTCCGTAGACACTACAGTGTTTGTAGTTCGGCTCCGAAGCGAAAAGCTGAAGATGCAACGCACCGGCTGCTCATTATATACCCGCGCTGCGAGGTGAGCAGCTGATGCATATGATTGCATGCCAATGTGCATTGGCTCGTTTAGTTACACTCGAAGTAGATTGGCCTCTCTAGCGAGATTCCTATTCGTCGGTCTGTCCGACGTACGTCGAACGTGACCGACTGAATGGGAACTACTCTTTACTCATATCAATGTTGTTGTGTTAATATTCATTGTCTATTGTACACTATGGTATACGATAATACATTTCAGTTTCAGTGTATGCAATATTAAGAATATTTTCACTGCTTCAAAAGTCATAAGAAAGCCCTTTCCCTCAAGAAACTGAAGTCATATGCTTTATAGCAGTGGTTTTCAAACTGGGGACGGGGACCCCTGGGTGCCGCGAGGGGGTGCTAGGGGGGCCATGGCAAGTTGGCATGAAAAATATAGCAAAACGTAATAATTGAATAAATTAAATAACTAAAGTAAACCAAATTAAACCAAAAATAAGCTAAACAATATTCCCATTAGTTAATATTATTATTCAAATTAGTTACCACAAACGAAGTAAAAACGATTGAGCCTAATTGCCGACGTTTTGCACTGGGTGGGGGTGAGGCCAACTTCACGCAGTGATTGACAGGGCGGGGCGGGCACATGATCGGCTCAGAATGCATTTTAAAATTGCACATTGAATTTTGCTACATTCATTGCGGGACACTTAATGGAAATGCAATTGCAAGTGTCTTACCTGTGACTGTGAGTGTAAATGCAATTAAGAAAAAAATAACATTTAAATTACAAATTTGCAACAGTTTTTGCTTGAACATGTTAAACATATCTAATAATTTCTGTAATACATTTTAATTTTAATTTTGCAACTTATAAAGCGTTAAAATTATTATTCAATTTACATATTAAAACTAGTGTATGAAATGGCAAATGTAAATTATATAATAGAATTTTCATTTTGCACCACACATTGCACAAATGTATGGGAAAATTCAAATTTAAATACAGAAATGCATTTGCATATTACATTTCAAATTGAATATTGCTACACATAAGCTTCCATACAGTTCAGCTTAGTTGTGATTAACCAAAATTACATAAACGACCTCAATGAGGCAGCACACCAGCAACTCTGAAACTGAAAGGCCTGTTTTTGTCTCATGTGTGTTGGAGAGACTGAGATATACATTTGTGTTTATCCGTCTAGCAGCAAGGTAGAAATGGTACTTTAAAAGGGACGTTGACATGATGTTGGCGAGGTTTTCCATCTGAGTGTGCTACACTCATGTACCTCATATAATCCGGGTTAAAAAATCCCTATTTTTGTTAGCATGAACCAGCAAGGGAGACGTGCGTTTACTGTCTCGTTGATACAGTAAATATGCAGCAGCTAGTAAGTTACGGTACATCCGATAAGGTGCTTAGCATTCGTTTAAAACTTACCTTTCTTTGTGCAACTTCAGGTGTCGAACAAAGTTGGACGTTGTGGCAGCTCCATCTGTAATCTTCGACCCGCAGGTTTTGCAAATTGCAACTCGTTTTTTGTCGACTACCTCGTAATTTTTATAGCCAAACGAAACTATCTTTGGTATCATTTTGCCAACTGGCGCGTTGTTGCTTGTTGCGCTTCAGTGGTTGTATTGCAATGTGCCTGCTTAGATGCTGTCGAATCAAACCAACGTGGGACTACAGTGATTGGATGTCGTGCAGGCAGCGCGCGCGCTCTCTGCATGCATACAGGTGGTGCACATTTTTTTCACAGATGCAGATACACTGAGAGCGGCGCGGCCGTGTGAAAACCTGGGGGGGGAAATTTTTTCATGGGAAGTAGCAAGTCTTCTCGAGTCAAAAGGCGCAAGTCCAAGTGAAGTCACGAGTCATTGATGGTAAAGTCCAAGTCGAGTTGCAAGTCTTTGTACATTTTGTCGAGTCGAGTCTGAAATCATCAAATTCATGACTCGAGTCTGACTCGAGTCCAAGTCACATGACTCGAGTCCACACCTCTGTAAATCAGTACATAAATCTGACTAAACTTGATGCGTTTTTTTTTTTCAAATTGATTGACTATTTACAAGGATCACCTCGGTATTTGCCTTTGAATATTGTGCGCTCTCCGTGGGCGTGGCCACATTAGTGGATAATGACTCACGAACGGCTGACATCTCTCTCTTTTCAAACAGATTACACAAACAGAGACTATTTATTTTTGTGACATTTCATTGATGTGGCACTTCACATAGTGGCTAATTAATTTGCAATTTAATACATTTCTAACACATTTTATTTCAGTATTTATTACATATTTCAGTCAATTTGACTTATCTCAGTATAGAAATATAGTTTGGGGAAAGCCAATATGGCATGTTTACTGATGCAAATTATGTGTAGCAAACAAAACTGGACATCTGTGCCATTCATACAGAGACATACAGAACATGCAGGATTCATATTTAAACGGTCTTTTTGCAGTTTAACTTCACAGGCACTAGTCTATATCACAATTAGAATAAAGGATTTAAGAATACAGAACTTACCATTCACAATCCTTGGCTTGATTCTCAAAATGGAACTGAAACCAGTCACACTCTTCTTCTGAGGTAAATTTATCCAGCATTATTCCTCACTGCATCTCAAAGTGATGAAAAGTACATAAATCTGACTAAACTTGATTCTACACTAAACTTTAACTTGACACTTGATTTTTTATTTATTTTTTTCAAATTGATTGTCAAAATGAGGTGACTCGCGAATGACTGACATCTCTCTCTTTTCAAACAGATAACACAAACAGAGACTATTTGTTTTCGATTTGACTTACATTATTTAAAACCTGACATTTGAACGTTTCTTTGGACATATGCCTCATGTTTGTGTAAGTATTTTCTAAGTTACAGTTCATTTTCTGAGGGAGTATCAGAATGGACTTCATTCAGATAGAGATGCCAGATCACGCATCATGTACGTTTTCTTTATTTTGCAAAAAGCACAACATTTTGTTTTTACTGTGCCAGCAAACACTCAGTATTGATCATCTATCAACTCTTCAGAAAGGATATTTTCTGAGGCCACAGAAAAATAAAGCTTTCTTAGCATGTAGCTGGTTGAACTTGTCTTGTTAAAGGATTAGTCCACTTTCAAATAAAATGTTCCTGATAATTTACTCACCCTCATGTCATCCAAGATGTTCATGTCTTTCTTTCATCAGTCGAAAAGAAATTAAGGTTTTTGATGAAAACATTCCAGGATTATTCTCCTTATAGTGGACTTCAATGGCCTCCAAACGGTTGAAGGTCAAAATTACAGTTTCAGAGCAGCTTCAAAGGGCTTTAAACGATACCAGACGAGGAATAAGGGTCTTATCTAGCGAAACAATCGGTCATTTTCGAAAAAAAATAAAACTGTATATGCTTTATATAAACAGATGATCGCTTTGCAGGTGCTTCCGCTTTCCGTATTCTTCAAAAAGCTTACGCTGTATGTCCTACTCCTTCCCTATTCTACTTACGGAAAAACTAAACTGGTGCCACATTCGTTCCATAAGTTGAATAGGGAAGGCGTAGGACATACAGCTTAAGCGTAAGCGTAAGCTTTTTGAAGAATACGGAAAGCGGAGATCATCTGTTTATATAAAGCATATACAGTTGTATTTTTCTTTGAAAAAAGACATGAACATCTTGGATGACATGGGGGTGAGTAAATTATCAGGAAAATTTTATTTGAAAGTGGACTAATCCTTTAATTTGACTCTGTGGTCAAGGAAATTGTGCATGGCTCGAAGTGAATGAAGCCTGCCAGCGCGGCTGCAGTGGCTCCGGGGCCGGGTAAGGTCTCACAATAATCAAGGAACTTTGCTGCTGTACCATGGGTGCAACAGGTGCAATGATATTACGCTGCGCCTGAAAATAGTCCCCAGCTAGGTAACTTCCAACGAATCTACTCTCCTCCTCCATTCTGCCCCAGTCTGTTCAGCCACACTTTCTTGCCTTTCACATTCCAAAAGCTCATCTTCATTGTATTCTGGTTCAAATAGATACGGTTCTTCTGAATTGTCTGTCACAAATGTCTCCATGGTTGCAAGGCATGCTCCCTGTGCAATCAGGTGGTCACGTTAGTTATGCACCCATGATACGGCAGCAAAGCTCCTTGATTATTACGCCGGAATGAGAGTATAGTCCCTAGCAATATCGGCCTAGAAAACCGCAACTATAGGTCTGCGTGGGACTGTTTTTTTCGTCCCACTCCCGCAAGGTTCTGTTCTGCACGCACCTGCTCCCACCTAAAATTCACTCTTTGTTCACCCACTATCAGCATATAGTGATTTTTTTTCTTTTTTCGACCCAACGGGTCCCGCTAAATTTAGATTGTTTCCAGAATCTCGCATTTAAACTTCCCCTAAAGAAAGAGAGTGATTGCGGATAACAAATATAAAATGTTGCATAGCATATGCAAGATTTTTATTTGTTATTATGATGCTGTCAACACCCTAAAAAATGTCAGAGAAAAAATGTCAGGAATTATAGGCTTAATATCACAGAGTAAAATAGGCTACATTAAATAGACTACAACATGTCCCTCAAAACTATAGGCTATGCCAAAAATACATATAAACGAAATCTGTTGGCTTACTAGCTATACTGCAAAATGAAATCTTTTTTAACACCCACATGACGCTGACTGACGACCGTTTCAGAACGTCTCTCCTCCAAAATCCAAATCACAAAGGTTGAATGTTCTCTGAAGGTGCACTCGCACAGACCTCTAATGCAAAGAACATTATCTTGCCAGGTTTCTCAGGACAGGGAACTGGGGACTGTGTGAACGCCACCACTGCAGAAAGTTTTTTTCACTTCAAGTTCAAGCACAGATGCGCTGATGTCAAAGCATCTCAGGAGCGACCGGGTTATTACACCATCATGCCTAAAGTACACTATAGTTACCGTTAGCGACCGCAATCCACCTTTCATTCAAAATTTTATCCCGTGCAGCAAGCAATCTTATCGGTTCCCACGGGAGAGCCGCGGGAATGCAGACCTCTAATCACAACTTTTCATTTTCCATCAGTCTTAGTACACGATGTAACTACAGAAGATTCAAGTTTTTAATAGAAAAAATATTGAAACTCTTTTCTCATTTTTGAGCGAAATGCTAACGGTCTAGTCAGATTCAATGATCTATGCTAAGCTGTAGCTAAAAGTGCTACCTCCAGACCTGGAGATCGGCTGAATGCATTCGAAAACGGTAAAACTCAACTGTTTGACTCTAGGGGAGTTGAAAAATGTGCCTATTTTCAAAAAAGTAGCGTGTTCCTTTAAGTTGACAATTTAACAGATGAGCCCAAGCCTCCGTTACTAATTCTAAAATGTCACTTTAGAACTAGCAGTGAAGGAACGACGAGTAGTTTCATTGAAGCTTACTGTAATTTATGAAATGGATAGTTCTGGTCCTTGAAGTTGCGGAGTTAGGCATGGGCATCCTGAATGCATCATGAATGGGGTGGCTGCGCATAAGCAACAACAATAAAAAAGGAATGTGTGATTGGGTTTTACCACTTGTTTGCACATCACATCAATGATATCATGTCACACTGTGGGTCAATCAACTTTTTTGGTTGTGTTCTCCTGGAGAATTAGGCTACTCGGAGTCTGTGCTTTTTTTTTAAACAATCTGGGATGAAAGAGAATTGTTTTGATTATGTATATGAGTCAGTATCTAATGTGCCAGATATAATTAGATCATACTTCTGTTCTACTTTTTTATTTTATTTATTTATTTGTTTATTTATTTATTTTTTACAGAGGTACCTAAACCTATATGAAAATAGTGAAAGAAATAAGAGCAGGAGTACATCTAGAAACTATTTTTTCCTAAATTCCTTGCAATAGCATAAGTAATTGCTAATACAATAGTATACTTTCTCATACAAACAACGGAAGAAGTTAAAAAAATATTTAAAAAGTGAGATGCATCAAACTGGCTAGGTAATTCAAAACCTTTATTAGATTATCGATAATGTAAACATGATTGCACATAAAAAAGTGAATATTTCAGTATTGACAGTTTTACATTTTACTTCATTTGCTTGCTTGAAATAATAAATCCATCATATTGCTTAGATCAGTGGTTCTCAACTCCAGTCCTCGGGACCCACTGCTCTGCACATTTTGTATGTCTCTGTTACCTGACACACTCAGTTCAGGTCATGGAGTCTCTCCTAAAGAGCTGATGATCTGAATCAAAATGTACTATAAATTATGTGCAGAGCAGTGGGTCCCGAGGACTGGAGTTGAGAAACACTGGCTTAGATTATGTTCCATCCCATATGACCTGCCTCATGTCTTAACCTGTGAGGTCATTGGCTACCTTCACAATCAATCATCCATATTAATTATATTTATAAAAGTAAACTATTTTAGGTCAATTGCATTTGACATCGGCAGTTGAGCACAGTACTTGGGATGCTTTTCTTTCTTTACACACTTCTGTTTTCCATTCAACTTCATGCAAACGCAGAAAAGCCTTTTTGCCGAATGATGGGAGACCCGAAGTACCCGCTGCTTTCAAAGGATGGAGATGTAACTATTGGGGCACTTTTTCCAATCCGAAGCATAGAAACACTGCCTTCATTTGAGTTTACATTAAAACCTCAGCTTCTGTCATGCTCCAGGTTTGCTACATTTAACTTGTTGAAAAACAACAGAGAAGATAATGCATTTAATATGATCATTTATACATTTGTTGCAATGAATGTTTATAAATGTATAATTTTATAGCAGCAACCTACCATGACATCTGGAATGTTAAGTTTCATGTATGAAACAAATGGAAAATGTAAAAATGTACTTTACTTTTCCATGTATTTGTTTGATATTTTGTTTTGTTGGTATTTAGCCTACTTGTTAAATGTTTTCACAGTGTAAATCTAAGAGATTTCCGGATGGCTCAGACCATGACCTTTGCCATTCATGAGATTAACAAAAGTCAAAATTTGCTACCAAATGTTACAATTGGTTATAAAATTTATGATACATGCGGTTCAAGACTGTCTTCTATGAGTGCAACTATAGCATTAATGAATGGTCAAGAATTTGCATCCGAAGACGCATGCAATGGACAGTCTCCTATACATGCTATCATAGGAGAAACGGAGTCTTCTGCCACAGTGATTCTGTCCAGAACTACAGGACCTTTTAAAATTCCAGTGGTAAGGGTCTGCATACATAGTCTAATTAAGGTCTATAAACTGATGATGGTATCACGGTTTCTTGTTCTTTCTTTTTCAGATTAGTCACTCAGCCACATGTGAATGTCTCAGCAACAGGGGAAATTATCCTTCTTTCTTCAGGACTATTGCTAGTGATTACCACCAGAGCAGAGCACTTGCATACATAATCAAGCACTTTGGCTGGTCTTGGGTGGGAGCTGTGAACAGTGATAATGACTATGGAAACAATGGAATGGCCATATTTCTGAATACAGCACAGGAAGAGGGGATTTGTGTGGAGTACTCTGTGAAATTCTACCGAACAGAGCCTGAAAAACTTTGGCAAGTAGTGAACACAATTAAAAATAGCACTGCAAAAGTGATTGTTGCATTTCTTACTAGTTTGGAAATGGAAAATTTGCTTGAGCAACTAAGTACTAACAACATTACAGACCTCCAAATGATTGGTGTGGAAGCATGGATAACTGCAAATAGTTTGATCACTCCAAACAGCTTTCATGTTTTGGGAGGGTCACTTGGGTTTGCAGTGCGAAAAATTGATATTGAAGGTTTTTCTGATTATGTTATAAAATCATTCTGGGACACAGATTTTCCATGCTCACAGGTTGAGAGAAATTCTTCTCAATATGCATTAAGTTGCAACACATATCAGGATCTGCTTTTGCTGAAAAGCGACAATGAAGATGTGCCTGAACAAAGATATGCAAGTAATGTCTATAAAGCAGTATATGCTGTGGCTCATTCACTACACAGTCTACTCAAGTGTAAAGAAAAGGAAGGTTGTGAAAGAGACCTGAAAATACAACCACAGCAGGTAAAAAAAGAAAGAAAAAAAAAGTTATTGACCGAAAGGAAGATGGCCTTCTGTTTCAAAATATTTAAAATGCCCTTTTCTCAATAGGTTGTTGAGGCTCTAAAAAGGGTAAATTTCACTGTAAAGATGGGAGATCGTGTGTGGTTTGACAGCACTGGTTCTGCCGTAGCTCAATATGAAGTCGTAAACTGGCAGCAGGATTCAGATGGATCAGTCCAGTTTAAACCGGTGGGATACTATGATGCCTCACTGCTACCTCACCAGCGCTTTGTGCTAAACACTGAAAACATAATCTGGGCTGGAGGACAGCTGGAGGTAAATTGCAAAAACATGTTCATACTACAGGGTGTATTGAAACTGAGGGAATAAGTCCTTGACACAAAGGTTACCTGACAGGAAAAAAATAAACAAACAGTGCAACCTTTTCAAATTCAGCTCTGAAAATCTGGTTTCCTTCTACCAGGAATGGGCAACATCTGTCCTGGAGGGTCAGTGTCCTGCAGAGTTTTGCTCCATCCCTAATTAAACAAACCTACAGTAGCTGAAATATTTAAGAATTCCTAAAGACACAGGTTATGTCTTTTGGATGTGTTTGATTAAATAGGCAAAGTCACAAAAAGTTTTGATCAAGCAAACAAAAGTAACAGCATAGCGCATTGCTGAGCATATTTTGAGCAAAGAGACAGTACTATGGTAGTGCTGGTGCTGAATTTCTGTAAACAACACTTTCAAATTACTTTGGTTCTGCAACATTTTCAGTGTCCATCAGCCCAAAATAGTTCCCTTTGCATTTATGCTTAAAAAATTTAGTACTTCAGTATTGACAGAATTACATTTAAATAATTACGTACAATGTAACTTTCTATGTAGAAGCCAAGGTCTGTGTGCAGTGAGAGTTGTGCTCCAGGCACTAGGAAGGCTGCACAGAAAGGAAGACCTGTCTGCTGTTATGACTGTATTCCATGCGCAGAAGGAGAAATCAGTAATGAGACAGGTAATCTTCAGCCCATATAACAGTATCAAAGGAAATTGTTTTGTTTGTTTTCTTTTGTCCAATGTCCTCGCTAAGGATTTCATAAATAGCTTTTTCTTTTTGCTTCTAACTACTGTGATCACAACTTTCTTTCCAGATTCGAACAACTGCAAGCAGTGTCCAGAAGAATACTGGTCTAATGCTGAGAAAAATAAATGTGTGTTAAAGGCTGTAGAGTTTCTGTCATTTACAGAAGTTATGGGTATAGTGCTAGTCATTTTCTCACTGTTTGGAGTAGGATTAACTGTGCTGGTGGCCATCCTGTTTTACAGCAAGAGGGACACCCCCATAGTAAAAGCCAACAACTCAGAGCTGAGCTTCCTGCTGCTCTTCTCATTGACTCTGTGTTTCCTCTGTTCACTTACTTTCATTGGTCGGCCCACTGAGTGGTCCTGTATGTTGCGTCACACAGTGTTTGGGATCACTTTTGTCCTCTGTATCTCCTGTGTTCTGGGGAAAACAATAGTGGTGTTAATGGCCTTCAAGGCTACACTTCCAGGAAGTAATGTCATGAAATGGTTTGGGCCTTCACAACAACGACTCAGTGTTCTTTCATTTGCACTTATACAGGTTCTAATTTGTGTGCTTTGGCTAACAATATCTCCTCCATTTCCCTACAAAAATATGAAATATTATAATGAAAAGATCATTCTTGAGTGCAGTCTGGGATCTACTATCGCTTTCTCTGCTGTTCTGGGTTATATTGGCCTACTGGCTGTTTTGTGCTTCATTTTAGCTTTTCTGGCTCGCACACTGCCTGATAACTTCAATGAAGCTAAATTTATCACATTCAGCATGATCATATTCTGTGCTGTATGGATCACGTTTATCCCTTCTTATCTTAGTTCACCTGGAAAATTTACTGTAGCTGTGGAGATTTTTGCCATTTTAGCCTCAAGCTTTGGTTTGCTATTCTGCATATTTGCGCCTAAATGTTATATCATCCTGCTTAAGCCTGAACAAAATACAAAACAGCATATGATGGGAAAGGTTTCATCCAAATCATACTAATAGAAAATTACATGTCTATATTAACATTGTAATTTTATTATTCAGCAAACGGATTTAAATACAAGTCATTTAATAGAATAAAAACAGACAGTGACATCAGTGACATGCTTTAACATATTCAGTAAAATGACTGGCCACAGGATGACATGATTTAATTTGTAAATGATGTGCTCAGATTGACCCTGAAAAACTTCATAAACAGTTTTTACAGAAGAATAAAGGAGGTCCCAAAGTCGCTAAGACGCTTGTTTCTTTCTTCTTCTTTTTTTCTTTGCTCCAATAAAGCGGTATACTTGTAACATGGCAGAGAAAACAGAATACAAAGGACGTTTTCTCAGTATAGTAAAAACCCTCAAAGGACAGACGATAATGAAATTTAAATCAATTTAATTGGTTTTAAAATGTTGAAAAAATACCCTGTACAATTTGTTAAGATCATTGGGAAAAAATGGCAGATGGGCTGAAAGAAAATACACATTTTTAAATGAATTGCTTATAGAATAGCAGAAATACCAGTTACCAGTTTTCTTTGCAGTGTGATAGAACAAGAGGTTAGATTCCCACTCCACAAACACACACACACACACAAAAAAAAAAACTTGCATTGATGGCATGCCTATTTTGCATTACCAGCCGATGAGGTCAGCATCACCCATGTTTTGATTTCCGCTTCCTGCCTCATCCATGTTACAAGTATATTTTTGGTAGCACGTCCTGATACCCTTTGTCGGTTTCATCCATGATATTTCTGAGCTCTGAACTGAATCCATGAAGTCTTTAAACTTTTCTTGACATGTGACTGCATAATTGACTCAGCAAGGCTGTGAGGTAGGGTTTACACTTAACTGATTTGGAGGAAAATTCTGCATGCTTCACCTTTCAATATGACAAATATAATACAACAATACGACGAAAAATAGAATAATAAATAAGTACCAAATTGTGGAACCTGCTATGACTGTCCATTTTAATATCAGGGTCAAATAAGATACTCAGTTTTTCATAACAATAAACTTCTTTTTTTTTTTTTTTTTTTTTCACTTCCGCAATAATCTGCCATGTGTTTTCTTTAAAAATAGTCTCGGGTTACTTGACTGTAACCCTGTTCCCTGATAAAGCAGGAACGAGATGCTGCACTTTGCACTTTGGGAACAGCTTTGTGTGACCATTTGTGAATACTGTGTATAACACATTAATGAAATTGACAGCCTCAGACGGTGACATCAGGTGCATCTTCAGGTATCACTTTGTCTGAAGAACGGTCCTGGGGTATCCTCAGTGCAGCAACGAAGGGCAGCATCTCATTCCCACTTTATCAGGGAACAGGGTTACAGTCAAATAACCCGAGACATTCCCTTTCAAAAGCTACACACACTCAATGCTGCGCTTTGCGCTTTGGGAAGAGAATACCCACGCCGCCGCACTGTGGGTGCCTGGACCCCTCACGGTTGTGTAGTGTGTGTGCTCACAATTACACAAAAAGTCTCAGACATGAGCTTGTGATATTGACTCAAGGATGTGAGAGCCCGGAGTAACATGAACATCCAAACTATAAAATATTATGAATGTGTGCGGAAAGGTCCAACCTGCTGCATCACATACTTGTTGCAAGGGGGCACCAAAGATTGGGAAATAGGCTCACTAGGGCAGGATGCAATGGCCCACAGTTGGCCAAGTGGTCTCTTATATGCATTCCCTCCAAATCTGATAAATTGGTTAGTTCTTAGTCGCATTCGAGTAACGAACCAACCGTTGTTATTATAGCCCCGTATTGGCTGAGCAGACCGTGGTTTCGTCTCCTTCACCATCATTTAACGGGTCCGCCAGCCCAGCTACCAATCAGATTAGATCTCCTGACACAATTGAACGGCAGGCTACGGCACGATCAACCACAGACTATGCATCTGAAATTATGCGTCTGGCTGTTGGGAACGACACCAGCCTTTTGGTCTGTTCGCAGGGGGTCAGGGACACTGTTCTAAATGCTCGTGCTCCGTTGACTAGGGTGCTTTATCAGAACAGGTGGAAACTTTTTTCGAGGTGGTGTAATGATAATCAAATAATTCCCCAATCATGTTCTATAAGGGATATTCAGAAATTTTTGCAAAGTTTACTGACTTTGGGCCGATCGTACTCCACCTTAAGGGTTTATGTAGCCGCATTGTCAGCACACAGAGGTCTCATAGACGGTTGCTCTATTGGCAAAGGCGCTAGCCAGCCTCTTAAATCCTCCCTGTAGAGTCATGATTCCACAATGGGACTCCACAAACTCGATATTAAATGGCTTTCTTTGAAAACCACTTTTTTGATTGTCATTTCGTCTGCAAAACGCGTCAGTGAATTACATGCACTCTCTGTGGCCCCGCAATGTTTACAATGGGGTCCAGAAGTTTCCAAAGTGACATTGTGCCCAAACCTGGCTTTTTTACCCAAAGTATTGTCGAGTAATTATGCTAACACACCAGTGGTATTATCGGTGGAGCTCAAGCTTTGTCCTGTGAGATTCCTGTGTCTTTATGTGGATAGAACGGCTTCCTGGAGCACTACTGACCTGTTATTTGTTTGTTTTGCAGACTGCAAAAAAAACAGTCTGCAAAAGGCTCCCCCGTATCAAAGAACAGACTTGCTCATTGGATTATGGAGGTTATCACAAGCTCTCATGTCTCTGCACAGAAAGTCCTGCCTAATCCAGTGAGATGTCACTCTACGCACTCAGTAGCAACATCATGGGCGGCATTATGGGGAGTTCAGAAAACAGACATTTGGGCAGCGGCGACCTGGAACTCACAGTCCACATTTTCACACTTTTATAGCCTTAATGTGGTCTCTGCTCCTAACAATTGCTCAACAGCAGTACTGGGTGAGAAAGCGCTCTTTGAAAGGACATCATCAACTGAAACTGAGATTGTTGAATAAAAGTTTAATACAATTTCATATGTTTCTATGTTGTTATATTGCATGTTTTGAGTTGTGGTGACTTCTATTTCTGTACACTAACCAACAGAATCAGAATATCCTTAATTTGGAGATACATGCTGATCAAACCCTCGTGACAGATTTGATATTCGTCTTCTACTTGATATTCCGTTATGCCCTCTGGCGGTCTGTAGCCAAGGAAATAGAATGCTTGTTGCGTATGTAACTGTAGTTCTATGACTGGCAGAAGACCGCCAGAGTCCCTGGACACTCGGGTCAACGAGAAGACTCGGAGGAAGTAATGACGTGTATGGAGGTAGGCTATTTATAGACGGACACATCATTAAGGTCACGAGGTGACAGCTTTTATATTAGGTTCTCGACAA
The DNA here is from genome assembly GCA_003731715.1 of Anabarilius grahami. Taxonomy (NCBI): domain Eukaryota; kingdom Metazoa; phylum Chordata; class Actinopteri; order Cypriniformes; family Xenocyprididae; genus Anabarilius; species Anabarilius grahami. The sequence goes on along the minus strand of RJVU01049890.1, from coordinate 727,843 downwards.
GGATGAGGACAGGAAGATATTCCACTCAGTTATGCCCTCTGGCGGTCTTCCACCAGTGATAAAACCACGGTTACATACGTGCAAATAAAATGTTCTCTCGGTCCCTTAGGCCTCATGGCTACAGACTGGGCAGACGGGGAGTGTGTGTAGTGAGTGTGTGTGTGTGTGTGTGGTCCTGGTAGACCCTATGTTGTGAGGACCAATTGTCCCCTCAAAGATAGTAATACCAGTACTACTACGGACATTTTTTTTTTGTCTACATGAGGAAACTCTAACAATCACTGATTGGTTCTTCCAGTACTGCGACACCAACAAATCAGAGGTACTTCCTAATCCACGTAGCTTTATTTATATCAGCATGCCGCACGATATGAGAACTTCTATCATCCAACCTCCTCCCCAGCACCACCTGTAGAGATCTGCTAAGGGGGTTCTATCATCTTGCAGCAGCCTTTCCTTTGTTGTTATTTTGACTAAGCTGAACAAATTATGTATTTGCTGAGCAGCAGCAGCGTAGCAGATCTTATCCGCCAAAATCAAGCCTACACTCTAAAAACTCCTGGGTTATTTCTTTAACACATGTTCTGGGTTATTTGTGTTGGGTTAAAATTATGGGTTATTGTTTCAGAGAGTAACCATTTTCTGGGTTATAGGGCTAATATTTTGACCCAATTCCTGGGTTGTTTAGGTTTCTGGGTTATTTTTCAAAGAGTAACCCATGTTCTGGGTTAACGCCCCTTCCCCCGCCCCCGCTGTTGTTCTGGAATTTTCTCACAACAGTCGTTTGAATAACCGTCACTTGAACTTGAACGCGCTCGATCCGTTTTGGCCTGGGCTTCTTCGGTGCAACTTCATCGCGTATTCAAGGTAAGCAAGTATTTTCAGTGTCAATGTTACGTAAACTTTTCTGTGTCCATAAAACTGTGTTGCTAGTTCAGCACCATTTGCTGAAAAAATGACCATGGCTTACCGTGGTAATTATGTGGTTAGCATGTAGCCGCCCGCGGATATCGCGACAACATATAAGTAGTTTAAAGTCTGTGTAAAGTCAAAATAAATATGTGTTTTGAGTTTGTCAGACTAAATAAGAAAGTGTTATTAACCACCCAGCCAAATTTGAATGATTAAAAATAACGATAAGTTCATGAAATTAGGTGTCAAAATGGTTGAAATGCTTTTTACACATCGTTGAGAAATACATGTATGACCTATTTAATGTGTTTAGAAGAAAATGACTGAATTCACTTTACACGGTCTTTAAACTCTATTTTTCATAAACTGTGCTGTACTTATCTCATTGTTATAATACTGGTAATAATACGATAAGTACAGTGCAGCTAGTGGCGACTTCATGCCGCGTTAAGGGGGTCGAACACCGGACGAGAAGCGCTGCGCTGCGTCTAGGACAACTCGAGGTATCGCGTACTTTCTCAGTTTATGGCCAGCAATATTGTTATGTTTTAGGACATTGTGGAATTAAGATAATACTGTCAGTACTATGTTATGATTGTACTGTATAATTAAATACAACCGTAGCTGAGTCTGCAGTCTGAACACTTTACCTCAGAGCGTCCGTTAACTGAATGAATTGAGAATATCACCTGAAAATCCAATAACATCAGCAATTTTCATTCAAGCAGCTGATTTCTGTAAATTAATGTAAAACTAAATTTATATTGTAGCACATATGAAGTCAGTATATACATTAACGACAATTGAGACAAATAAGTGTAAATTTAATATAAATCTATGTACATGGCGCTCTGTGGCGCTGCAGGATTTTGAACAAGGTCCAGACGCCGAATGGCGCCGCCGGTGTGTGTACACTCATAGAGAATGTGTTTGAATATTAAATACGCTTCTCGTTCGGTGTGCGATCCCCTTTAGCCGCGGCTAGAGCGACGAGGCAACACGATAGTTGAGTTATGTTAACCAGCTGCACTGTGCTCATCATATTATACAGTGCTCTACGGGCTTAAGTAGTGAGAGTTAAAGAAGCGTGTCAAGTCTTCAAATTGTTGCTAACATCTATTGCTATGTTTTCTCCAGGTCATTTTAAATGGACAGCTTTGTCGCTGATAAGCTAACTGAGTGGCAGATGTCTGAGCTGATGAGAGCGAGACATCACTTCCATTGTCAGAGCGCGATCAGACATCACCAAGCGAATGCTGAATGCAGTTGGACATAGTTGTGTTTTAGAGGTAAAAAATTATATAAATACTGTTTGGTTTCTCACACAAACCGATCGTTTCGTGTCTTAGGACATCAATGTGTCGTCACGAGCCGCAGGGTTTAATTTGGATTCGTCTGTGCATGTTTATTGACTCTTATAAATTGTGTGACCATTGACTGCCATTATAAGACTGACAGACATCAACGGTTGGAGTTAAAAATCATCATTTGTGTTCTCCTGAAGAAACAAAGTCACCTACATCTTGGATGCCCTGGGGGTAAGCAGATAAACATCACATTTTCATTTTTGGGTGAACTATCCCTTTAAATGTGTCAGTGCAAGATTTTGTGATATAGTCACAACTTCTTCGACAGTGGGGAATGCATATCTATAATAACCCTTATAGTTAAAAGATACTTGTGCCTTGTCTTTAAGCTGTTATGGATAATAATGGGCCTGATATTCACCTTTGCATTAATGTCATTATTACACTTGTTAATGAAAGAAAAGATGGACAGTATAGACTGTCATTCACACAAAATGGGTAATGCTGCAAAAGAACCACATTAGTTAACTGTTACAACAGAGACACAGGAGGCAGAGATAAAAGCAGTTGAGGTTGTTTATTGGTACAATCAGCAGAGTAACAGGTAAGTGCAAGAAGTATAAGATGATCTTGGAGATGAATAGAGGTAACACTGTCCTTTACTGTTGGGTTACAGATGATGATGGAAGGAGACGCTGGAGACAGATGACTGGAACACTCACACACAGGCAGGATGGAACACGAGGAGAAATGGAGACGTTGGAGACGATGGAGACAGGTAAGTATAGCGTTTAGAGTCCTTGAGGTAAGCATACAATGATTGTAGTACTAACGAGACCGGACAGTGAATGTGTGTGAGTGTGGAGCTTAAGTGCTGGTGGTGATTGCAGTGATGATGATGTGCAGGTGGTGATGATTAGTAGGCTGGTGATTGAGTGCGTGGGTATTGCAGCGGGGTGGAACCTGACGTGTCTGTGACAGTACCCCCCCTCCCACGGCCCGCTCCTGAGGGCCGAGGATACCGACGTCGTGGTGGTCGTCCTCTAAGGCGTGGGGCAGGTCTGTCCGGGTGGCTGGCGTGGAAAGTCTGTAACAGATTAGGATCAAGGATATCATTCTTGGGGACCCATGAGCGTTCTTCGGGGCCATAACCCTCCCAATCTACCAGATATTCCAGCAGACCACCATGGCGCCGGGAGTCCAGGATTTCGCGAACCTCATAGGCAGTACCATCATCCAGGATGAGTGGAAAGGGGAGCCCGACGGCTGCCACGTCAGGTTCTGTGGAGGGAAGGACAGAAGGGTGATGAGTTTTCAACAGTGAAACATGAAAGGTTGGGTGAATTCTTTTATATTGTGCAGGGAGTTGGAGGCGATACGTGACGGGGTTGATCTGTCGGAGGATGGTGAACGGGCCAATGAAGCGGGGACTCAGCTTCTTGCAGGGCAGACGCATCCTGATGTCTCTGGTGGACAGCCAGACCTTCAGCCCCGGTTGGTAGGTAGGAGCGTTGGAGCGCCGAAGGTCGGCTGTCATTCTGCGTCTGCGCAGGGCTCTCTGCAGTTGGTGGTGAGCTGAGTCCCATACCCTCTCGCTCTCCCGGAACCAGTAGTCGACTGCCGGAATGTCGGAGGGTTCCCCGTCCCAGGGGAACAGTGGGGGTTGGTAGCCGAGTACGCACTGGAAAGGTGTCAGTCCAGTTGTGGCTTGCTGGAGGGAGTTTTGTGCGTACTCGGCCCAACCCAGGTACTGGTTCCAGGAGTCCTGGTGGCCGTGACAGAAGGTACGCAGGAAGCGGCCGATCTCCTGGATCTTCCGTTCCGTCTGCCCGTTCGACTGAGGATGGTAACCAGACGACAGGCTGACGGTCACACCCAGGAGGGAGAAGAATGCTTTCCAGACTTGAGAGATAAATTGGGGCCCTCTGTCTGAAACAATGTCTTCGGGGATTCCATAATGACGAAAGACGTGGTTAAACATTAGTTCTGCAGTAGCCATGGCGGTAGGTAGACCTCCCAGGGGAATCAGGCGACAGGCTTTGGAGAAGCGGTCTACGACTACCAGGATGCATGTGTGACCGTCAGACTCGGGGAGATCTGTGACGAAGTCCACTCCCAGGTGTGACCAGGGTCTCTCAGGAACGGGCAGAGGACAGAGCTTGCCGGTGGGAAGATGGCGTGGGCTCTTGGAGATGGCACACTCCCTGCAGCCCTGCACGTACCTCCTGACATCGTTGGCCATGTTGGGCCACCAGAAGCGCTGTTTGAGCAGCGAGAGGGTTTCATTGACCCCCGGGTGGCCAGTGCCAAGTGAAGAGTGAACGGAGTGCAGGAGTGGGGTGCGCCGTGTCCGTGTGATGTACTGCAAGCCCTGGGGGCAACCCGGCGGAGTGCAAGAGGAGGCATTGGAGGAGGGTAAGGTCTCTTCCGACCACTGTATGGGGCTCATGAAAATGGATTCAGGTAGGATAGTTTCGGGAGTTTCGTTCCTTTCGTCTGGAGCATGGAGATGGGATAAGGCATCAGCCTTAATATTCTTGGAACCTGGACGATAGGATATGGAGAAATTGAATAGTGAAAAGAACATAGCCCATCGAGCTTGGCGAGGGTTGAGTCTTTTGGCAGCTTTCAGGTACTCAAGGTTCTTATGATCGGTAAGCATTTGGAAAGGATGGTTAGCACCCTCCAACCAATGCCTCCACACTTCCAGGGCAAGCTTGACTGCCAGGAGCTCACGGTCACCGATGTCGTAGTTGACCTCCGCCGGGTTGAGCTTGCGGGAGAAGAAGGCGCATGGATGGAGTCTACTTGGTCTCCCCTGCTGCTGCGATAGGACCGTTCCCACTCCGGTGGTGGAGGCGTCAACCTCCACGACGAAAGGTAGATCCGGGTTTGGGTGGACGAGGAGGGGAGCGGTGGTGAAGGCTTTCTTGAGGGTCTCAAAGGCGTTGGTGGCAGGCTGGGACCAAGACAGAGACTTGGGCTGGTTGCGTAACAGGTTGGTGAGTGGACTGACAATGGTGCTATAGTTCTTAATGAAGCGGCGATAGAAATTGGAGAATCCGAGGAAACGTTGGAGTTCTTTTATGGTTGTTGGAGTTGGCCAGGTCTGGATAGCAGATACCTTCCCCTCGTCCATCCGGATGCCAGTGTGATCAATCACGTATCCCAGGAAATGGACAGAGGGCTGATGGAAGGAGCACTTCTCTGCTTTAAGGAATAGATGGAACTGCCGTAAGCGTTGGAGGACCTCCGCAACGTGGTGGCGATGTTCGGCCAAGCTCCGGGAGTAGATGAGAATGTCGTCTATGTACACCAGTACAAACTTGTGGAGAAACTCCCGGAGCACCTCGTGGATGAAATCCTGGAATACGGAGGGGGCGTTGACCAGGCCATACGGCATCACAAGATACTCGTAATGGCCGGTGGGCGTGACGAAGGCGGTCTTCCACTCGTCCCCCTCGCGTATCCGGATGAGGTTATACGCGCTGCGGAGGTCCAGCTTGGTGAACACAGTGGCACCACGGAGATGTTCCAGGGCCGCTGGGACGAGGGGAAGTGGATACCAGAATTTGACAGTCATTTTGTTCAGTGAGCGATAGTCAATACAGGGCCGCAAGCCTCCGTCCTTCTTTGCCACGAAGAAAAAGCTTGAAGCAGCAGGGGAAGTAGACGGGCGGATGTAACCTTGGTTAAGGGCCTCTTTGATGTATTCCTCCATGGCCTTCTCCTCCGGTACTGAAAGGGGGTAAATGCGTCCCCTAGGCACTGGCTCACCCGGAAACAGATCGATGGCACAGTCCCATGGCCGGTGTGGAGGTAGCTTAGAGGCGTGTTGCGGGCAGAAGACATCACTGAAGGGGGCGTAGTCAGATGGAATATCCACGGAGCGTTTCTCTACAGGACTTTCGATGGAGGTGGCATTGATGGAGATGTTCATGGAGCGAGGATATCTTGGAACAGGAAGTGCTGGAAAACAGCTGGAGAAGCAGTGGTCGCCCCACTTCAGGACTTCGCCCGTGCGCCAGGAGATGGTGGGGCTGTGCTGTTCGAGCCACGGACGCCCTAGAACCACATCAGCGGTGGAATCCTCCAGAACCAGCAAATGGATGTTCTCCGTATGAAATATACCCACTTGTAGTTGAAGAGGTCCCACACATCGACGGATCATCTTCCGGCTCAGGGGTTTGCCCGTGATGGAATGGACTTGGTAGATGAGCGGAGAAGGCGTGGTCTTGAGCTTGAGCTGTCGACAGAGGGAGCCGGAGATGAAATTTCCTGCTGACCCTGAATCGAGGAGCGCCACCACTGGAACATAAACATTAGCAGCAGTAAGGTTTACTATAGTTGTGAGTGGTTTCATTTTTTGAATGGAGGGAATGATTGCACTCACCACGGGACGTGGAGGACGAGTTGGGCATGTGGAGATTACATGCCCAGGAGAACCACAGTATAAGCACAGATTCAGGGTCAGCCTTCTTTGTCTTTCTGCAGATGACAGACGAGAGTTGTCCACTTGCATGGGCTCACTTGCTGGTTCTGGAGAGCTGACGGGTTCGGACCGACGGAGGAAGGTATTGGTAAGTGGCTGGCCCTGGTGCTCTAGGAGACACGACTGCATACGAGAACCCACGCGGAGGGCGAGTTGGATGAAACGTTCGAGTACGCAGCGAGATGCAACCGCAAATTAGGCTCCAATCCCTGACGAAAGGTGGTGATGAGGGCCTGTTCATTCCATCCGCTGGAAGCGGCTAGCGTTCTGAACTGCAAGGTATAAACTGGAGGAGAAATCCGCTGCAGTCCTCCGCCGATCCTGAGTAGGGCGCCGGTTTGGCCATGGGACTGGCGGTGAACACCGGAGAAGGAGTGGAGGCGGTGGATGTGGAGGCAGCAGCGGTGTTGACTGACGATGGCGGTGATTGTGGGGTGAGTACTCGGCGCATAGCGTCCACGAGCTCCTGGAATGGATCGTTATGACTCATGCTGATGTATTGCTGGTAAGGTCCGGTCTTCTGTTACAACAGAGACACCGGAGGCAGAGATAAAAGCAGTTGAGGTTGTTTATTGGTACAATCAGCAGAGTAACAGGTAAGTGCAAGAAGTATAAGATGATCTTGGAGATGAATAGAGGTAATACTGTCCTTTACTGTTGGGTTACAGATGATGATGGAAGGAGACGCTGGAGACAGATGACTGGAACACTCACACACAGGCAGGATGGAACACGAGGAGAAATGGAGACGATGGAGACGATGGAGACAGGTAAGTATAGCGTTTAGAGTCCTTGAGGTAAGCATACAA
>RJVU01049890.1:699934-719971 GCA_003731715.1 Anabarilius grahami | reverse complement strand
TACAGTGTGACCTAAGATAAATAGGTCCAAGTGTGTAGAGTTTATGTAGAGTTTAATTTAATTTAATGCAATAAAAATGTAAAAGTGCTTGAAGTGTGTAAGTGCCTGAAGTTTTATTTTCTGAAATAAGGCATACTGGCATAGTAACCCAAGTTAGGTTATTTTTGACCTTTGACCTTTTGTTAAAAAGGGACCTACTAATTTCTGGGTCATTTCAACCCAGATATTGGGGTTGTTCTTTTGACCCAGAAGTTGGGCTATATTAACTACAATGTTGGGTTATTTTAACCCAACATTTGGGTCAGGTATTTAACCCAGAAGTTGGGTCAAAAAGAATAACCCATTTTTCTGGGTTGAAATAACCCAGAAATTAGTTGGTCTCTTTTTAACCCAGGATTTGAGTCAAAAATAACCCATTATGGGTTATTTTTGACCCAGGAGTTTTTAGTGTGTATGTACATTCTATGGCCCATGCCAATAAATGCTGGTTGAAATCTATTCACTCCGAGAGTTGTCATGACTGAACTGAAGCATAAGAGCTATACTCATGCATAAGAGGAAACACTTAGGTTATGCAAGCTTCTGTTTACAGTAGCAAGTTGGCGTGGCAACTGTTTATTTGTTTGTTATTGCATCACATCTCAAAAGCGCATCTCGAGACCCTCTCATTCTGCGCTGCACTTTTTTAAAAACCATTCTTGAGTGCTGCATCTCGCATTTTTAGATGCAAAGATATGTTCTGTGTGAACGAGCCCTAATTCCACCACTTTGAGGACCAGAACTATCTGTTTTATAAAATACAATAAGCTTCAATGAAGTAACTCATTGTTCCTTCATTGCTAGTTCTAAAGTGATATTTTAGAATTAGTAACGGAGGCTTGGGCTCATCTGTTAAATTGTCAACTTAAGTTCCTTTTCAGTCGGTCACGTTCGACGTTACATCGATGTCACCGATGCATTAGGATCTCTCCTGAGAGCCCAGTTACCTATGAGTGTAAACTAAATGAGCCACATTGCTGTGCGAGATTTGCATCTCACTCTCTGCCCCGCACTGCGGGTATAAATACGGAAACAGATGCAACGTACATTTGTCTTTCACTTCGGAGCCGAGCAGATCGTTGTTTCTATACTCTCCTACGAGTGTCGACTTTAAAACAAGCTCAAGAGCTCAAAAGCTGCACCGCGAGAGCGTTGGGCGTCTTCAAAGAGATCGCTGTTTATCCAGCTGAAAGCCGGTTGTTGCGTTTCCAACAAGTGTGAGTGCACACTGCAGGCTGCAATAAATCCTGCCAGATGTGCCGTGGCCATGTCCCTGCATGCTTCAGAACTGAAAGAGAGCTAATTTTCCTAAAAGAGCAACATGAGTGTGACACTGCATCTTTTTCAAGATGTCATTCCACCCGTGCATTTCTGGATGCAAGCGTTTCCTTTGTCGTTTCATTCGTGGCTCCCCCCAACGACCAGGGGCTGGATTCACAAAACATTCTTAAGGCCCCCTTCCAGGGAAGTTGGGAGAATGGTAACAGTCCTAGAGCAGTTGCTGCATGTGATGCATGAATTAAAGTGTGATGAAAGATGGGTAATGTCGTTTTTTATAACTGGTCACTTAATAATTTAAGTGATGCACCAGACACATGTGGTAAACAAATACAGCACTGATGGAGGATAGTATTGCAAGCGCTCCTGAGAGCCCTGGTAACCAGAGCGGCCAGAGTGTAATATTGGTGTTTTAAAAGATTGTGAGCACTCCTGAGAACCCCAGGAACCAGAGTGGCCAGTGTAATATTGGTGTTTTTTAACAGATTGCCTCGGTTTTTATTTAATTTGTACTATTTTGTTGAATTATTTGGTTATATTCTTAGGAGTTGATTTATTCTTTAAAGGATTTGTTACCTGCTTTATGCACCTTCTTGTGTGAAGGTGAATATCTGAAAGGGGTTTTTAAAGAATTTTTGTTAATAAAATAAGTATTTATTAAGAAATCTGAGTACCTCATGGTGAGTGTAAGCACCCACACAACATATATATTGTGCTTGACAGACAATAATAAATATGACAGACAGATTTACACAGAGCGCTTGCTATAAAGACACAGAAGCTAGCGTTCTTTGTTCTGGGTGTGCTTTATAGTTTCCTGGGCCCGTATGTATAAAGCCGCTAAGAGTAAAATTTTAGTCTTAAGTGTGTCAAAATTCTAAGAATGACGTAATTTTACTCTTATTACTAGACTTAAGAATAAGTATGATTCATAAAGTTTCCTAAATGTCAAGACTAGCTCCTAAATTATTTAGGAGAGCTGGAGAGGTCTCCTAACGTAGTTAGGAGTAACAAGATGGCAGCAAAGAAGAGGAGACACACGCTTTCCAATAAAGATATGAAGTATTGGAGTTATGATGACATGGAGTTGATAAAATGATATAAACTTGATTGTCAATTCTTTTTTGTAACTGACCTAATAAGAAATGTAATAACTTTAAATATTTGTAATAAATTTAATATTACTTAAACAATAATTAATATGTTTAATGCATTTTTATACATTTATTGACTTTGAATAAACTTTTTATAACTTTAAATGTAACAACTTCTCCTACTCTACAAATCAATGTTCTGACTGTAGAAATGAAATAGTAATTACCTTTTTTGGTGACTGTAAAAATGCAGCAGTGTACCGGTGATGGCTTGGACCCATCAGTCCACAGTAAGCAGGCTCTTAAATAGCACTATTGCTAAACTTACCACACCAAACATAGTTGCCAAAATTGATGTGCATTTTTTTTTTTTTAAATGACCCTACTATTTTGCTTAAACCATCCAAATATGAGGAAAATAACCAGGGGCGGAGCCAGACATTGTTAACATTCGGGGCTTAGCCCAAATCTATATTTTTCCAATGACTTAAATTTTCTGTAAACAGCTTTACTGACATGAAATAAGCTTTTTTATAGTATTCTGTAGTAAAGTTCATAAAATGTACATGATTTGGCACTTTAATTTGTAAAAGTTTGTTAGGTATACCTCCTCTAGGGGGTCCGGGGGCCTAAGTTTAGGCATTTTAAGGTTAAATGCATCAATCTGGGGCACTTTGGAAGCTCAAAATTAAGAGCTTCAACCCATGTACAGTGTGCAAATTGACCAAAGAAACAGCATTGTACCTCGACATGAAAGAGGGTTTAGTTCTTTTTAGTCTGTAGTATCATCTTTTTAGTTGTGATATAGTGTCTACATCGTTTTATGTGTTTTAGGATGCCAAACAATTATTACAATGAAATAATAATATAATAATGTTTTAGGCCTATATAATTATTCATATGACTAAAATCCATATTTTGTAAAAAAAAAAAAAAAAGCTCTCTAAATAAATTAGACTTTTTGTTCAGACTTTTGTACTAATTTCTAAGATAGGCCTAAATCCTTGAGCTTTTATTTTGATCACCAGCTGATCGCGTGAGCATATGTGCGCACTTACAGCGCAGACAGACTGTATATATACTTAATCACTGTATTTTGCTGTTTTATAAAGGCACAAAGCCATATCACGGTTTAGATTTTAGTTCGTTGGCAAAATACAACGTGAGAGACCATTTACATGTTTTAAATTTTCGGTTCATTATGAAACGGTGGCACCGGGTCATTAATGGGAAACACTGAATTAACGTTTTATTATATCATAACAAAAACCCTTCAACCGGACCGAAAGAGAGTCTCGAGGCCTGCCGCTGCTCTGAGTGAGTGACAGGAGGCGTGGCTCTGTACATCTGCGGTGTGCGTGAACGCACTGTTGGAGAGAAGAGAGAGAACGCTGTATGTATGGAAAGTACCGTAGAAAAGCGGTATTGAACTGTTTAACATATTTTAATAGAGAGATATGTTTAGAAAAATTATATTTTGACAGCACTGTTAAGAAACCTCAAACCTGAAAGATTCGGGGCTTGACTCAAAACATTCGGGGCTGAAGCCCCGGCAAAATCGGCTGGCGCCGCCCCTGGTTCCAACCACATTCCTGGAGGCCCCCCAACACTGCATATTTTGTATCTCTCCATTGTCTGACACACTCATTTCAGGTCTTGGAGTATCTACTAATGAGCCAAGGATCTGAATCAGGTGTGTTTGATTAAGGAGACATGGAAAACATGCAGTGCTGGGGGGCCTCCAGTAATGTGGTTGGGAACCCCTGAATATACACTAACAAGAAGCGAAACTCAATAGAATGTTCCATTGCAACATCAGCCCAGCAGCAACCCTGCGTTTCCGCCATTTTGGGGTGAAAGCTACTCGTCGGTCCACTAGTTTCTATGGCAATATCAGCTACTTTGTTAAAAAAAAAAAAAACATTAAAGCTAAAATAAAACCTGAATGATGACAACACAGAATAAAATACTATCACTAGTGATCATCAAATCCTTTTAACAGTTTATTTTACAGACTTTGTATTTAAGTCTTCCACTTTTTCACAAAATCTTTGCTCTCTAGAAACCCAGTCAGTCTGGGATAAAATTATTTGAAGTTCAATTATTAGCATTATAAACACTGAATTAATACCAACATATGAAATTAAATTAAGGACATACATAAGTAAAATTGGGAATGTTGGACAATCAATATATAAAACAGAAAATAACAGCTTGTTTTTGCAGTGTTGTATGTTTAAGCAAAAGTGTCCAAAAGTGTGAATTATGCGATAACGCACACAGCAATGCATCATGTATTATAAGATCATTATGTTTGTAGAGCAATCCATTAAAACGTACAATATACATATTTCAATTCAGATAGTGGCGTAGTACTATTATTATTCCATTAGGTCTGATCTATATTGTTCACTGCAAACATGATGATCTTAACTGTATTCATTATTAATTTACTATTAATAAATGTGTAAAGTTGCATAAAATGGAACTACTCAAAGTAGGCTAACTACGTTACCTCAGATGGATGAATGGTTGGATTCCACAACTGGTAAAATAAACCATATATAAGACAATACAAAATTTACTGATGACTTAATTTGAAAAAAATTTCTATTGCGCTTCTGATTTGGTTGTGAAATTCACCGATTTGGGGTGCGTAAGATGTGAAGGATTCTATGGTCCAGTTGGCATTTTCACCCAATAATGGTGGCCGCGCTGCAGGAGCGCAATCTAGTGGCTGTTGCCCAAAAAGGATAAGAGTTTAGCCTCTTGGGTTCTATACTCTCTGCCCTGACAAATTTTTTTTACAATATGAGGGAAGAATAAAACACTAAACTAAAATTTTTGGCCAAAAAACAAAACAAAACTACAACAATTACAGGTTTCAGAAAAAAAGAAAGAAAAAAGAAAAGAAAAAAGCACACACTGACTACAACATAATCAGTTTTTTTTATATTTCATTGGTCCTCTTGTTTTTTGCATGTGTTCATAATTTCTTTGTATGACAGCCCCACCCAAAATAATTCGAAATAATTAGAAATTTCATTTCATTATTACGCATGAAACAATTGACTTCAAGCACAGCTACACGATATGCTTACATCTTTTAACACCTTTTTGAAAAATATTTGAATTAAGGTTTTGGCCACTACTCTATGGCAGTTCACTGACATTCTAACTGACCATCAAACCATGTGGCAAAAGCAAGCCACTTTTATGTTGATAGTGGGCTTCCCTGCAGTTGTTGGAGCCATTGATGATGGAACTCATGTTCACAACATTGCTCCAATTGTAAATGAGGAGACATATATCAGTAGAAAAAGATTCCACACCATCAATACTAATTTGTGATAATTTTGCACAATGCAAAACTATTTTTAAAAATAAATTTAAATATTAAAACGTTTCAGCGTCTTTTTAAATGTTTTTTTATTATTATATAAAGCTATGGAAAAAATTTAATCTCTTAATTTTTTCCATAGCTGTATATAATAACATTAAATTATTGGTGTTGTGCTACTGTGACTTCACCCTTGCAGGCTCACTATTGGCTGATTCAGAGGTTGAGGGCGGCCATTTTGAGTTGACATCATTGTAGTCCTTAGTTCACAACACTTAAGTCAGCACTTAAGAATCAGTCTTAGACTTTACTAAAAGATGCTTTTAGCTTCTTTATTAAAGTCTCCTACTCTTATAAAAGCCCTACTTTTTTACTAAGAATTTTTAGTCAAAGTCAAAACTTAAAGGTGCAGTATGTAATAATTTTGTCCGCTAGAGGTCGCTAGAAGCCTATTAAAAACAAAGGCGTAGCTTGATGACGCCAAGTTTGAGAGCGGAATCCTGGGACATGTGGTCTCCACCTCAATGGACTGTGCAAAAGAATAGGAATTGGACTCGGGAACAAATCATGTTCATGAATGTGATTATTAACGTTATTGTAGTATGAAGCAGAGCAGGACCGAGTGTTGTGGGAGTTGAACGAGGCCGCTGGAGCGATTGTGCAACACACGCCTCACGAGCAGCGGAACTTTTATTATGACACAGTCGCCGGCACCGCTTCCGCTTTTCCGGTCATGAGTATGAGGTAACGCAGCTCTGTTTATCATATTAGATACATTTGAGTATGTTGAAAATGATGTTATAACGTTACTCTGTGCGTTTGCTCGATGGCTGGTGTGAGACACACTGCAGTAAGATAGATCGATTTTAGAATATCAAATTAAATATTGGATGGCTTGTGTTGATAAATGGCATGCAATTAATTTTAAAACATATTGTATGATGGAGAAAATTCTGTAATACTGTTACTAAAAATAAAGCTGCATCTGATTATGCTATGTTAGCTACTTGACAAAATAGCGTTTTTCTCTGAGGCATGATAAAGCATGGTACTCGCAAAAAATCAAGAAAATTAGATATAAACAATAAGCTTAACGTGTTGAGCTATATAACAACAATTAGTTTTCTGTCTATATATATATATATATATCAAAACAGATGTTCCCTTGTCTATTAAAACATGTAATATATTAAAGCGTCTTTGGTGTTTCCATGGTTTCTACAAAAATTGAACCGGAAACCGAAGGTAACGCGGTTATGATGCAATTGACAGCTGACTCCTCACACGTCCCGGAGCCTTGATTAAAATTGCAATTTTCTCATGATTTACAAATAGTTGGAAACATTTGAGATATTGTAAGTACTCAAGTGAACAAAATATATAACACTGGCCTAGTGGTTTTTGGAGATTTTACTGCAAAATTATTACATATTGCACCTTTAAGACTATTCTCCGCTGGGAAAAAATATAGAGACCCCACCTCTTGGAACTTTAATTGAACACCCCTGGTATTGTGCAAAGTGCATAGACAAATGGACTAAACAGCATGCAATTGCTCTTAGCAATTTTAATTAATTAATCAATCAATCAATCAATCAATTAATTAATTAATTAATTAATTAATCAATCAATCATTTATAAAGCACTTTAAAAGCTGTAAAAGCATACCAAAGTGCTGTACAAGAAAATAAACATTTCATACACACACACACAATTTTTTTAAATTAAAATAGAAAGTAATAATAATAATAAAAATACATAAATAAGTAAATAAATATAAAACTACTCATGAAACAGCTGTGAGTACAAATAGGTATTGAAGTCGTGATTTAAACATCTGTACAGAAGTTGAAAAATGCACAGAAAAAGTAAGATCGTTCCATAGCTTCAAAGTGCACGTTTTTGAATAAGGTCTCTGTGTAAAAAAAAACAACAAAAAAAAAAAAACGCAAATCTGTAAAAACGATGACGTCATGCACATGCGCATTACATGTTCAGTCTATAGTGTTTCATCACCATCTAATGGCCTGCCAGCACAATACAGCATTTTTAGTCATTTTCACGGATTCGAATGAATGAGGATCGTTTTGACAATGGTGTTGTCTGTATGCGGAGAGCTCAAAGGAAAAACTTCTCCGTTTTAACCATATCGTTGTCGTGTAAACGTACTCTTAAGCACAATCTGGGAGTTTGATCTTAGCCATCTTGTGGAGGACTGAACGTTTAAAAGATCTCTGTTGTAGTCTGAAGCCAAACCATGGATGACTTTAAAAATGAATAGCAGAATTTATAGCAGAAAACAAACTCAATTAGTTTCTTAATCTGTAGCCAGTGGAGAGAGGCCAAAATTAGAGTTAAATGGTCTCTCTTCTTAGTATTTGTCAGCAGTCTGGCAGCAGCATTTTGAACTACTTTCAATTAATCTAAGGAAAAATAGCAACAATTGCATTAAAATGTGTAATTTATGGCATTTACACTAAAATAATACACTCAAAATCTGGCAACAATTCATTAATGGCCTATTTGACCTACCTGCTTCAGCTCAACTTTGGGTCCCCTGCAGTTTTTCCCCCCCTTTCTTTCAGTATCTTAAAATATTTGTGTATCTTTTTTGGTAATACAACTGTCTTCCAAAAACTTGTATGTATGTATTTATTTATGTTTTTGTTTTTTTTTATGTTCAATGATGTAAAACCAAGAGTGTGCCACCTGCAGCTGTATGCACTTTGTTGCCTACCATGAGCACTCGAACTGACTTTTCCCTGAGAATTTTTCAGCAATTGTGACCTGTGTCTGTGTTTGTGTACATTCATTGTGTATATTTTTGGCCCTTTCCTACTACTATGATGTGCCTGCTTTTTTCTAATGAATTAATCTTTTACATAACATGTTAAACAGTCAACATGTTAAATTTAAATGTACATTCTTTGGGCCTGTTGATGCATTTCAAAATCATATTTGTAACATTTCAGAGACAAAAAAGTAAACAATTGAATAATTTCATCTGATGTAACAAAAAGTTGCGTCATGTGTTTTGTTCGCTGCCTTTGTTATTCACTGCCACCCCTTCAAATGTTTATGTCATTATTATGGTGTAGCTTCCAGCTGTGTTTTAATTAATTAAAACAGTTTCTTATGTTCCATGTTTGTGAAGACGCTGATCAAATTTGCTCCCAGACGAGAACGTGCCACTGGAGAGTTTTTCGTCATTCAGGTTGTTTTTCAGGTTGTAACCTGTCGAAGGCTTGTCCGCATAAACTTCACACCCAGTTCACAAACTTCCTGAACTTTATTTCAAACATGTGATCATGTGTCCATAATACATGTGTCTACAGGACAGAGGTCAAAATCTGACAGGCTATTCTGACAAGTTCAGCAACAATATGTATATATATATATATGACTGAACTGACAGTAACCTTTTTAGATTGGGGTGAGCCATGGCAAGGCCTAATTATCACATGGTTGACAATAATGCCTCAGACTTCATTCAGCACAGCACTTCTAATACCTATGTCTTTTGGTAAGACTCATGTCCAATTATTCGATGATCCTCTAGCCTACAAAGACACTGATTGTTTTTCTTGCAGTCTATCTTGCTTTATGTGAAACAAAAAAAAACAAATGCTCACACAGACGTTTTTTATGTATATTTTAAACAATTGTCATCACTATACTGAAGAATATGGCACTAACATAAACTGTATCAAGAGTTAAAGAAGGCTATTCAGTTTCAAATATGTCATTTTCAAATGATAATTTATGGACACACAATAATCAAAACAGCTGACCATGTATGCCATATGGCTTACTGAACAACCATTTACAGGTAGGTCAGTTAGATTAATACATCAAGGCCTGGTTTCACACTTTTATAAACGTGCCTTGGAAAAACACATTACTGCTGTGCATCTTGACATAAAACAATAGCACTGACATATTGTAAGATATACCAGTGCAAGTTGCTTTCAGTTAAAACAGCTGAAACATGCATTTTAGTCTAGGACTATTAAAGGATTAGTCCACTTTTAAATAAACTTTTCCTGATAATTTACTCACCCCCATGTCATCCAAGATGTTCATGTTCACAAGATGTTCATGTCTTTCTTTCATCAGTCGAAAAGAAATTAAGGTTTTCAATGAAAACATTCCAGGATTATTCACCTTATAGTGGACTTAAATGGCCTCCAGACGGTTGAAGGTCAAAATTACAGTTTCAGTGCAGCTTCAAAGGGCTTTAAACAATACCAGACGAGGAATAAGGGTCTTATCAAGCGAAACGATTGGTCATTTTCGAAAAAAATACAACTGTATATGCTTTATAAACACAAAATATCGCCTTGAACGTACTTCCGCTTTCCGCATTCTTCAAAACGCTTTTGCTGTATGTCCTACGCCTTCCCTATTGTACTTACAGAAAAAAACTAAACTGGCGCAGAATAGGGAAGGCGTAGGGCATACAGCGTAAGCGTTTTGAAGAATGCGGAAAGCAGAACTACGTTCAAGGCGATATTTTGTGTTTATAAAGCATATACAGTTGTATTTTTTTCGAAAATGACAGATCGTTTCGCTAGATAAGACCCTTTTTCCTCGTCTGGTATCGTTTAAAGCCCTTTGAAGCTGCACTGAAACTGTAATTTTGACCTTCAACCATCTGGAGGCCATTGAAATCCATTATAAGGAGAATAATCCTGAACATCTTGGATAGCATGGGGGTGAGTAAATTATCAGGAAAAGTGTATTTAAAAGTGGACTAATCCTTTAAGCCTTGTCTGTGAATGTATGTATTCAAATGAATGAGAACACAAGCAAACGAAAAGCTTTCTAAATAATAATTTCAGAAAGCTTAGGTTAGGTTTAAATGAAAGATTTTTCTAAATGAAACACTGATTTGGTGAAAAAAGATACTTTTTGATTGAGCACAATGAGAATAGTAAAATGAGAACATGCTCATTACATAAAAAAAAACTACATTTAATATTTATCTTTTAAAGATTAGTTAAGATTTAAAGAAGTACCACTTAGCTGTGAAATGAAAGAATAAATGCTATAAGTACAAATCATATCAGTACCTTTTACAGTCTATTTTGACTACATAACTATACTAACCTTGCTCACTGGCACTGCCAATGGCAGTCTTCTTCTGGTCTCCAGTGCCCTCTACTGATCCAATCCCAGCATTAACAGAAACAGAATTAAACTACAGGCAATGAAAACACCACAATTATTTTATCACTCAGATTCAAGAATATTATTTAAATAAATAAATGTAAACATTCATACAACATACACTTTTTATGTTACAATATATACATTACATCTAAATATTATTATTAATAAAAATAACATGCAAAATGTAAATAATCACCACAGTGACTGAATTATGAAAAATTGTTTGATATGAGACTCTATGTGACTGTTATTGATCTTTGAGTGTACAGATCTGAAATTAAAGGGTTTTTTTTGCAATAAGCAATGAAAAAGCAAATACATATAAAATTGTTCAATTTTTAATATAGATGTAGGCTAACATTGACAATAGCACTGTTTTATGCATGTCATAAAATCTGTTCACTGTAAGTCGGAAGGTTGCATTTTAAAACTTAAGGATCTATAAATATAATAAATATAAAAACTGTCACTGTCAGTTGTTTGTTTCAAAGTTGCTAGTTCACTATACAGTTAATTTCTTGGTTATCTGTGTCATGCACTTTAATTGTACCCCTGGGTCCAGTCTCTCACATATGTTCATAATAATTAAATGTTTTCACCGCAAAGAACAATTCTCCAAACACCTCAAGACAGCTTCTGCTCTTGCCTAATCACTCATTTGTCTAGCCAGTTTAGTGAATCTGTTAATTAATTGTCATGTAGTGTTACAAATGCTGTTGTTTTTCCATTATGACACTTGGGATCTTATTTCGTTGCCTGAGAAGAAAACAATCACTTGTCCGCACATGCCTAAATGGCTGCTGTACACCTGTCCTACACCCTGAGGCCAATAATAAATTGGATAAGTAAAGCTGATTTCTCTAAAACGCTTGATTACATTCAGGACTAATTACACAACATCACTGCTTTGCACCTCTTACTTCCAATTAAATCACTACCCTGGGCGAACACTGATTAAAATATCAAACAAATAATATTTTTGTTGACAGGTTTTGTTGTTGTTGAAAGGCTCACAAACTATTTGGCTGCCCCAAGACTAATCTATTTGTTTTGGCTGTCAATGTTGCTTTACCTTAGAGACTAAAGTAGCTCAAGGTTAATACTTTGCTGGCTACTTGAGTCTTTGTTTTACTTAATTAAATCATTTTGATTTTGTGTTAGACATTGCAAAACTGTCAATAAAATGCTTCATTTAGCTGAACATGAAATTTATATAGGTTTATTAAAATTAGTTCACCCAAAAATGAAATTTCTGCCATTAAGTACTCACCCTCATGTCATTCCACACCCGCAAGACCTTCGTTCATCTTCGGAACACAAATTAAGATATTTTGATGAAATCCGAGAGGTTTTTTTGATCCTCCATTGAAAGCAATGAAATTACCTTCATTCAAGGTCCAGAAAAGAAGGTAAAATAGTCAATGTGACTACAGTTGTTCAACCTTAATATTATGAACAGATGGGAAAACATTTTGTGCGCAAAAACAAAACAAAAATAACGACTTTATTAAACAAATTTGTCTCTCTCCTGTCATTCTCATACGTTCTTTATGTTGCAGCGCTTCCAAGTTCTTCCATTGGCCAATACTGAGCCGGACGTTCGGACGTAATCACGGAAGCACTGAAAAAGTTATGATACAGACTTTTGCTGTTCTGCTTCATGATGAGTATTTTCTAATAGTAGCACCTAAACCATAAAGTATTTTCATTTTGTCATTTTATTTCAAAACCATTTTAAAACATCTGATTGATGTGGAAAAACAAGGATGGAGAATCATGTTCAAAAGAAACAATGATTATAAAACAATTCCCAGTTTTCAAATACTGTAAAGTATATAGCCCAGGCGTACTTTGGATATATAGGATACAGGGTTCCCACTATATATTATCAAAGAATCTACATGATTATTTCAATACATTTGTATTTGTTTGTGATTACTGGTTAAGGACTAGGCCAAGAGGCCATATTTCTGCAACACATGCACAAATAAATTACACACACACACACACACATAGAGAGAGAGAGGTTTGTTTTTGTGAATTGTCGGGACATTCCATAGGCGTAATGGTTTTTATACTGCACAAACCGTATTTTCTATCGCCCTACACTACCCCTACACCTAAACCTCACAGAAAACTGTAAATTTTTACTTTCTCAAAAAAAAAAAAAAACTAATTCTGGATGATTTATAAGCCTTTTGAAAAGTGGGGACATGGGGTAATGTCCTCATAAGACACTCTCTCCTTGTAATACCTATGTCATTATACAAATATTTATACAAAAAACGTGCACACACACACACATTGGGATTCCATGTATTATGGGGAAATTCCATAGATATAATGATTTTTATACTTTGCAAACTGTGTATTCTAGCCCCTAACCCTACCTCTAAACACAACCCTCGTAGAAAACTTTCTGCTTTTTTACATTTTCAAAAAAACATCACTTAGTATGATTTATAAGCTGTTTTCCTCATGGGGACCAAAAAAAAGTCCCCACAGGGACAATTATTCAGGATATTGCCATCTTTGTGGGGATATTTTGTAGGACATAGGCCTACCTGAACCACACAAACATGCACGCACACACAAACACACTCACACTCACCGGTTTCTTTAATTAATCATGATTAATCACACCTAACATTAACATTTGTAATCATAAATATATTTTCACAGTGAATCATCAAATCAATGTGGAACAACAAAGTATTTAAAAAAAAAATGCCCCCAGTTTCACAGACGAGGCTTAAGCTTAGTCGTAGACCAAAATGCAATTGTTTTAACTGAAAGAAACTTGCACTGATATTTGATATTTTGAAAATGTTTTGTGTTTGCATCTTTTGACTTATCACTGATAAAACTATTGATACTGCTGCCTCTATTTTTTCTCTCTATTTTATTCTGTGGATAAAATGAGTAATTATAGCCATTCAATTGTACAATATAATTGATAGCCAGGCCTAAAGGGCAAATTATCAGATTTAATTTATTTATCAGTTATTAGCAATTACAGAATATTAAATACAAAAATTATAATGTTTTAATTTAAGTGAACCTAAAACAATATTCACTTCATCACAGTTTATATTCCGCATTAATTTTAATTAGAAATAAGTAATAAAACTACTGGATTAAACTTAAAAATATCAACATTTATATGTAAGGATTGTGAACGGTCCTATTCCGGAATCCATTTCCACTTCAATATATACCCTTTTGTGTGAATTGTAATGAACGATTTATAATCAAGGAATTAACCCATAATCAATATTTATCCTTCTACATATTACATGATTTGAATTACTCCTTCAAGCTTATGAAGATATTGCTTAGTTATAGAATTATATGTTAAAGCATTTTACTTCTCTTTTCATCTTCAAACACTAGAGAATAATGATGGATATTGTCTGAAACTTGCTGAGAGAAAGAACATGTTATCTGTATGTTTTGGGGAAGTATCCTGATCAGAGCAAGAGCTCGACCAACTTCAACCTTGAAAAAGCTGTGTGTGTGTCAGGGTATAGTTACAGGTCCTGATTCTGTGAACAACTAGCATCCAGACGAGATGAAAAGATAATCTTTTAGACAAAGTGGAGCCTAGAAATGCTGATACATGACCTTGGTGGGTCACTTTGTGCATAAAACTAGGGTCCTTAAGTTTATCTATTTCTTAGCCAATCAGAATCATTCAGCCTGAAGTAATGACTTAGCTTATTGACCTGTGTAAAGATTTGCTGTGGTTTTGTGAATGTATGCAGAGGGGCTTACAAACTCCTTGTGAGTGTTGAAGCTGACTTCTGCTGATTAAACTGTAAACTATTCTCTTTTTTAACTCTGACTCCGGGTTCTCATTCATCATATCTGGTCCTCGGGTCTTTAACTGTAAAATCCCCTATGGACGTATGACAGATTATTTGTCACGGGGAATAAAGATGGATGCAAGCGCAAGTCAGAAAATCTCATTTATTGAGCTTCACACCAGAGTCAGGTAAACATACACACACAAACAGCAGGAGAGCGGTGACACAGGGACTTCGATGAGCCGTGGTGAGACGGTGATGATCGTGCTGAAGTCCAGGTGAATGATGATCGTGCTGAAGTCCGGGAGTGGCGAGGTGAAGAATCCAAACGTGGAACAAGGAACCGGAACGAGGACATGACGAAAACTAACTCCAAGGGAAGCACACACGAGGGACAGAGGGAACAGTACAGGAACTCCAAAAAACGATCTGACAACACGAGACGAGAGACAAGGCATTAAATAGGCTGTCTAGATAGGCAACAGCTGCCGCTGATCAACGACGCCCACATGAAACAATTAACGTGACAGCACAACAAAAACACAGACGGCAGCATGAGACCGCGGATCTTCAACCGTGACAGTACCCCCCCCTCCTAGGAACGCCTCTCGACGTTCCCAGGAGCACCTACCTGTTGATTGTAATCCTCGATAAGGGAATGATCCAGTATGTCCCTAGCAGGCACCCAACTTCTCTCCTCTGGACCGTAACCTTCCCAGTCCACCAAGTACTGGAATCCGCGGCCCCTCCTTCTCGAGTCCAGAATACGATTAACCGAATAAGAGGGTTCCCCGTCTACGAGACGCGGCGGAGGAGGAACCGGGGTAGGCGGATTAATGTGTGAATGAAACACAGGCTTGATTTTAGATACATGGAAGGCGGGATGAATTCTCCTGTACGCTGGAGGAAGTTTGAGTCGGACTGCCACTGGGCTAATGATTTTAGTGACAGGAAACGGGCCAATGAATTTGGGAGCAAGCTTATTGGAAACGGAGCGGAGCGGAATGTTCTTAGTAGAAAGCCACACTCTTTGACCCACGACGTATACGGGAGGCTTCGACCGGTGGCGATCTGTCTTAGCCTTGGTGCGCGCCCCCACTTGGAGAAGAGTCTCATGGGCTCTAGTCCAAGTGCGGTGACACCTCTGGACGAAGGCGTGAGCGGAGGGGACCGCGACTTCGGATTCCAAACTGGAAAAAATAGGTGGCTGGTAACCTAAACTACATTCAAACGGTGAGAGGCCCGTGGAAGACACTGGTAACGAATTATGTGCGTACTCAACCATGGAGAGTTGCTGGCTCCAGGAGGAAGGATTCTTGGAAACCAAACATCGCAACATTCTTTCCAAATCCTGGTTGGCTCTCTCGGTTTGCCCATTGCTCTGGGGATGAACCCCAGACGAAAGGCTAACAGTCGCCCCCAGCAACTTACAAAATTCTTGCCAAAATTTGGACACAAATTGGGGCCCCCTGTCGGAGACCACATCCATCGGGAGGCCATGTAACCGAAAGACATGATCCACGACAGTTACCGCTGTCTCCTTAGCAGAGGGTAATTTGGGCAAAGGGATAAAATGAGCCGCCTTCGAAAACCGGTCCACTACGGTTAAAACAACCGTGTGGGACCAGGGTCTCGAAGGGACGGACAGCGGTTGGAGTAACCCATCCGGGGGTCGATTGGAAGTCTTACCAGTGGCACAAATCGAGCAAGCCAAAACAAAATTGCCAATGTCACGAGCCATGGCAGGCCACCAGAATCGTTGCTTGACCAAAAAACTGGTGCGATTAACCCCTGGATGACAGGCTACGTTGGAACAATGCCCCCACTTGATAACGTTGGACCTTAACATCTCCGGCACAAACAATCGATTCGGTGGACCCTTCTAAGGCTGACTTGACCTTCGACTCGACCTCCCATGTCAGAGTGGAGACCACTAATGTCTCGGGAAGAATACACTCGGGAGTAGACGGGCGTTCGGAAGGATCAAAAATACGAGTCCGGTTTGATGTTTTTTGAACCCGGGCGGTACGAGAGAGAAAAATCAAATAGTCCGAAAAAAAGTGCCCACCGAGCCTGCCTGGAGTTTAGTCTTTTAGCAGTTCTGATATATTCTAAGTTCTTATGGTCAGTCCAAACGATAAAAGATACCCCCGAACCTTCCAACCAATGACGCCATTCTTCCAACGCTAACTTGACTGCCAGCAACTCTCTGTTACCAATGTCATAATTGCGTTCGGCTGGAGATAAACGATAAGAAAAAAACGCGCAGGGGTGAATCTTATCGTCTGTGGGAGAACGCTGGGATAGAACTGCACCTACCCCCACCTCTGACTCATCGACCTCCACCACGAACTGACATGAAGAATCAGGGGCAATGAGGATGGGAGCCGAAACAAAGCAACCTTTCAGTTTGGCGAATGCAGCCTCAGCTGCATCGGACCACCTGAACGTCGTTCTGGGGGAGGTCAAGGCGGTCAGAGGCGCGGCTAGTTGGCTGAAATTGCGAATAAAACGCCGGTAAAAATTGGCGAACCCCAGAAACCTCTGTAGGGCCTTACGGGAATCTGGACTTGGCCAATCCACCACAGCCTTAACCTTGTCAGGATCCATGCGAACTCCCTCAGACGAGACGATGTACCCTAGAAAAGAAACAGACTGTGCATGAAATTCGCATTTCTCCGCCTTGACAAAAAGCCCATTCTCTAGCAGCCGCTGAAGCACTCGCCTGACATGTTGAACATGTTCCTGGAGAGATGAGGAGAAAATCAATATGTCATCCAGGTAGACATATATGAACTGGTCAACCATTTCTCTCAACACATCATTGACGAGTGCCTGGAAGACCGCCGGGGAGTTGGACAGCCCGAAGGGCATGACCAAGTATTCAAAGTGCCCCCTGGGAGTGTTAAAAGCGGTCTTCCATTCATCCCCCTCCCTGATGCGGACCAAATGATAAGCGTTCCTTAAATTCAATTTAGTGAAAACGGACGCTCCCTGCAACCTCTCGAACGCTGAAGACATCAACGGCAAAGGATAGGTAATCTTTACCGTGATGTTATTCAGCCCCCGGTAATCAATACAAGGTCGCAGAGAACCATCCTTCTTTCCAACAAAAAAGAACCCCGCCCCCGCTGGAGAAGAGGAAGGGCGAATGAACTTAGCTGCTAGAGAATCAGAATGGCCTCCCTCTCGGGAACAGACAAAGAGTACAACTTGCCTTTAGGCGGAGACTTACCGGGAACTAAATCTATAGCACAGTCATAGGGACGGTGTGGAGGAAGAGAAGCAGCTCGGGACTTACTGAACACCTCCTTCAGGTCCAGATACTCCGCGGGCACGTTTGACAGATCCGCGGCCTTGTCCTGCAACACAGAAACAGACACAGAAGAACAAGCAGACCCAAGACAAGACTGGTGACACTGAGTGCTCCATTCTATGACGGTGTGCTGCCGCCAGTCCACCCTGGGGTTGTGTTGTGCGAGCCAGGGGTGACCGAGTACAATGGGTGCCAAGGGTGAGTCCATGAGAAGGAATTGGATAGACTCAGTGTGATTGCCGGAAGTGATGAGAGTGACGAGACTGGTGGTGAAGGAGATGTCGGGTAGATTCTGTCCATTGAGAGCGTTGACGGAGATCTGATGGGTGAGGGGAACGATGGGTAATTGAGACCTTTGTGCAAACTGTATGTCCATGAAATTACCTTCTGCTCCTGAGTCCAGTAAGGCTTGACAGGTGAGCGTGTGATTGGCCCATCTCAGTCTTACCGGAAGGAGAGTGGATGGTGAGGACTTCTCAGCGGAGATCCCACCCGATAGTAGCCTCAATTTTACTACCGGGCTTGATCTTTTACTGGACACGTGTTTAGGAAATGTCCAGCTCCTCCACAGTAAATACATAGTCCATGGGACCTCCGCCGCTCTCTCTCCTCCCAGGAAAGCCGAGCTCTCCCTACCTGCATGGGTTCAGGATCGAAAGAGGGGCCGACCGTGTCCCTAGCATTGGCTCCTCGAGCCTCCGCGCCCCGGAGTCCGAGGTCAGGCCGAGGAAGATTCTCCAGACGGTTGACACGGGCATCCACCCGTAGGGTGAGATCAATCAGTCCATTAAGGCTCTGAGGTAAATCCAAGACGTAGATCTCCCTTTGAACACGGTCGGCCAACCCATGCAGGAAGACGTCCCACTGCGCCTCCTCGTTCCACTTGCACTCCGCCGCCAGCGTCCGGAATTCGATGGAGTAATCCGCTACCGTGCGATCTCCTTGCTTCAGACCCGCCAGTTGTCGGGCTGCATCTCTTCCGGTGACCGCACGGTCAAACACTCTCTTCATCTCGTCGGAGAGTGCGTGGAACGAGGAACAGCATGGATCTCGGTTCTCCCACTCCGCCGTTCCCCACAAGGCCGCCTGCCCGGTGAGTAATGTCAACACCAACGCCACCTTAGACTCCTCCCTTTCGAAGGTACGTGGCTAGAGAGAAAAATACAATGAACATTTGTTCAGAAAAGCTCTGCAGAAACTTGGCTCACCGGCATAAGTTTGTGGTATTGGTAGGCGTGGCTCTGGCCGGTCTCCTTGCGTGGGGGGAGGAACGGACGGCGTGGGGGGCGCAGCGGGCCCGCAGTTGTAGCTGTTGAGAGAGCTCGGCCACCTGTGTCACCAACGCCTGCACGGCGCGACCGGTAGCGGAAATGCTCTCCTGCTGTTGATCCATCCGTGCCATGCTGTGGTTGATGAACTCCGTTAGTGCTGCTGAACGAATGACGTAATGGGAACCTTCTGCGTGATTGCGTCGTGAAGCACTTCTGTATCCAACCAATGAGGAGACGAGACGTCAGAGGCGGGTGACGTCACGGACCAGGAAACTATAAAGCACACCCAGAACAAAGAACGCTAGCTTCTGTTGTCTTCAGCAAGCGCTCTCTGTATCTTGTATGTCTTATTTGGTGTTGTCTGTCAGTTATATCACACAGTGATCTCTTCGTCTGAGGACAAGAGTTTCAAAGCACAAAAAGAAAAAAAGACAATATATATGGCGGAAAAATCTGTGCGGCAGTTTACACGGTGTGTGCATCCTTGCACTCGATTTATCTCGGGTGGGGACACACACGAGATGTGTGTAATGTGTATGGGAGTTGAGCATGCACAGGCAGCTCTCGAAGGAGCTGTCTGTGTACATTGTGAACGGCTCACTCTCAGAGTGCTGCGATCACGCCGGGCGCTCTTCGAGGAGGGCGCCGCGGCGAGTGTTCCCCGCGGATCGGGTCCCGCTGTTGCCGAGGCACAGCGGAAGCTGCATTCGTGGGGATCACA
>RJVU01049890.1:634334-680092 GCA_003731715.1 Anabarilius grahami | reverse complement strand
CTCAACAGGATCCAATCAGTGTCCTCACTCGTGATACAGATTTTTTTGGTGACACTCTTGACAAGTGTGACTCAACATTAGCCAGACTCCTAGAGTTTCCATCGGACAAAGATTCTTTTGTCAGTATGATGTCTGTCTGTCTTTCTGCTACAACTGCTGTCATAGAAAGACAGTACAAACGATATTTAGAACTGGTTGTGACTGATGAATTACGGAAAGAAACAGAAACAGCTAGGCCACACAACATTGACTCTGAAGAAATTATGGGTATGTTTAGTGCTGCCAAGCACCGAGCTCCTAATGCCACCCTATGCTTCTTGTCATCTAGGATGAGGGCTCAAAAAAACCATCTAGTTGAGTACCTCGATGAACTGGAATATCCTAAAAAGGAAAAGATCATCTACTGGGCAGTAGGTATGGCTCGAAAGAAAAGACAAATTAATCGGCAAAGTCATGTGGAGATGAGACGTGAATTATCACGAAGGGCTGCCCTGAAGTGTCAAAAGAAGGATCAAAAGGAGCGAAAAGCTATTGAAAACAAACTTAAAGTGTTAGATGTGTCCCTGATCGAGAGTGAGTTTCCTGAGTTGGAAGAAAACTCAATTTCTGCTGTGACTGACATTCTCTCTGGTGCTTTAGTGGGCCGTAATATTTGTCATGTATGGTTTAATAGTGATTCTGGGGAGAAGACTGTTTACTCAGGACATGTCGAGAAACTGAAAAAAAAGAAAAAAGCAACTTATGTAATTGCCTATTGGGGTGAGAATGAATCGTATGATGATGCTGTAGACTTTGAAGTGTCGGTGTATGAATTAGCAGCAGACTTTATATGCCAAGATCTAACATTATCCTAGAGCTGAAATGATTAATCGACGACTAATCAATTATTAAAATAATCGTCAACTATTTTAGTGATCGTTTTGTTCACACAATTGTCTGATTTTGAGCCAGAATTAAAATAAAAGTTTGTATTTTTTGACGAAAACCCTGTCTCTTTAGATCTTGCATTGTAAACTAATCTCTATCTAATCTAATATGTAAGCAGAAGTAAAATTGCTTTGTAGTTGTAGATTAAGATGTATTAATATTTGACAATTTAAATTGCTTGCCAGCATTATTAGTCAATTAAGAAATACTAAAGAAACAATGAAATTCATGTGGCAATGCCAATTGTCTGTTTAATGCAATAAATATGTGAATAAAGCTTTTATTTGAGAGGATTTTGATTTCATATGGAAATATATGCGTGGATTGATGCTCTCGGTTTCATTAATTAGTGGTTAATTAGAAATAATAATAATAAATTTTTTATATATACCTTTTAAAAAGAGGTCATCTTAATCTTGTTGGGCTTTTAATTACCTACATTGTGGTGTTTGAATTATGCAAATAGACCAAGAAATGAGGAAGTTATGATATTTTGAAGTGTTTGGTCAAGCGGAAGAGGTCAGTTTTTCATTGTTTTATTGTTTTAATTAGGTACAAAAATGACCCCTAATTTCCGAATTTAAAAATTCCATAACTTTCTTAATAATTATCCGATTTTAATAATTTAAAAAACATTTTAAAGGTATTTTTATTATCTATCATATGGTTATGATTATATATTAATTTTCTAGTATTGATTTTTTTTGTCACATTACATACCTAGAGTGTGTTACGCTAGCTGTCACTGCTTGGCTGTTTGTTCTGCCTCTGGATATAGTCCAATCAGCGTCCAGTCACGCTCTGTGGAGTACCGCCTCTTTTTGGGCGATTTCAGTCTGGCCGCATGCGCGCCAAACAGACGGAGTTCAATCTGAGTAAAATACATTTTGCTTAAAACATTTGTTGTTGTTTTTTTTTTTTTTTTGGCGAACATAATAATTATGCCATATGTGGAATTTCGAACCTACAACTAAGTGTATTTGTACGATAGCAGTAACTGTGTAAAGTGACTGTTTTAGGGTAATCAAAATAATAATAATAATAATAATTAGTCTGTTCTTTTGTTTTTATTTATTTTCATTTTTAGTTTAGTGTATTTAACTTATGCTTTAAAAAGACATTTCGTTTTTAGATTGTAAAGTTACAATTTTAGAATATAGCCTAGGCCTAATGTGATTTGATCCCTTTTTTGCACATAATATAGCATATCTTGTTTTTATAGCCTTCAATATGAACATTGTTTCTAGGACAATATTGGGCAGGATGTGAAATAACATTTATTTTATTAAATACAGATATTTTTTTTTTTAGATCCCAGCCCTTTGGCATGCTTTAAATACTGAATTTTCCATCTTTTAGATAAGCAGTAAAGATACATTATTATATCACTTGTTAAATGTTTTTTTAACAATTAGCCTATTCATTCCTGCATTTCTAAATTTTTTTTTTTTTTTTTTTGCGCCCCCCCCAAAAAATGTTTGCACCAGCCGCCACTGAGTGACACTAATGTAGCCTAATAGAATGTGAATTTGTTGTGCTTTCATTTTTTTTTTGTTGGCTTTCGTTTTGAAGTGCAATAGGACACTTTCGGTCAAGGGCGCGTTTGCATTCGCAAACTTTTTGCAGATGAAAGTTGTAATAATGTAGATGAAAATAAAGCACAAATCTGCCATAAACATAGCATTATAATGAGAACTTTATAGAAATCAATAGTAAATTCTGTCCTTGCCCGTGTTTTAGCGCGCTGTCATGAATGAAAGCGCATCATGGGGGAGCTCTCTCTCGCTATAGCGCGTAACTTAAAGTTCCCTGGCATTTGCATCCTTTTTTGCAGATACCAGTTGTAATGTTACATCTGTGTTATGTATCTGAGTTATCTGATTAATGTCATAGGATGTGTCATAGAACGGGCTTCAGTTTATTGGCATAAAGTCACTATTCCTTTTCCGCTATTCCTTTTAGATGCTTCTTAATAACATTGCTGCATCATATTCATAATCTAACTAGGGCTGCAACTAACGATTATTTTGATAATCGATTAGTTGGCCGATTATTTTTTTCGATTAATCGGATAAACATCCTTATTTTATTGACAAAAAAAAAACACACTATTGCACATCCTGCCCAATGTACTTCAAATAAATGTGCCAATTGAATGCTATGAAAACATACTTTATTAGACTACCTGACATAATAAAGAGAGAACACAAACTTGTTTAAAGCTAAAAATGGTATTGCCATTTATTAGGAAAATAAACTGAAACAACTAGTTTCTAAATAATATTCACACATAATATCCAAAAAAAACTTAAGTCTCTGTTGTTATTGACTGTAATTGGGCATCTGAAAAAAAAAAAAAAACTATGAAGTGTTTTACTTTTTCCTGCCTTTCTTGTAAAACAGTAAAATCAAAAATTCATGGATAACAACGATAAATATATTGTAGCTTTAGAAATACTGCTGTAACTAAAGAGCTTACACATACTGGTGGATTAACCATCACAGAAACATGAAAAATGATTTTAGCACCAATACTGATAGATTAGGCTGCCCTGACCTGTGGCACAAACCATAGTATCAGATGTCTAATAACTTTAGCACTGTGATAGTTTAAATCTCTACTCTACATTACAAATGAAGATAATAATAAAGGTAATAAAGAAAAACACAAACTCAGTATTAACCAGAAAGATAAATGTTTTGCAGGAACACACATATTCACTCTGGACACAATCACTACTGTCATTTCTTTATCCTGTAACCTAAATGAAAAACGTACATTTTATATTCAAATACATGTTGTTATCCATTTACAGTTACTACTCTCATAAAATACTTGAATGACATGTTGATTTTAAAATCTAAATTTAACTTTAAACAGATATTTCAGCAAAATGAATATTTTTGAATTTACATCACGTATACTCAAAATGAATTTTAATTGTCTCCCTCTCTCCTGTGTTCCGTCTGTCTGACGCGTGTGCGCGCGCCGGCGCTCATTCAGTAAAGTTTGAAGTTTAACGCAGACTGTCGGACGAGCCTTTATGCAAAATGTAAATGCTCGCGTGAATTTGTAACATTTACAGATAAGGAGATAGCCGTAGAATGAATGTTTTGCGCTGAGGAAGCACATGCATCTGTCAAAGCGCCTGACAGGGCAAGCCATTATGTTAATGCATTAGCTTGAAGCTTAAAATAAATAATTCTCATGTTTTGATCAGCTTTGATCACGTACCTTTCCCGCAGCTGCTCATTCTTTCCTTCACTACTTTTAGATGCATTTTGTCCATAGAAATGCGTTATTCAGTTCTGTAATTTGACTCGACTGGCAGAAGTTTTAAGTGCACGGTGGGCAGACACGACTAATCGATAATGAAACTCGTTGTCGATGATTTTCATTATCGATTATTATCGATTTTTACCTTAATCTAACAGTGTTGTAATCACGTGTTCATGTTTTCATAGACAGGTTTTCATGTCATATTTTTTATTTTTAACATTCATTTTCATAACAGTCTTCAGATATTTTCATTATCTCCATGATGGCCATGCGCCGCCCCCCACACATGTCCCGCCCCCCGAGTGCTCGAGTACTCTGTTTTGAAACCTATCGAAATGAAAAACTACCAAAAATGCCCATCCCTAATTTTCAGATCAACCTGCTTTGCCCTGAAGACTTCTGGCCCAATCAACGTCGCAACCTTTGTGTTCCCAAGCAGAATGAGTTTCGCCATCGTGACACACCCCTGGTTCGAGCCAATAATTCGAAACTGAGTTTCTGTTGCAGATTTCTCTCGCTCTCTGCTTCATATGTGTGCTAACCTTTCTGGGTCAGCCATCACGCTGGGTATGCCCTCTTAGACGGACTGCTTTTGGCTTGACCTTTGCCCTCTGCCTCTCCTGTCTCCTGAGTAAGACTGTAGTGGTGCTTATGGCCTTTAAAGCCACATGCCTGGTAACAACACTGCACGTTGGTTTTGCCCCAATCAGCAGAGGCTGGGTGTGTTCTGATGTTCGGTCCTGCAGGGTGGGGTTTGCATGGCTTGGCTTATCACATCACCGTCATATCCAGTGAAGAACACCTGGCTGTACCGTGACCGGATAATTTTAAAATGTCATCTGGGTTCAGTCCCCCTTTTCTGTTGTGTGCTGGGTTGCGTTGGCTGCTTAACTGTCTTCTTCTTCATCCTGGCTTTTTTAGCCCGAAAATTGCCTGATAATTGTAATGAAACCAAATTCTTCACATTCAGTACACTCATATTCTTTGCTGTTTGGATCACCTTTATCCCAGCCTATGTCAGTCCCCCTGGGAAATTTACTGTAGCTGTGGAGATATATGCCATTTTAGTTTCTAGTTATGGAGTACTTTTATGCATTTTTGCACCTAAATGTTACATCATTATTTTCATGCCTGAGAGGAATTCTAAAAAGTTTGTCCCAAAAATGATGTACTCTTTCATGCCTTTTAATGCTTGTTAACATTCATTTATGTGTTTACATTTTTAATGAATATAATAAAAAAGAAAAACTATGTATGTTGAATCGTTTTATGAAGTGATAATCTGGACAATGAATGAAACTAAAATCTTTAATTAATCTCAAACACTCATGCAAATATGTTGTTCTGCCACTAGAGAGCACTAATGTTCCAGTAAATCTCTTCACTTAGACATCAAAATGACGTGACACTTGCACCAGACTCAATAACACTTTATAATAACTTCATTTAGAAATCCTTAAACATTATATAATGCTTAACAAATCATATATGTTCACATAGCTGGAAATATGATATAATGTGCTTTTTAATATTTACTAATGAACTTATTAAACATTACATATTGATTTATTAATAAATCATTATTTAATGTAAATTAAAATGATTACAAATGTCATTAATCATTTTAAATTCATATGATCATGCACTTCTTGAAAATCTACAAATGTCATTAAACTTCAGTTCATATATTACCTAAATGCCCTTTTTTTTTTCTTTTCTTTTTTTACAAATGTACAAATGCAAAAAGGCGTTTGGTAACTAATGAGTGATCTGGATGTTCAACAGAAAATTGAACAATATAAGAATGACTGGTCCCACTTTATATTAGGTGTCTTTAACTACAATGTACTTATATCAAAAAATAAAATAAAATAAAATAATTGTTTGGTACAATGTACTTATTGTGTTAATGTTCCATTGCTATTGAGGTGGGATATGGGTAAGGTTAGGGACAGGTTTGGTGGTAAGGGTAGGTTTAAGGCTTGGTTAAGGGGTCAACAGTGTACAGGGGTCAGTTTGATTACTATAAGGGAACATGGTTCAAACTGTTTATATCACATTGTTTTGATAAATGA
This sequence comes from Anabarilius grahami, assembly GCA_003731715.1. Classification (NCBI taxonomy): domain Eukaryota; kingdom Metazoa; phylum Chordata; class Actinopteri; order Cypriniformes; family Xenocyprididae; genus Anabarilius; species Anabarilius grahami. The sequence continues at coordinate 673,810 of RJVU01049890.1, read as the reverse complement.
ACAAATATTTTCTTGAAACATTGATTTGCTTTCTGATGATTCAAGTAATATCCTGTTCAAGGATATAGTATACTAAGTGTTGAGGCAATAAAAACATGTTTTGCATCCATATTACAATTATGTGGGGTTATGTCTTTAGCAAGCATTTAGCTAAACTTAACCCTTTACACAAACTTTGTTACAGTAACTAAGTCCAGAGCCCATAAAGGTATTAAATGAATAATAGTAAACATTTATAAACATTTACAAATGATGACTAGTTTCAACTTTAGATTGGGTACTGCAAAAACATGAACAAATAACTGATAAATGATTTGTAAAGATGTGTAAATAGGGTAAATTCTGGTAATTTGGAGCACTTTTTGCCATTGATTCGACTGGGGAAAAAAGTGTCTTACTAGATAATAAATGATTAGTAAACATTTAGAAACATCTACAAATAAAACGTTTCAACTTCAGATTGGGTACCGCCGCAAAAACAAACAAATAGTGGTTGCACTTTATTTTACAGTATGTGCACTTACCTAAGAAAGTACGTAATATAAGGTAACTAGTGTGCCCATGAGTTCCTCCAGAGGGCACTCCTTCTGACTTTGTTGTTCTCCCATTATGAACTACATTTCCCCCAATCCTGTGCCTGGACTCATTATGGTTTAATTTCTTCCACCTGTTGATCATCCCGGTGGGCTCTATGCTTCAGAGTCCGGTGGCCCTAGAGGTCCCACTGCCAGCAGCTGCACATAATGGCAGTTGCCATTTTGTGCGTTTTGGCCGCACATTGATCTTCAGCCTTTGAGTCTGCTCCAGAGCCTACCTCAGCCCATGAGTTTGCTCCAGAGCCCTCTCCAGCCCATGATTTCCCTCCAGAACATGCTCAAGCCCCAGAGCTCAGTCCTGAGCTCCACCTCCCTCCTGGACTGTTTTTGGAGCATCTGGAAGCCGCTCCTTTGAGGGGGGGTATGTCACGATCACCAGCTGGAGTGCCCATGAGTTCTTCCAGAGGGCACTCCTTCCGACTTTGTTGTTCTCCCATTATGAACTACATTCCCCACAGTCCAGTGCCTGGACTCCACAGCATGAAAAGTGGGATTTTCGTCCCCGTAAACGGCCGGAAATCTCCCTAATTTTCGACAATTAATGACAATTTACAACCTGTGAACATCGCGTTCGTCTGTGCCACATATTGACGGAAACGAACCATGACGTATGTGGAGCTCGCGGAGGTGCTAATGGCTCTAATTAGCATATGAATAGCAGCGCTCGCGCCTTGCCAGAGAATGGCTTGAATTTCCTCACTTAGTATTGGTTGAAACTACTACATTTAAACAAGAAAAATCACTCGTGATTGGTTGGCAGATCTGTTACTATTGGTCACCCTGGGTCATTATAAATTTAAACCCCAAAATTATAATAATAATTTATATATATATATAATTATTTACATAAATTTAATTTTATATATTCATATTCATATGCTATGCTATTATGTTGTATATTCATGTCATTGTTATCCTATGGACTACACTATTACCACCATCAAGGACATGAATTTATTGAGGAAAGGAAAATTTGCCAGGGACGTCCTGTTTATTCAAAGAAAGAGCTTTATTAGCACAAAACACAAACACACAACCATGTACAAAACGTAGGAGATCTGCCCACACAACAAATGGGAAGCTCACGAGAAGCCCAAAATCCTACAGCACCATGATGTCTGTTTTCCGCTTCGGAGCTGTAGGTAGCTAGAGGTCGCACAATCCATCCAGACACCCCGCCAATGATGCCGTCTTCCTCATCAGACATCAGGTCTATGGTAGCGCACTTCCAAAGGCCCACCTCATCCTCAGCTAGCACACTCCGTCTTGCTTCTAGCAGCTGTAAAAAACAACCAATAAAGACAATCAGTATTGCGCGATGCACTGCGTATGGACTCAACACATCTATTAATGCACCTGAAAAATAGTCACATTGACCAAAAACGGAGCTAATCTAATAAATCTTACCCTCTTTCTTCTCGCTCGACTCTGAGCTGAACGCTTCACAGGTTCCGCCTGCGATGCAAGATCTGGATGTTTGTAAGTTACCTGAAGCTCCTGCGTACTCTCGTAATATGTCTTACAGACAGCTGGAAAACAATTAAATGTGAGTGATATGAATAAAAAACAACGTGTAAAAGAACTTAAACAATAAAAACAATAAAGGAGAAAATAGTAAAAGTTACTTACACTTGTGCTACTTAAAAAAAGCTTTGCTTTTAGGCTAGTTTTGGCTTAGATAGCAGTCTTACCGCAATCTTAGGATTGTGCACCCGTCTTCTCTTCTTAGAGTTAGTATCTTCCACACAGTTTTTGTCGACTCCAAAGCAGCCAACCTATCTTCTATGGACAGCAACCTGGAGTTTACTAAAGTGAACTGCTCATTTACATCGGCAGCCCACTGATAGCATTCAGCAGTTTCTTCTCGCCGGTGTTACAGATGAACTGGGGATCATGTTAACTGGGGGCGCGTGCGAGCACGCAGATAGTTTTACCTGGATTTCCAGCACATGTTAGACGGCGACAGATTCGTCACATGCGATATTCCACGGATTATAGATTTAAAAACGTATGTTTCACCAGTTGTATACATTGCGATGCGTAATAATGCGCCTCGATTTCGCGGTGTTCGTTCCTGCGTTTTTGGAGCAGTTTTAAGGAAGTTTATCATGCTCTCACGTCACGCTCACAAACCACGCCCACGTTAACATTGGACACTAGTTTCAATGAAAGTCAAACTTGTCAACGAAATTAAGTAAAGTATAAATATTTTCAACAATAGTGTATCATATTGTGTCTGTAGTGTGCTGCCATGTTTTCTAATAATCTGTTTTCTAGACAGATTAAGCTAAAATTAGCAGTAGGCTACCTAAAGCAAACATGAATTGCAAAGTCCTTAATGTTTTTATTAACAAGTCTTGTTAATTTATATGTTGCTTACTATTGTTCATAATCAAATTATTTATTTTATGAGCGATTACATATATTAAGGGGAAAAAACAGACACATTGGCTTGTGTTTGTTCTAGGTGATTTTACTGATTTTGTTGATTTTATTTTCTGAGATCTCTTGCTTAGGTTTCAAGTACACTCTGTATCCTAAAACAACCATGTTTCATTCTGGATTCATGACTGATTTAAACTCAACATTTGCTTTGGTTTAGGAATTATAAAAACTTGACTTTGTGCAGGCTTGTATCATACTCTGCTCCAGAGTCATATCCATCAATAGACTGGAAGTAGCAGATGGATACCTGCAGACATTTCTCTCAAAATGAGTCGATTTTGAGAGAATTTGCATTTGCATTTGTATAGCTCACAGCATTTTCATTTACATGTTAAAGCCTCCGCCTGGAATTAGAGGAAGGGGGGTCATGGAAGGACAACTCAAGGCCCACGTCAATTTCTGACAATTCACGGCAGTTTTCGGTGTTGCCTGCAAATTGCCGTGTGCAGTCGTAAACCTGAACTTCCACGACAATCTACAGTGCCGCTTACTGACGTAAATCCCATTTTTTCATGCAGTGCTCATTATGGTTTAATTTCTCCCACCTGTTGATCATTTACTGATTTCAGTTTGCCTATTTAAAGGTGTGTTCACACCATATCGTAATTACTGTAACTACAAGATTCTGGCTCGTAAAAAGCATTCATGTCCTCATAGAGCTCGTAATTACAGTTTGTAAGCTGGAAGTTTTCTGAAAGCTCCCACGTGGCCGCTGTAGATTTATTTAGGTGTTGATAGTGGAAACACATAATTCCCAGTCTGAGGAAAGCTCAGAATTTAATGTCACGTATTGTCATCTCAAGATTACGGTAATGCAGAATAAGCTCTTGTGTTTTAGTCGTGGGTCACGAGTCGTTTGTATTTATGTCTCCATTGGGGTACCTGAATGTCTTGTCCCTGCCTTCGTGATCTTTGGATTATGTTCCTGTTTCTTTGTGTGGACTATTTGCCAGTTTCCAGGTCTGCCTCGTCTCTTCAAATATGTAACACATAGTATGTACATGGCGAACAGGACTGTAAAATAAAGTGCTACCCAAATAATTAATGAATGATTTGTAAAAAAAAATAGACACTGCATCAAATGAAGACCAAATATATGACCTTTAAAGACTGTAGTTATGCTTTAATAAATAATGTTAACATGTGAAGTGCTTAAAATCACTAATTAAATTATTTTTTCACAACATTTGAAATGTAAAAAAGCGTATTAGTTAATTTATGAATTGAAGTTTAATGCAATTTATTAGCATTTGGTTTGCATTATATAATGATCTGTTAATCATTATGTAGTATTTAATAAGTTTATTTAAACATTTACAAGCATGTTATCGTATAGCTATTTGAATACATATTAACTAATGATCCTTTAAAGGGGACATAGGATGCAAAATTCACTTATACATGGTAGACTGTCCTCCAAAAAAAACGACCCTATAGGTAGTTTTTTAAGCACCATATTTCGACCTATATTTACGTTTTGATGTCATGCGCCCTCTAGTGGGCGTGTCGTGTTACGTCTGTCGTCATGCAATGACGTATGACTGTCATTACCAATCAAAATACGTGTTCATTTAAATGCAGTGTGTGGACTTTTTACACCATTTCTCCTATTTCCATTTACCAAAACTAATTTTTATTAATGACTACCCACCCACCCCATCCCTCCCCTGATTTATTAATGAAAGTTCATATTACATGTTACCAAAAAGGGGGGGAAAAAACTGTAAACTAAATTTTAACTCATGCATAATGTTATAATTGGCCTTTGGGTGATTACTTGAATAGTAATAAGACAGAAGTTTGAAAGGTTTTTAAAGATATGTTTTACGATTCCTGCTCTCTATGTAATAATGAAATCTCAGTTATGTTGCCAGACCTCATATGATAACATTGAAGTAGTAGACCTATGCTGTACAGCATACTTTGTATAATAGAATTCCAGTAAATTTGCTCTTTTCATGTACAGGCAAAATGTCAGATTAAACATAACTTCAGTCTTTGAATCCATTATTATCATGTAACTCCATTACATACAATGAGATAAAAAAAAAATGATGACCTCAAATTGAGAGATTATAATGTGTTTGTTTTGGTGTTGATTTTCTGTGAGCTATGGGACCTGTACATTCATAATTCTGTCTTTATTGTCCCTTGCGCTGATCAATACAACATCACAGAGATGTCCTCTATGATCCCATCCCTGGCATGTTCAAGCATGAACAGGAGGCAGAGAACAGCATCCATTTCCACACATCACTAATGTGCTGGAAAATTACTGTAAATAGCCTGAGGGCTCTTAAGCTCAGTCCTGTGCCACTATTGGCTGGTAATAACTCACTTCTACTTCAGTCACACTGATCCTTGCATCTTTGCATCATTTTACACAACTTTATCGCTCTTGCTTTTTTTTTTCTTTAAAAAAAGGAAAATTACTAATGGGCAAATCATTACTCTACTGGATTGTTAATATATCGTTTACAAATATGCATTTTGCAAAGAATAAGAAGTTTCCCTCATTCTTAACCCCAGAACACACACACAAAACTTTATTTAATTTATTTTTATGCCATTTCTACAAATGACGTCCCAAAAGTTTTTTTTGTTTGTTTTTTTTTGTCAGGTTTAGCTCACATCTGGGAACAAACTTGTCCTCAAAATCAGTTATGGGTCTATGCTGGTTTGTTTACATCTATTTTTAATGAGTCTCTTGCTACATNTTCATAGCTATAGTTATGTATATTCTCATCTGTGTTGTATTCTTTAATAATTGCACTGTCCATGGAGCGGACCTGACTCTCATTTCACTGCTGGTTATATATGCTCTATATAATTGTGCATGTGACAAATAAAACTCTTGAATCTTGAATTAATTAATGCTAAAACGGCAGTGTCCGTCAAGTCTTGTGGGAGGGGCCTGTGCAAATTTACATCACTTTGCCAGGAATCTGTGAACTGCTTGATCCGACAAAGTGCTTATGATTGTGGGGATTAAAAAAAAAAGGACTGGGTGGATTTTTATCATTATAGAGTGGTTGTGTAGACACACTGCCAACACACATTTATGTCCAAACACCATGCAAAAGTGAATTTTGCATCCGATGTCCCCTTTAAAGAAGTGACGTCTTTGTTCCTTGGATGTTTCCAGTTATTTGTCAAGAGAAAAAAAAAACATTGGTGGGAGGCACTTGATGCACAGTCGGATTGCAACAATTTAATCCTGCTGAAAAATATAAAAATTAAAAATATAGCTGCAAGCAACGATGCCGGGCCCAAGCCCTGGCGCCACCACGGTGGCTTTAGTGCAACTGTGCATGATGGGCAATATGCATTTAAACTGGGTGAATGTAAAAGGAATATGTCAAAGTCATTTGAATATGCCACATTTACTGCAGTCAGCTGGTATCCCTATGACTGTGAACCACAACAGCCACATCCTTGAGATCATTTAAATTTAGATGAATATCATTTCATTAGATGTCATAGGTCACTTTCAAATGAGTGCAAAGTTATATTTTGAAGCTCAAAATTTTGTATTTCCAGTATTTATCTGAAGGTCTTTTTATATTTTTATTAACCTAATTATTAACCTACCCAGTTAACCTAATTATAAAACTATATTGTCAGTGCCCTACAAATGAACCGGTTCTATTCCTTTATTTTGTTAATCAAATGTGTATGGAAAAAGTCAAGGCCTAAGGGATTCCTTATCCTTTAATGCAGGCAAAAGCACACAGCAATGAAAGAGTTAAACTCTAACCATCAAGAGTAAAACTGACTCTCTCACACACACACACATACTGGGTTTTGTTTAATGGTACATGACCATACACAACACACAAACCTGACAATATGGTGTATTACCAAGACTTAGGTGATTAAAGAGTACCAGATGTTAAACACAATACACAATAAATTATAATAACACAGACATTGAGTTTTTTTTTCTTTCTTCAGCTTTAACCATGTAATACAAGTATGATTTTGAATATGTCATTAAATAGACAGCGTGATAAACTCATTGAGCAATCAATGAATGCTACAATGTATAATGAAACTTTATAAGGGAATGTTTACCCCCAAAAATGACAATTCTGTCTTCATTTCTTCACCCTCATGTCATTTTAAACCATTTGAACACAAATGGAGATGTTTACCAATATTAGGACAGCCTCAGCCTTGACACCATTGACATTGATTGCACCTTTTTTTCTGTACAGTGAATATGAAGGGTGTCTGAGGCTGAGGCTGGCCTAACATTCTGCTAAACATCTCCATTTGTGTTCCACTGAGAATAGAAAGTCAAACAGGTTTAAAACAACATGAGGGTGAAGAAATGAAGACAGAATTGTCATTTTTTGACAAACTTTTAACAGATAAAGTTCTAGATTTCTATAGAGAAGTCTTAGTATGTACTGTTACTGTACAACAAGTTTTACACTACAGAATGAAAATAACAAAACCAACAAACAAAGTAAAAATCTTAATAGTACAGTCTCAAATGAGACACATAACATCACTTATTTTGGGTCTTCCTTTTCAAGCTGATTCCTCGATTTCTTCTTTGAGAGAAATCTGATGTTTTGTGCACTGCGCCTTGCCAAAACAAGCTCCTCAGCGGTCTTACATTGCTGGCATTCAGTCAGTGTGGACAGTTTTCCTTTGGTTATATGTGCCTTAAAATGTTTCATTACAGCTTTAACTTCAGCGTTTGACCAGCACACTTTTTGTCTTTTCCGTGGGTTTTCAATTTCTGCCTCACTCTCAATCTCTGTACAGAAGAATACATAATTCAGTAAGCTCCAACTATATGAGAGCTCATGTACTTACAATGATGGTCGTATTCTAATTTAAACTTCAGGTACCTTGAGAAACTTAAGTGTTTTTTCAATGGGCATCTTATGAACATCTGCAAGAAGTCAGTTTTATACTGATCAGGAAACTAGAAATTAAAACCAGGGGCCATATTCACAAAACTTTTTATCTTAGCACTAAGAGTTCTCCTAAATGGCAGTGAAAGTTCTTAGTTAAGAGTTTTCTCTTAAAACCCATTCACAAAGCTGCTGAGACAAACTTTTACTAAGGAATAGAGAGAAGTCTTAAGCTAGCGTAGTGAGCTGGCAGTGGAGACGGTGATAGCGTGTAAGTGTTTTGCTTAATATCTGTTTTGGTTCAGTTGCTTAGTTTATTATTTTCTGCTAGTAAGGATTCATTTAGATTCTGTGCTTTTTTCTATTTTCTACTTTCACTATAATTTGTATTTTAATTGTACACATTGCTATTTAGAATAACAGCCGCATTTGCTGCGTTTGTTGGTGTTATTGCTCGTTTTTCACACTGTGGTGTTCCCGCATTAGTTTCGATTTGAGCCATTCACGGGCTATAGGCGTTTGCTGTGCTAATTGTAAAGGTGGGCACAGCTGTTTTCACTCATGCGTTGAAAAGCAGTATATTTATTTAGTGTGTGCTTGCTGCCGCAGAAGCGTCAGCGGAAGCGATCAGCCCTCGTGTTCAGCCTCCTCGTGTGAAGACCAACTCGGGTAAAGACCTGCGACTCTACCTGTGCGACTCCACTGAGCAAGGACACCGGTAAGGCACTTTAGTATCTTCCTTTCCCTTTCTTTCCCACTTCTTTTTCTTCATACTCAACATGTGCTCAACATGTGCTTTCAATATATTCCTGTTGTCTCTCACCAACGCTCCACTATCACACGTAGAAGGCAGCGCAATACTACTAATCTGTGTGTCTATGAATTGTCAATCAGCAGTTAACAAAGCTGACTTCATTCCAGCCCTTGCTACTAAATCTACTCTCAATATCTTGGGCTTGAGTGAGACCTGGATTTGTCCAGAGGACTCAGCAACCCCCGCTGCTCTCTCTAACAACTTCTCTTTCTCTCATTCCCCTCGCCTTCTCATTTTTAACTCCACTTAAATACTCCACTCACTCTTCTCTATGCAATAATTCGTTTGAGTTTCATGCAATTACAATCACTACTCCTGTCATAATTCATAGAGTAGTAATTTGTCGCCCACCAACCAACTGGGTACCTTTGTAGAAGGACATGCTGCTGTCCTCATTCCCAGAGGATGGCAGTCCACTTGTACTTTTTAGCGATTTCAACATTCATCTAGAGAAGCCTTATGCTTCAGACTTCCTCTCTCTTCTAGCCTCGTTTGATCTCATACGGCTCATTACCACAAGTACCCACAAATCTGGCTACCAACTTGACCTAATTTACATGCGCAACTGTATCACAGATAACATTTTGGTAAAACCTCTGCACATTTCCGATCATTTCTTCATTACTTTTAATCTACAACTCACTACTTGCGCACCACCATTCCCTTCTCTAGACAGTATCTGTCCTCTCTCATCCAGGCCAGCACGCGCTACTCCCTCTAACCCCTGGTTATCTGATGTTCTTTGTAAACACCGGACCAAACCCAGGGCTGCAGAGAGAAAATGGCAAAAATAAAAAGACCTATCTGACCTAGGTAAGTATCAGTCTCTGCTCTCATCCTTCTCTGATGATGTTCATGCTGTTAAATCTTCATATTTCCACAACAAGATCAACAGCGCTTCAAACACATGCACACTTTTCAAAACATTCAACTCTCTCCTCTGTCCACCACCACCCACCACCACCTCTTTAACTGGTGATGATTTTGCTTATTTCTTCACTGACAAAACAACCACCATCAGCAGCCAGTTCTTAGCTCCACACACACAGGAACTCGGACCATCCACATCTACAAATATTCTCTCTTCCTTCTCTCCCCTCACTGAGGCAGAAATATCCAAACTTCTCTCCAGTCATCCTCCTACCTGCCTTCTAGATCCAATCCCCTCACACCTTCTACAAGCCATCTCTCCTACACTTTTACCAGCACTCACACATTATCAACACATCTCTCCATGCTGGTATTTTTCCCTAATGCATTCAAGCAGGCTCGGTTAACCCCACTGCTTAAAAAAACCCACATTAACCCTCTGGGGTCTGAGGCTGATTTGGGGTCCTGGAGTAGTTTTGACATGCCCTGACATTTGTGGATTGTTTTTAGTTGCTTATAAACATATTACAGTATTTCACAATTGCTAAAACACTAAACCCCATTCTCTGAACCCAATGCTCAGTGGCCTAAACCCATTTGTCGAATCAGTCACTTTGTAGGCAAAACCTTAAACAAGTTCAGGTAGTTAAGACACTGTTTGCAAATCTCATCCACTCTTTTTGCAAAACTCTAAACACATTCTTACTCACTAAAACACATTTTGCACTGTGTTGCAAAATGGTAAATACATGTGGCAAAAGTTAAACACAACTACAACACAGTTGTCATCCTTTAAACACAATGACTCAAAATTATTCACACTTATTTCTAATGATGTGATCAAATCAACTGTATAACATATAGGTCAGTTCAGAGTGCACAGGTGACACAGGTGCTGAATGATGATACCAACAATAGATGGAAACAATCTGAAAAGTAGAGGAGGAAGAGTATGTGTAAGAGGATGATGAGGAGAAAGAGCAAGGGGTGTGGAGACAAGGCTGTCAAGGCTGGATCCAGCACAGGTTTTTCCCTTTGCCTGGCAAGAGACGACATTGCTTGTGATGTGGAAAATGTCCTCAACAATATTCAATAATATTCAACAATATTATTGATCTGACAGTATTGACATTATAGGATGAGAACTGAACTAAGCTAGCCTAGATGATGACATCACTGTTTTCTGCAGAACTGCTTTATAGAGGAAAATAATTACAGTAATTTACATAATAATTGATGGTCTTTACAATGTAAGTGAATCAACACTGAACTGACTTCAGCTGAACAATGACACTATTTTCTTTTAGAGCTGTACAGCCAAAATGAACCCTCTTTGCATTACTGATCATCATGTACCTGTTATCACTGTAAAGCTGCTTTGACTATACTATACTATACTATACTATACTATACTAGACAAGTATCTGTGTAGTATAAATTGCAATTGAAATAAAGGTGACTTGACTTGATTTAGGCCGGACCCAACATTAAGACGTGATGCTGAAGCAGAATGAATCTCTCACTGACTTTGAACTTTGTTTTTTGTGTGTGTGTGTGTGTACTTTGTTTTTTTTGTTTGTCTAAATTTAATTTAGAGTTTTCTTTGACCTTTTGCAGTTTTTTCCAATTGCTAACACACTAAAATGACATGTACAGCACAATTATTTAAACTGACACACAGAGAGCAAAACTTCTTCTCAAGTCTCCAAAAGTCTAAACACCTTTTCTGCTTTACACACATTTAGCATTTCAAAATGGCACTTTTAAATGCACTGAACACAGTTCTCTGCATAAGACACAACAAATGACATAAAGTCACATGTTTGCCATTTCAAAACACTGCCATTCAAAATGACACTACATGAGCTAATTGGCCAATTACATGTGCCACCTGGCCAAACACCTCAATGGTTAATTGTTAACACTTCAATCAGGATGTAAGCACTATGAAAAGACCACAGGTGAGAACCTTTTTTTTTACAACAACAATGGAAGACATTGCAGAGAGAGGAAGAGGAAGAGGGAGGTTGAGAATAAGAGGGGGAGGAAGAGTGAGAGGTAGGGGTAGAGCAGGTAGAGGAGTTCATGGCCAAAGAAGACAAACACTTTCAAATGAAATCAGAGCAACCTTAGTAGATCATGTCATCAACCATGGGCTGACAATGCGTGAGGCTGGACAGAGAGTGCAGCCAAACTTGAGCCGTTTTACTGTCGCCTCTGTCATCCGGACCTTTAGACTGGAGAACAGGTATGTAACCAAAATTTCATGTAGTACACATGTAGTATACCCCATGTCATTGTGTATCAGTTGGGTGACACCTGTTTACTTAGTGTATGACATCAGCCATTCATGAACTGTACAAGTTTCCTGTACAATGTACTCTACTGTGGGGGAAAATATTTAGGCTGCATTGTCCAAGCCCTATATATATTTTTATTTTATTTTTTCTAAAGGACTGAGAGACCACACCATGGTGGAGGAAGGGGCCAAATGTTCACCGGGGTACAGGAAGCTGCCATTGTAAACTTGGTTTTGGAAAATAATGAAATCAGATTACGAGAAATTCAAAGCCACATCATCCAAGACAACACCTTATTCAACAACATTCAACGAGTTAGTCTGTCCACATTGGCTCGCATTCTCAAGCGAAACCAAATCAGAATGAAACAACTTTATAAGGTGCCGTTTGAGAGAAACTCTCAAAGAAACAGAGTTCAGACGAGCATATGTGGATGTAAGTACTATATTGACTGCAGTACACTACATGCAACATTGTTTCCCAGTGTACTGGATAACACCATATTGACTGATTTTTGTTCTTTGTTTTCAGGGAGTACTGGAAATGGATGCTCATGCAATCCCACATGAGTTCATCTTTATAGATGAGGCTGGGTTCAACCTAGCAAAGACCAGAAGAAGGGTGTTGTGGCCAACGTGGTGGGAACATCACAATGTGCGCTGCCATCTCCAGTATGCATGGTGTCCTCCACCGTCATGCCAACCTTGGACCATACAAACAGCCCATATTCTCACATTTCTGGACAGACTTCACAACATTCTCATACCACCAGAGCGTATGAATGATGCAGACCATCAAAGAAACCGGTACGTTGTAGTATGGGACAACGTGAGCTTTCATCGTGCAGCCCCAGTCCAAAACTGGTTTGCTGACCACCCAACATTTCTCGTGCAATACCTCCCACCATACTCACCATTTCTGAACCCCATAGAAGAATTATTTTCGGCATGGCGGTGGAAGGTATACGACCGGCAGCCCTTTGTGCGCATGCCTCTTGTGCAGGCCATGGAAGAGGCATGTGATGAGATTGATGTGGGTGCAATTCAGGGATGGATAAGGCACTCAAGGCGCTTCTTCCCTCGATGTCTGGCAAGATAAGATGTTGCCTGTGATGTTGACGAGGCGTTGTGGTCAGACCCTCTGTCCAGCCTCACGCATTGTCAAGACAATTTTCTTTTTCAGTTTAGTGTTTTTTTGTAAGAATATTTTTGTTCAGTCCCATGTAAATATATCTGCTGTGCATATGTTGCACTGACTTGTTTACTGTAGTGAAGGAAAAAAAATAAAAATGTTGCAACAGCATGTGTGTGTATCTGCAAATATTTCTGTGCATGTGAACAATCTGATAAATTTTTTTAGTATTATGGCAAAGGATACTAAAGATGGGGGTGCTTTTCATTATGCCCAACAATGTGTAGGTGGTTAGGCAAAAATCTGGTAATATGAATGAAGTGTGTGCCATTTCATGCAAAAGTTTGATTTTGATAATGCTATGTGTAGTTTCGGTTGCAGTGCTTCATTTTGCAGGATATATGAGGTATTTTGCAGTTTTGGGTGTGTGGTTTTGTGACTTGTGTTAAGTGTTTTGATAAAACCAGACTAGTTTGAAAAATTGTGTGTGAGCAATTGAGATAAACTGTAGTCATTTGCATTTAGACTGCTGTATGTTTGCAGTATGTAAGTACTGTATATACAGACATTCAATACTATATAATATTGAATATAATACTGTACTTGCAGTACATACAGTATACTTTAAATTCACATTACTTGTGATTTCTATACATTTTATGTAATGGCAAACTTTTTTTTCTGTAACCATGTTCTGGATGTTGTGTTTTCCATTTTTTAATGTGGTGTCTAATGAATGATCTGTATGTGTTTATATATTGTTTAATGTGTGTATGATCTGAAAGCTTTGTTTGATTTTGCCATAAGAGTCAGAGGTTTTGTGAAATTAGTTTGAAGATTGAATTTGTGTTTAATGTTTTGAGAAAATGAGTGATGGTTTCAAGAAATGTGTTTTAGCAATTGTGAAATACTGTAATGACAAAAGTCTCATTGCACTGTATTCAGCACAAACTAGACTACAATAATATGTGAGCAACAATTATGTACATGTTTGTATTTTTGAATTACGTATATATGCGTGTTTTTTTTAAAAAAAGTCACTGAAATAGGGCCTCAAAACACATACTAAATATTTTTTCACAAGACTTTTGGGAACTGTATATTTTAGTCTGGAGTTTTTGCTTCAAAGTGATTTTAAAATCATCCTGGCTACTCAGACACATAAAACAATATTGATTTAAATTTTTTAAAGGCATTTTTTGTTTAGAAAGGCCGTATGCAAGGAGGCGTGAATCTTCATGAATAATGCTGTAATTCACACCTGAGGAGATTAAGACCCTGCCCCTAATGAGCCACATAATGAGCCATTCAGTCAGGAATGTGACTGAGTGAACTGAGAAAGAATGCAATGACAAAAGAATTATATAATTTTTGTTTGTTTAAAATATAGTTATAAATGAGAGTCAAAGACACATTTTGAGTACACAGTTATACCTGGACATAATTCCTGCTTCCAGTCAGTGATCTCATTATCATATGCATGCAGTCCTGGTCACTACGATTATCAAATCTGTGAGATAAAAGAAAAAAAACAACCTCTGTGAGCATGCTAAAAATAGGATCATATCAGCTATTGTATTAACGTTAATACAATGTCCACTCTTAACAGAAAACATGCCTTTTGTGATCTCATGCATGCACATATTATTGCACATCTTGTGAAGAAAATTCTGTATAGGCCTATTATATTTTAAGTTACAGTACCAGTCAAAAGATTGGACATTACTATTTTTATTGTTTTTGAAAGAAGTCTCATGCTCATCAAGCTGTCATGATTGAATACAGGAAGCAATAGCAAGTTATCACGTTTATTGAAAATAATGATCAGAATCAGAATCAGAATCAGAAGAATCAGAAAGAGCTTTATTGCCAGGTATGTTGTTTACACATACTAGNATGTAGACAATACACTGAACGAGGATCCAAGGGTGGCGCAGGGACTGAGATGGTCAGCTCGAAGAGTGGTGCGTTGGTGAGATGAAGCGTGCTGGTTAGATGAAGCGTGCTGGTGAATGATGATTGACGAATCCAGACATAGAACGAAACCCACGAAGACACCGAACAGGAACATGAAGCACGAGACTGGAACGCAGAACAGGAACAGGATGGGACACACAGCACAGAGACATCAAACAACAATCTGACAAAGGAGATGAGAACTGAGTGAGCATATGAAGGGTGAGTGAATGAGCTGCAGCTGGTGCTGTGATGAGTGTCAGCTGGAACTGCTGATGATCCATGAGGCTCGGACATGCCCACAAACACGCACACCCACTAACACACACACCCACACACACAACAACAATGACACGAGACAAGAAGGAAACAATGCATTCAAATACCGTGACAGTACCCCTCCTCCTAGGAACGCCTCCTGGCGTTCCCCGACTCCCTTACCTGTCGATTGTAATCATCGATAAGGGAGTGATCCAGAATGTCTCTGGCAGGTACCCAACTTCTCTCCTCCGGACCGTAACCTTCCCAGTCCACCAAGTACTGGAATCCGCGTCCCCTCCGCCTAGAGTCCAGAATACGATTAACCGAATAAGTGGGTTCCCCATCTACGAGTCGCGGCGGTGGGGGAACCGGGGCTGGCGGATTAATTCTAGAATGAAACACAGGTTTTACTTTGGATACATGAAAGACGGGATGAATCCTCCTGTACGCTGGAGGGAGTTTGAGGCGGACTGCCACCGGACTAATGATCTTGGTGACAGTAAACGGACCAATAAATTTGGGAGCAAGTTTATTAGACATGGAGCGGAGAGGAATGTTCTTGGTAGAAAGTGTTGTGGTTTCTACTTTATGTTAAAAAAATCACTTCTTAAATATCTTTGATTCCAGAATTATTACTTTATTGCACAATAAAGGAGCAGCTAGGAGACCTAGGACAGCCTCAGAGACAGCTGCTGAATTTCTCCTACGGTCTCCTTATATATTCAGGCAAATGCCCTTTGCCATACATTCTATAGATATTATTGGAAAGGTCTATTACAGTCTTCAACTGGAAACAGGATTTTCCATTCACACAAACAGATTCTTTGAGATTCAAATTTCTTGTGTACAGCAATGCTATCATGTTCTCAGCACACACATGTTCAGCCCTACACACATGTGAGTTTATGATTTTAATGGTAGAATAAAGCACATCATATTTACTATAATATACTAAATTTTCACCATAAAAAATACTTCTACATTTCCCCCCTCTGAGGCTTAAAAGCCTCACTTCAATATACTTTACTCAGAGGGTAGACTCACAATCCAGCATTCTTAGTTATGCTTCCTAGTGACTAAATTAAGTCATCCAGTCCCTTTACCAGTTACTGAATCGTGTCACCACCCTCTGAAGAAGCCATAGAACCAAACATCTCTCCCCAGTTTTGTCCTTTTTCTTTTTTCAGATGTTCTTTGTTTTTGCTTTCTGAAGAGAGTAAAAGATTCCTAGGCTTCCTAACCTTTACTTTTAAACCAATTCTATGTAGTAAATGTGACCGTGTAATTTGTTCAGCCTTGCTTGTGGTTGTTACAGTCATATATGAAATTTCAATCTACTTTCAATTTTCAATCAAAACACCATATATTAAACTATTAAAAATTCTTGAAAGGTGACATCTTCTTCACTTTGCATCCACTTTCTCTGGAAGACCCTCAGTGGTCCCCTGGAACAGCTGGACACAAGGTCTCTATCTCTTGTTTCCTGTAAACATATAGCTTTATGTATGACAGTTAGTTTCTTCATGTAAGATCTTAATTCTTTTTGTAATTTTTTTAACTAGAATCTTCATTGTAACCTCTGCAATACAGGACAGGCATGGGTTGACCCGTAATCATTTCATGCGGTGTTAGATGTGTACTTCTATAGTCTGCATGCGAGAACTCATTAGTGCCATTGGCAAGGCATTACCCCAATTGAGTTTAGTGCTTTCACATATTTTATCAAATTTAGCCTTAATTAATCTGTTCTTCAATTCTTTGTAATTGTCGCCTATTGATGTTGATATTCCATTCTTTTTATTGTTTTTGGTACAAACTTCACATATGGACAAAAAATTATTTACCATTGCATATGAATATGCAGACCAATATTCCTACTGATTAATTTTCCTTAGACTATCACTTCCCCCTTGCGCAATGGTGAACACCATGCGCATCTATATTTATTCTATTTAAAAATGCAATAGGTGCAACAATTTGTCCTTCATGTGATCATTAGTTATGCATCTTTATTTTGGCCTCTTTTTGATGCTACATCAAGAGTTTGTAAGGGCCAGCTTATTGTTAAAATAATTTCATCTCAGTGAGGTTTTAGTTCTGTTTCCTTTTTATGAGCTCGTCACATTAGGATTGTTAATCGTATTGGAAGCATCATATCTGATATTAATTTATTTATTTTTTTCAACATATTGTCTGAGAATACCATTACTCAATATTTAATAGCTTCTTTTTCTTACTATTTCAAGTGAATGGCATACAGCATATGCTATTGTAAATATATTTCCTATTTGTTCCTTAGCTAAGTGACACACAGTTGTTAGAGATTTTAGAGCAGGCTGTGCATAATGTTAGGATATTACAGTCACAAATTTATTAATGTGTCTTCTTACCTCTAAATATCCTTAAAACTATTTTCACAATAAATAATTTTTATTTCTTAGATATTTAAGATCTGGTCGTAATCTACTAAATGGCAGTAAATTATACACACAATATTGTAGTTCACCTTTAAAATTTGAAAGAATCAATTCAGCTGGTTAACCTGTAAAAAGTAACATATAAGTATGTTCTCATTAGAACTCCTTAGAATTACACTGCTGAGACCTGTGAATGAGACCTTAAATATTTCTGTTATTGTCAACATGTGGTAAATCAGCTGCTTGTCTGGCTCATTGTTCTTCTTGATGTAACCTGTAAAATGTTCATGTGGGCTGAGTGTTATCCAGCCCGTTTGGGGCTCTCTAGTTTTATTACCAACCAATTACACAATATGGATTTTTATCCTATAATTTGCATTTTATAATTTCTGAACTATTTGTTTTGATTTCTATTTTCTCTGCATAATTTCTTAAACATCTGTTAAACACTCAACCCACTTTGATTCATTTAAAACAATATTTTATACTTCTGATGAAAACTCAGCTCCTTCATGATATGCTGAAAAGAAAGTTAGATTTGGGGTGAACAGAGCAAGCTTGCTTGATCTGCTTTCCCATGTTAACGCTGCGCAAGTGTGGCATTGCTTTTTCTTTTCTGTTTTTGCCACAACAACTTTTCAGGAACTGACCAGGATACTTGACACAATTCATCCATAGTCTTATTTCCTTTTTACTGGGCATAATTTGCCCTGTGGGCCCACATATTACAATTTATACACAGCTGTTTTGGCAAAATAATTTATTTGCCTCATTGTCTCTTCAGACACCTTCTCTCACTCATTCATACCATCATTCACAATCTTGCATACCCCCAATGGCCATCATTCATTTTTTATTTCTGCCACAGCAGATCATGATATAAATGGGGAACATATACTTTTAGCATTGGAATTCCAACATCTCTGTTTTTTTAAACACTACAGGACATGGACAATGAAGCATTCCCCATGCAACAATGTCTAAACTTTCTCTAATTACTTCTAATAACTCTTTTAGAATGATTGGCCTAGGCATACTGCAATTGAGACAGCCAAATATAATTTCTCAAATTGCATTTTATTATTTTCCTACTATAGATTTTATCACATTCTTTTTGTTGTTGCTCATGAACTTCTTTAAGCATAAGATTAGAGATCTCTGCATCTTCTTGGATCCATGGACAATAACATTTCTTTCTCATTATCCCAGTGATGACAACAGTATGATTTCATAATAATGTTTGGAGTTATATTTTAATAAGTTACTTGTAAACAAGATGGAATGACCAGTAAACTTTTTTTTTTCAAGACTAATTAAATTGTGCTTTTCCTTTAATTATAATTTTAATGTAACATTTAGGTTTTTAATATAACAGCCCTCACTATACCAAATCCAGTACTAATTTTAATTCATTTGTGAGTCAAGCACTCACTACTGTCTTTCAGTGAAGTTCCTTCTACAAAAGCCACACTTTTTGACCAGCGACGTATACGGGAGCCTTAGACCGGTGGCGATCGGCCTTGGCCTTGGTGCACTCCCTCACCTGGAGTAGAGTCTCCCGGACTCTAGTCCAAGTGCGGTGACACCTCTGGACGAATGCGTGAGCGGAGGGGACCGCGACCTCGGATTCCAGACTAGGAAAAATGGATGGCTGGTAACCTACGCTACACTCAAACGGAGATAGGCCCGTGGACGACACTGGCAATGTATTGTGGGCGTACTCCACCATAGAGAGTTGCTGGCTCCACGAGGAAGGATTCTTAGAGACCAAACATCGCAACGTTCTTTCCAAATCTTGGTTGGCTCTCTCAGTTTGGCCATTGCTCTGGGGATGAAACCCTGAGGACAGACTGACAGTCGCTTCCAGCAACTTACAAAACTCTCGCCAAAATTTGGACACAAACTGGGTCCTCTGTCGGAAACCACGTCTGTCGGGAGGCCATGTAAGCGAAAGACGTGATTAACAACTATCAACGCTGTCTCCTTGTCTGATGGTAGTTTGGGCAAGGGAATGAAATGAGCCGCCTTCGAGAATCGGTCCACCATGGTTAAAACTACCGTGTAACCTTGAGAGAGCGGAAGGGCGGTGATAAAATCTAGCGCAATATGGGACCAGGGTCTCGAAGGGACAGGCAGCGGTTGGAGTAGCCCATCCAGGGGTTGATTGGAAGTCTTACCAGTGGCACAAACTGAGCAAGCCAAAACAAAACTGTGAACGTCACGAGCCATAAGCGGCCACCAGAATCGTTGCTTGACTAGAAATTTAGTGCGTTTAACTCCTGGATGACAAGCCACACTAGACCAATGTCCCCACTGGATGACCATGGACCGTAATCCCTCCGGCACATATAACCGGTTCGGTGGGCACCCGGGCGGAGGCGTTACCCCTTCTAAGGCCGTCTCGACCTTCGATTCGACCTCCCATGTGAGTGTGGAGACCACTAGAGTCTCAGGTAAAATGCACTCGGGTGTAGACGGGCGCTCGGAACGGTCAAAAATGCGCGATAATGAATCGGGTTCGATGTTTTTGGAACCCGGGCGGTACGAGAGAGTAAAATCAAAACGACCGGAAAAAAGTGCCCACCGAGCCGAAAATTGACGCTCCCTGCAACCTCTCGAATGCTGAAGACATCAACGGCAAAGGATAAGTATTCTTTACCGTGATGTTGTTCAGCCCCCGGTAATCAATACAAGGTCGCAGAGATCCGTCCTTCTTCCCCACAAAAAAGAACCCCGCCCCCGCTGGAGAAGAGGAAGGGCGGATGAACCTCGATGCCAGTGAATCAGAAATATATTTCTCCATAGCTTCCCTTTCTGGAACAGAAAGTGAATATAACTTGCCTTTAGGCGGAGATTTACCTGGCAATAAATCTATGGCACAGTCATAGGGACGATGCGGAGGGAGAGAAGCAGCCCCAGACTTACTGAACACCTCCTTCAGGTCGCGGTACTCAGCGGGCACGTTAGATAAATCCATTGTTTCCTCCTGAAAAACAGAAACAGAGACAGACGGACAAGCAGACACAAGACAAGACTCATGACACTTATTGCTCCAAGCCACGATGGATCTCTGTATCCAGTCCACTTTGGGGTTGTGTTTAGTGAGCTAGGGGTGACCAAGGACGATGGGTGTAAGGGGAGTGTCCAAAATAAAAAAGGATATGATCTCGGAGTGGTTGCCTGATGTGATGAGGGTGATGTCTTCAGTGGCAAGTGAGATGGTAGGAAGTCTCTGACCGTTAAGTGCATGTACAGTAATCCTGTTGGTGAGCAGCTTGAGGGGAATCTGAAGTTTGAGTGCAAATGCGTGATCCATGAAATTACCTTCAGCCCCGGAGTCCAGAAGTGCCTGACAGTCGTGCGTGTTGATAGACCATCTCAGTCTTACCGGGAGGAGCGTAGATGTAGATGAGGTCTTCTCGGTGGAGATCCCACCCGATAGTAGCCTCATACTTACTACCGGGCTTGCTCCTTTTACCGGACAGTTGTAAGCGCAGTGGCCAGCTCCCCCGCAATAGAGACAGAGGCCCTGGGATCTCCGCCTCTCCCTCTCCTCCCGGGAAAGCCGAGCTCGACCCACCTGCTTGGGTACGTGATCGTGGACGGGGCTGACCACGCCCAAGCAGGTCAGTGAATGAGCTGCAGCTGGTGCTGTGATGAGTGTCAGCTGGAACTGCTGATGATCCATGAGGCTCGGACACGCCCACAAATACGCACACCCACTAAAACACACACCCACACACACACAACAACAATGACACGAGACAAGAAGGAAACAATGCATTCAAATACCGTGACACAAGCCTGCATAAAAAAAAATATAAAAAAAAAACAGCAATAATGTGAAATGTTATTACAATTTTAAATAATGTTTTTCTATTTTAATATACTTTAAAATATAATGTATTTCTGTGATGCAAATCTGAATTTTCATTATTCATTGTGATCAAAAGCTTCATATGGCACTAGACTATTTCACAGTAAACACTTCATAATCTGTTCAAAACAGGCCAAATAAATTGTCTAAACATTCATATTACCTCTGACATTTTATGTATTATATTTGTTATATTAAAGAGCCTAAATGTCTGCATTATAATATTCACAGACACTATATCGCAATTAGAATAAAGAATTTAAGAACACATTTTTTTGTAAAACTTCAAAATGAAGAAACGATCAAAATGAAATTGAAAGTGCTCTTCCTCAAATTCTTCCAGAATTATTCCTCACTGCATCTTAAAACGATGTACATGAATCTGACTAAGCTTGATGCATTATTCCGAGCTGATGCGGGCGTCTGAATAGCGCACGCACTCCGTGGGCGTGGCCACAATAGTGGAAAATGAGATGACTCGCGAACGACTGACATCCCTCTATTGTCAAACAAATTACATAAACAGAGAATTTGTTTTTGATTTGACCTACATGATTTAAAACAGGCACATGGTTTCTCATACCATTGCTATGCTGATGACACGCAGCTCTTCCTTTCATTTCATCCAGATGATCCCACAGTAGTAGCTGCACAAATCTCAAGCTGTCTGGCGGACATCTCGGCATGGATAAAAGAACATTACCTGCAGCTCAACCTGGCAAAGACAGAGCTTCTTGTCTTCCCTGCCAATCCGACTCTACAGCACGATTTCACCATCAAGTTGGATACATCATCGATCAAGGTCGGCCAGAAATTTTGGAGTAATCTTTGATGACCAACTGACCTTCAAAATGCCTGGATACACCAACCCAATGTCAAAGAACTAGCGGGAACATAAGCTGACGGTTTTGTAGCCTCACGTCGGCTGCGTCATGGAAAAAAAATTAGCTTGAACACACCGAAAGAACTTCAGCCGACTGTCAACTAGCACGCGCATTTTGCGCCTGCATATAAAGGAGATAACTGTGTATTTAAGCAGATATATTTGTCTATATTCATCATTCAAAAAGGGAAAGCAAAACTAAGACTGCATGTATACAAACCATAAACAAAGCAGTGCTTGCTTACCGTTTTGAACACCAGTCATGCTGATCACGTTCTTTATTCCACTTCGGTCATGTTATTATGAAAATATTCGTGCATTCGAGTGCTCAGGTAAGATGATGTAAAATTAGAACAACTTTCTGTCTGTGCAGTCATGCAGTTTCATAACTTTTGCTTATATTCCCGTGAACTGACTCGTTTGCTATACTGCACAGCCAATCAGAGTTCTCTCTCTCTCCGATGGCCCGACGCCGATTCAACATGTCGAATCGGCTGAAAAATAGCAGACGATGGTGCGGAACACACTGAGAATACTTAGTCGGCCGACACACAAAATCTGCCCGACGGCCGACCGTCAGCTTGGTGTGTTCTGGGCTATAGACCACATTGCAAAGACAGCTTGGTCATGCAGATTTGTATTATACACAATCAGGAAGATCAGGCCTTTTCTAACGGAGCATGCAACACAACACAACTGCCTGGTCATTTCTAGGCTTGATTACTGCAATGCGCTTCTGGTTTGTACTGATATCATGCGCAATCAAACCTCTACAAATGACACAGAGCGCTGCAGCACGTCTCGTCTTTAATGAGCCCAAAAGGGCCCATGTCACAACTCTCTTCATCTCGCTGCACTGACTACCACTTGCTGCTCGCATCAAGTTCAAGGCATTGACACTTGCTTAAAGATCTACCACAGGCTGAGCACCCTCCTACTTCCACTCAATCTTACGAGTCTACATCCCTACCAGAAACCTGCGATCTCTAAATGAGCGAAGGCTTGTGGTACCATCACAGAGAGGCACAAAATCACTCTTAAGAACATTTTCGTTCACTGTTCCTTGCTGGTGGAATGATCTCCCCGTCTTTATCCGGAATGCAGAATCCCTGGCAATATTCAAAAGACAGCTAAAAAATCATCTCTTTCAAGAGAACTTAATCTCATCAAAAAAACAACAAAAAAACTAGGCTTTCACTTCCCTCCCTATTCTAGCTTATGCTACTCTAAGCAATGTCTGAAACTTTGACTTGTATTGCACTTCTTGCGTCTATATGCCTCTTCATGATGACTCGCTTGTTGTATTCCTCACTTGTAAGTCACTTAGGATAAAAGCGTCTGCAAAATGAATAAATTTAAATGTAAAATATTAAGCTAAGAGTAAGGGCAGGGTTGATCTTGTTACTATGGATGATGTCAACACGCTTACTAACTATGCCCACAGTGATTGGCTGATGGGGGAGGAGTCTCTGTCAGTGATTTAATCATAGAAATATTGTAGAATGAGGTATCATGTTGCCATATTCAAATAAAGGTTTTAAAATGTAGGCTAAGTGTCACTAATAAAACTAGTATGTTCATATAATTGTCAGCCTCTTACATGTCCGCTTCTTGAGAGAATGCAGAATTCAAGTGACAAATTATGTTTTATAAATGAAGTTTGGGAGGAGCACATTCAAACGGTCTATGTAATCAGCTCGAGAGGAGGTATATATACACAGACGAGAGCCGACTCACAATTTACCTCAACAATTTTCTGCATCCCTCCGCCACCCCGCTCCTCACTCTCGACTGGAGATACAGAGAGAACTCTGGGTTTGGGCTAAATTCCAAACTCGGAGCCCTCGATCCCCATGGACAGCATGCCAAATACGCTTATATATTTTTTTTTACTCTGTTCGATCATTTGTAAGTGTGAATTAATGAAAACTGCCACAGGTAATTGGACATTATTTATTTATCTATCAAATATTTATTTTTGACGTATTTATTGCATTTATGAAGAAAAGGTTCAGCACCCAATGCTCTATTGCTATTGCTTCAGTAGTGAGCAGTGTCTTTGGGTGGATTGCTGAGATGGATTGGCAGCAACGGCCATTAGGCTTTTTTGTGATTTGGTCTTAGGAGTAGTCAAGAGGACTCCTAAATCACTAACGTTTCACAGATTTAGGAGCTTGTTTTGGCGCTAAAATGCTTTGTGAAATACTCTTAGACTGATACACCCATTATTTTTAAGAGTTTCTCCTAAATCAGCAAGTTAGGAGCTACTTTTAGCTTTGAGATGTTTTGTGAATATGGCCCCTGATATCAAAAAATAACACTTAAAACAGCATATACAAAATATTATTCTAGAGATTAAATGTTATCAGCCAAATATTAAATATCTCCTTTTTAAACTTTTTACTTTTTAAATGTTCATCTGTCATTTATCAGTTTTTGGCAAACTTGAAAATGATCAACATATTGGTATTGGTACCAGAAACTGACGCATCCCTAATGGACCTTTTCCACATTTCCAGGTTTCTCAGAAACAGAAGTCATCATAGTTGAGTAAAGTTTTATAGTAATAAATGGGAGGCAACAGCCAATATACTAAGCAAAAGAGAGAGAAAAAAAAAAAAACGTTAGCGTTTCCACAATTTTCCAAGTAGGGATAACGGCAGGCTGGAGCAATGGGCATGGCGAAAGGTTTAGGCATGCTGAAAGGTAGGGGGATGGAGAAAGGTCTTTATGATTAGTCAACAAAGCTATCTTTTAAGGTGTGGGGGTAGGCTTAGGAGTAGTTTCTGTTGTACCAATTCACCTTTCGGCACGCCCATTGCTCCAGGCTGCAGCTACAGGGTAATCCATAAATTACCCAGGCTGCAGCTGCAGGGTAACACTGTTAAAAAAATCACTGTAAATGTTACAGTAAAATACTGGCAGCAGGGTTGCCAGCCAGTTACTGTATTTTTCACAGTAGTGTTATTGTAATTTAATTTACAAAATTTGACTGTAATCGAGAATACATTAAAATTCTGATATACAGTAAAAATCCAACATAGTCATATTAAAACAGTTCACCCAAAAGTGAAAATTCAGTCATTTATTACTCACCCTAATGTCGTTCCACAACCGTAAGACCTTCGTTCATCTTCGAAACACAAATTAAGATATTTTTTAAAAAATATGATGGCCCAGTGAGGCCTGCATTGCCAGCTAAAAACATATTTAAAACAGTTCATGTGACTACAGTGGTTCAACCTAAACGTTATGAAGCAATGAAAATACTTTTTGTGTGCTAAAAAACAAAATAATGATTATTCAACAATATCTCGTGATGGGCGATTTCAAAACACTGCTTCATGAAGCTTCGAAGCTTTATGAATCTTTTGTTTCAAATCAGTGGTTCGGAGTGCGTATCAAACTGCCAAATTCACATGATTTCAGTAAACGAGGCTTTGTTACATCATAAGTGTTTCGAAATTTCAATAGTTGACTTTGGAAGTTTGATACACACTCCGAACAAATGATTCGAAACAAAAGATTCGTAAAGCTTCGAAGCTTCATGAAACAGTGTTTTGAGATCGCCCATCACTAGATATTGTTGAATAAAGTTGTTTTATTTTTTTGGCGCACAAAAAGTGTTCTCGTTGCTTTATAATATTTAGGTTTAACCACTGTACTCATGTGTTCACTCACAACTGTTTTGTTTTAGTGGCTTTCTGGGCATTGAAAAAGGAAATGATCTTGCTGGTAATGCAGGCTTCACTGAGCCATTGGATTTCATCAAAAATATCTTAATGTGTGTTGTGAAGATGAACGAAGGTCTTACGGGTGTGGAACGACATGAGTAATTAATGACTGAATTTTTGGGTGAACTAACCCTTTAAAAACCACAAAGAAGCTTTCAGATAGCTTTCATCACTTAATAAACAGGCCAACATGGCCAAACAACAAGTCCTACAAACTTTCCATCAAAAACAGATATAAAAATCAACCAAAGAACAATTATGCTCCAGATGACGTTCCATCCCAGGATTCAAAGTGTGACTAGAAATATTGAAAAGAACAAAGAGGACAATACATTAGATATTACAAAACATAGTAATACTTTCAGAAACAGACAGAGGGATGACAGATACAGTCAGAGACAGATAGAGGGATGACAGATACAGTCAGTGACAGATAGAGGGATGACAGATACAGTCAGTGACAGAGGAATGACAGATACAGTCAGTGACAGAGGAATGACAGATACAGTCAGAGACAGATAGAGAACCATAAAAGGAAGATGCAATCTTGGTGTGTGTGCGTCCTTACATTTCAGAAATTCCATTGGAAATCCATTATTTTGCACAGAAGAGTGGCAACATGTGGGTTGACTGCCACACGTTTCTTCTGTATCATTTGTCCTGGTTTTTTTTCGATGGCACTTTTCCCTTTGCTTTTGATCCTCTCTCTGGATTTATGCCCACAAAGCGCCTAAAGGGTCATGAAACAGACAATATGTAATTAAGATTGGTTTGAGGACTTCCCAGAAAGTTTTAGATGTCCAGTAATTAAAAAAAAACAAAACAGATTTAATTCATTAGCTTGCTGGTGTTAAATAGGGAGACAAATATATTCTCTTCTCGAGTTGAGAAACATTGTGTTAAAGGCCTCAACAGAAATAACACATATAACATATCAACATCATTAAAAGGAAAGTTCTGATATAACTTATCTATAAGTAAAATGCTGGTTCTGAAGTTAGAATTCAACCATTACCTTTGAATGAACTCCAAGGTACACGCTGCTTCCTCCTGGTACTCAAGATTAAACAAGTAATATGCAGCAAACAGAGTGGCAAGGCCAGACTGGAAACTGGGCTGAATGCCCTCACACACAACCTCGCCTTCAATACTCAGCATCCAGTGCCCACTCGTCAAAGTGTCTCCAACAATCAATACCACATGTGGCATAGTCATTTTTACCTATACCATTTTTTTATCTTTCAGATTTTTACATTTACACTATATTTAGTAGGGGTGGGATAAAAAATGTGATTCTTAAATGCATGGCAATGCAGAAGCAGACGATTCTGAATTGTTTCACAAATGTCAAAAATCGATTTTCTAAATGTTAATTGATAACGTAATGTTGACGGAAAGTAAAAGACGGAATTCTGAAGCACGGAAGTGCAGAGCCCGGACAGTCAGTGGCATGCACATAACTGTGTGTATCCACTGGCGCAGAGCGAGTGGCACAGAGCGATCGTTTTCAGTTCATTTATGGAAGTTGAGCTTCACGCTCATGTGCAAACATGAAGTTCAACTTCCATAGGAATGAACTGAAAACGCCATATAAGACCCATGATGGCTAAGCAAGAAATCCGACAGGCACTCTCTGCATTAAAAGCTAGCGTATGGAAGCATGTTGGCATCTATGAAGTTAAAGGGAAAAAGCACCTGGACTGAGTTTCTCAAAATCATCGAAAGTTGATCAAAGAGATCATTGGTGGCAATTGTTCTATGGTCAACTTAGGCTTACGGTGCTTTTTGAGAAATACTACCGCTACAAGCCACACGATATTCAAGTTATGTTATTGCTATCTTATTAATATTATATAATTTTGTTATATTGCTTATTGCACATAAGAGGAGAATGTTGTTAGAAGTCTATTTTATAGTTATTCAGAATATGCTCAAGTATTAATTCATTTACTATAAGTATGCTTCTACAGGCACATGTTTCTTTTCCTGTTGGTTCTTTGCTATGCTGGGACATATGCTGGCAAATGTAACCTTCCAGTTGACTTGCCAAATCACTTCCATTTGTTTTATTAATAAGATACTGGAAGTAATTCATTATGGATCATTACAAATTCTTTGCTTTTAAAATAGTTACACAGTGGCAAAAAAGATGCATCGATAATCGTTTTATAATCGCATCGCAGCCCTCTGAATTGTAATCAAATCGTAAGGTGCCCAAAGATTCCCACCCCTAATATTTAGTATGTAAGAGTGTATGAACTCATTCTTTTAAACCAAAGTTAACAAGAGGCACTAAAAATAAACAATAAATTACATGCTTTAAAGGGGGATACTAATACTATTTCATGCATTCTGACTTATTTACACTGTTAAAAGAGTTGGATTCTTTTGCAAAACATGGCCAAAGTATAAAAAAAAAAGAGTTGGACGTATGACGGAGTATTTCTGTGCTAAATACACTTCTTCAGATCTCTCACAGATTTTGGTAAGTTTTTTTCGAGTATGGCTCTGTATTGTGTAATAAAGGGTGGAATTCCTTGTATGGGCACTTCTCTGGGATGCACACATCAACCAGAGCGAGAGAGCAAGAGCACGCCCATCAACGTGATTCATTCGGGTTACCGAAGTCATCGGCAGCCCTGCAAAGGACGTGCTCGAGAAAGATTTATTACTTTGTTTTTAGACCACAAAATCAGCAATGTCCCCAAATAAGTGTTTTTGGTTGTAAGGGAAAGAACCTTGCTTCCCAAAGAACCCAGCGTTAAGTTAAGCGTCTACGGTGGCCCAGTAGTGCACAACACAACGAAATTAAAAAAGCAAACATAAGTTCACAACACAACGAAATCGAGCCACAACGCAACGGAATAAAGCCACAACACAACGAACTCAAGCCACAACACAACGGAATAAAGCCACAACACAACGAAATCAAGCCACAACACAATGAAATCAAGCCACAACACAACGGAATAAAGCCACTCTCAGAGCTCGGTAAATTTACAGTTTTTCTCAGTCGCTTTGGTACATTTCTTGGATCAGAATTGAAATTCTCAAAACAACCTGTTCAATCTTCACATCATTGTGTCACTTGTGTACATCAAAAAAGCAGTTTCTCATTCTTTTGAACAAATTGCAAATGCTTTAGTACATTCAGGCAATTGATTATGTACAATTGTCTGCTATTTCCTACATTATCAATTGCTAATGTCATGTTGCTCAAAATGTGTTATATGGTTCTCTGTTGAATAATCGCACCTCTCAAAACATCTAGTCATTAGTTCATTGCACAAGTCATTAAATGCAAAATGGTTGAACTAGTTATCACAATGTGTCAAGTATATTATCTATACATTTCTATTAGGCTTTTATAAATGTGTCCTGAATTGATGAATGTTGCAGGTGAATCCTGAATTTCACTAATGTATTCAGGGGAATGTAAAGCATTAGATCAACCAATGACACAACCAGTTCTCTAAAACAGCTCAAAGATGCATGTCATGAATCTTCAACTGGAAAGCATATATAGACAGAGCACAACACAAGAGTTTCAATTTCTGATAATGGAAGAACAGGGTCAACAGCTAGGAAGAAGAAGAAGAGTAAGGATGTGTGGTAGAAGGGTAGGGAGGCAAAACAGAGGAAGAGGTAGATAAGGCAAAGGGCGTAGGCACGTTTCTGATGAAACAAGGCCCACTCTATGAGGCCCCACTATTGTGAACTATGGTCTCAATCATGACCTTACAATGGCTTATGCGGGTCTAAATGTGCAGCCGAACGTTTGGAGAAAAACCTTTTCCTCAATCATTCAAGCATTTCGTAGACATAACAGGTATGTATTTCAGCAATGTGCACTGTACTCTAATATGGTATGCATGCTATATTACAGTGGCATTTTTACTCTTACAGTAGCATATTACACTTGCTTTACACTTACAGTATAGTAGGCTAAATGAACTTTATACAGACACATACTATATCACACAAATACACATATATACAGTGTATGTATATAGTCTTGTCTTTTTTATTTATCACAAGGACATTTTACAGTAATTTGTTCACTGTCATAAAAACCATAGCCATAGTTTAGGCTACATCTGAAATATTCATCACTGTTATATTGACAACATGACTAAGCATTTTGACTATCTTGTTCGAGAACAATGACACAAGGACTTGTCATTCTGATGGCACGTAGGCCTATATGTTCATTGACATAAATACTTGCTTTTGAGAGATGGACTAAGGATTCTGAGCAAGTTCCAGGCTTTTGCAGTAATCCAATATGTTGTGCTGTTTGTACGAATTATTTCGAGAAATGAACAGACAGTTTTGCACATTGTAAGGATGATTCAAGAAATGTACCAAAGTGACTGAGAAAAACTGTAATTTTCCTTGCCAATGTTCTATAGAGTTTGCAGTAATATCAATACCACGATTAGTTTTAACTGTATGTAACCACCATATATCGACATGAAATATTAATTAGCAAAATAGCTTCATATTTATACCTGTGAATGATTTGACGCGCTACCACGGTGCAAGATGAAGGGAACATCCACCAATTCCACCAAGTGGTTAAAACATATATTTGTATTCTTTAAAATTACTTATAACATTTAAAAATAGACATATTCAAATTCCAAAGCTTGTCAGTCTTACCAACAGGAACTAACAAGCTTTGGAATTTGAACATGTCTGTTTTTAAATGTTAAACAAAGTCATTGTAATGAATACAAATTATACGTTTTAACCACTTGGTGGAATTGGTGGATGTTCCCTTCATCATATGCGCCGTATCGCGTCAAATCATTCAGTAAATATGACGCTATTGTGCACGTAGTTGATTTTTAATTAATATTTCATGTCGATATACAATGTTTACATACTTAAAACTAATCATGGTATTGATATCTTTGTAAGACTGTCGACTTTATAGAACAGTGGCAAGGAATACAAATATTACCGAGCTCTGAGAGCCCCCTATAGTGGTCGGGAACATTTCCGTTGTGCGGTGGCTTTATTCCGTTGTGTTGTCGCTTGTTTCCGTTTTGTTGTGGCTTTATTTCGTTGTGTTGTGGCTTGTTTCCGTTGTGTTGTGGCTTTATTTAGTTGTGTTGTGGCTTTATTCTGTTGTGTTGTGGCTTTATTCCGTTGTGTTGTGGCTTGATTTCGTTGTGTTGTGGCTTTATTCCGTTGCGTTGTGGCTCGATTTCGTTGTGTTGTGAACTTATGTTTGCTTTTTTAATTTCGTTGTGTTATGCACTACTGGGCCACCGTACAGCTCCACTTAAATTAACTATCAAAATAACAAGAAAGTTGTGTCTGAAAGTTAAATCAATAAATTTTTTTATTGGTTAAAATGAATGGAGAATCTTGTGTTATTCCGTGGCTGCTCGAGCCCTCAGGATCGGCACTAATGGTTTTATAAACAAGGCCCAGATCGACGCTGGATTTACAGATCATTTGAAACTGAAAGATGGAGGGGTCCTAGTGGTAAAAGATCCCGGTCATGAGTCGGAACCGCAGGTGGTGAGTAAAGCTGCATCAAATGTCTGTTTTGTTGGCAGTCGGCGCGTAAGTGCATATAATGTAAACAACACAAATGTATAATGAATAAAAAGTTATCCAGGGATAATGCAATGGTGTATTGTGTGTTTTTAAATACATTTGTTTAGCTGACCATTGATAGCTTCGCTACGCAAAGGCTGCGCATACTCGTCACTCTTTAGTTTCGCCAATGGCAAACCTCCAATAGCTCGGCTGTTTTCAGAAAAATTCGGTATAGCGTATCTGTCTTTTATAAATCTGATAAAACTAAAGACTTTTCGGAGATATGAAGGATGCTATATTACTCTATAGGTACTCAAGATTAAAGGGATAGTTCACCCAAAAATGAAAATTTGATGTTTATCTGCTTACCCCCAGCGCATCCAAGATGTAGGTGACTTTGTTTCTTCAGTAGAACACAAATGATGATTTTTAACTCCAACTGCTGCCGTCTGTCAGTCAAATAATGGGAGTGAATGGGAACTCGAACAATAAGAGTCGAAAAAATTTGCATAGACAAATCAAAATTAAACCCTGCGGCGAGACATCACTGCCATTGTCAGAGCCTCACTAAGCGAATGCTGAACGCAGTTGGACATAGTGGTGTATTAGAGGTAAAAAATTATATAAATACTGTTCGGTTTCTCGCACAAACCGATTTTTTTGTGTCTTAGGACATCAATAAGCCTTCATGAGCCGCAGGGTTTAATTTGGATTTGTCTATGCAAGTTTTTTCGACTCTTATTGTTCGAGTTCCCGTTCACTCCCATTATTTGACTGACAGACGGCAACGGTTGGAGTTAAAAAAAATCATCATTTGTGTTCTACTGAAGAAACAAAGTCACCTACATCTTGGATGCGCTGGGGGTAAGCAGATAAACATCAAATTTTCATTTTTGGGTGAACTATCCCTTTAATCTTGAGTACCTATAGAGTAATATAGCATCCTTCATATCTCCGAAAAGTCTTTAGTTTTATCAGATTTATAAAAGACAGATACGCTATACCGAGTTTTTCTGAAAAGCATCTTGGTAAGCAGATAAACATCAAATTTTCATTTTTGGGTGAACTATCCCTTTAACATGAGATTTGCCGAAAATGTGTGTGTTATGTATAGGGACCCCTAAAATGTCTTGTTAAATATGATTCATGTTGAGAAATAACATGAATTAAAATGTATTTTGTTTATTTTTGTTTTTTATTTCAAAATATGATATAACTGTCTTTTTGTCCAGTAAGAAAGTATGTTTAATGCAAGTGTTTTGTTGCTGGCCAATGACTGTTGAACTTTAATGTTACATCATAAGTTACGTGCGGAAGAAGGAAGGGAGGAGCATATGACAAGAGAAGACTGCTAGAAATTTCACTGCGTGTGTTAAAAAGTGCGTCATTTTGGAGACTTCATATATTTCTTTGAAATATAAGGCCCAAAGTGTAGAGTAACGGTGCTTGTTTTGTTTCTGTGTTATTAAAAGTGTATTTCATTATTTCTTTTTCTTTTTTTTTTTTTGAGTCAACGCACTGAGTCAAGACGTGTGAGCGTGACTAGGGCTTAACAGTGACATTTCAAGTTCGTAACAATAACTGTTGAGGAAGTTATTGAACATTCGTGGATTCATCGCATGTTCGGGACTGGACAGATCGTGTGGTTCATCTTGGGACGTGGATCTACTGGATTCATCGTGTGAATGCTCGTGATTGGAAACAGTGTATTCGTGGCGTACGTAATCTCAACATTGCTTCAATTTCATCGGATGAATGTAAGTAAATTCATTATCAAGACTGTTGAATGTGGATTACATTGAATTCGTCAGCTGTTAATGTGCACCAACGAGCTGGGCCCCAACTTAACGAAACGAACACTATTTCGACTGCGTCACTGACTCGTGCATTTCGACTGCGTCACTGACTTGTGTTTTTTCACTGCGTGACTCATAATATTGAACTGAAAGAGCTTGTATGTTGTGAAACACAGGTTTTTTTGAAGTGTTCAATTGAGGCTGAGAGAAGTATTGTTTCATTTCCTTTACTGATTTAAGTGATTCTGGAGAAAACGGAGTGTGTAACTCTTACAGGTTTTAAATTGGTTATCTTAAAAGTAGATTGAGTACAGTGAGTGTTTTGACTTACGAAAAAGGTTAGGAATCCTACTTTAGAAAGCATAAAAGAGGAAAAAAAACATTAGGAGACTGAGAAAGTGATTTATACATTTTATTTTCGAGAAAATAAGTAATTTACATACCATTAGGTAAAATAAGTTTCTCTGTTTCCTTACAAAGGGTAATATTTATTTTCAGTTATTGTTTTTTAGAGAGGTGGGAATTATTATCTCAATGTAAATAAATAAATCTCTTATTCCTTTGCTCCTTAAAAGTTGAAAAATCAAGCTCCTCTGGCTTCTCAGTGGTCCAATTGCCATTTGCAGAAATACACCGCTCCCGGTAAGAAACAACCAATCAGAGCCAGGAGGAGTGTCTTAGCAGTGTCAATCAAGCTCGTGTGCGCGCTGATCACACCCCTCTCATGCACAGCGCGTACAGGCGTTCAAATTCAAGATTACCGGTGTGCCGCAGCTTTGCTTATGGCGGACAAACAATCCAAACTGCCAATTCCTCGAGTGGCACCTGCTCATAAAATAAAGACGGGTAAACGGAAAAAGACAGATGACGATGATAAAAAAGCCAAAAAGAAAGAATTAGATAGAGCCCGAAATAAAACGAGGGTAAATATCGGAGCGGCTTTTCCGAGGTGGAGGGAGCTACGTGTCCTGAAAGGATTAAAAACCGATGCAGAGTTAGCCACATTTCTGCTTGACAAGTAAGTATCCCTGCTTGATTTGTTTAATTTTTTAAGAACTACACAACTAAGATAATTTCAAAACAGGCCTGACAAATTATGTATGGCATGGTTTCTTGTAGATTTCAGGGTGGTCCTTTGCATACTGTAACGTTAGTTACCGTTATATTATCTTACTAGCTATTTATTACTTATAGAAATAGTGCAGCGTCATATAGTTACATTACATGTATTGCAAAATACGTAATGTTTTGAGGACCAAGTTTGTAGTCAAAGTATGGGCAGGCCATAGTCAATGTAAATCATATTGTTGATGTTTCGTCCGTACCAGTGAATGTGCCATAACTGTTTATCCGCCGTCGTCGGTGGCCCTGCTTGCTTACTAGCCTGCGCGTTCACGGCAGGCTCTGTTGTGATGGAGGAGGAGCTGTGGAGGGAGGGCTGTAGCGCAGCAGAGAGCAAGGGGGAGTGACCTGTGAGTTGTGCTTGTTCAAATTTTCAGGCTAAGTCAACGTTTTCTAAAAACTCCCTACTGCAGCTTTAAAGAGAAAAATACCGGCCAAATTCACTATTCAACTGCCGGGAGTCCAGGATTTTCTTATTTGAAAAATATTCAAATTAACCCCTAGGGTTAAGAATAGGGTTACATGTACCCTTTTAAATTTGTTGATTTGGTGGATTTTTATTCTGCATAGACAACCCTGCATTGGCCACCGTTATGGAGGTAAGCTCTTGCTTAAGTTGGGCCCATGACCCTTGACTTCTTAACTTTAATGTTTCTCTGGCTACTGCAGGTGTTTCTGAAGCACATTTGTTGTAGCAAAAGTTGAGAAGAATCATCAGATCAGTTTTACTTCTCGCAACTTTTGCTATAGCAAATGTGCTTCAGAAACACACAGTTACAGCAGCCAGAGAAACATTAAAGTTTAGGGTCATGGGCCCAACTAAAGCAAGCGCATACCTCCATAACAGTGACTTCAAACTTATTTTAAATAAAACAGCGCTAAGGCTTCCTGGAGGCTAAGTGAGGGCTGCTCGTGCAGGGCCAGTGCTAAGAGACCAACGTTTTGCCAATGAGCAAATTCTCAGGGGCCCTGCGCTGGCAGGCTCGTTTGCAGGGAATGTATAGGGTATATAATAATTTACTTCCAAATTGTATCCATAGGCTGTTCAAAATAAGAGAAATTCAGTATAAACTAAGAGGACTATATACAGGTGCTGGTTATATAATTAGAATATCATCAAAAAGTTGATTTATTTCACTAATTCCATTCAAAAAGTGAAACTTGTATATTATATTCATTCATTACACACAGACTGATATATTTCAAATGTTTATTTCTTTTAATTTTGATGATTATAACTGACAACTAAGGAAAATCCCAAATTCAGTATCTCAGAAAATTAGAATATTACTTAAGACCAATACAAAGAAAGGATTTTTAGAAATCTTGGCCAACTGAAAAGTATGAACATGAAAAGTATGAGCATGTACAGCACTCAATACTTAGTTGGGGCTCCTTTTGCCTGAATTACTGCAGCAATGCGGCGTGGCATGGAGTCGATCAGTCTGTGGCACTGCTCAGGTGTTATGAGAGCCCAGGTTGCTCTGATAGTGGCCTTCAACTCTTCTGCATTGTTGGGTCTGGCATATCGCATCTTCCTCTTCACAATACCCCATAGATTTTCAGGCAAGTTTGCTGGCCAATTAAGAACAGGGATACCATGGTCCTTAAACCAGGTACTGGTAGCTTTGGCACTGTGTGCAGGTGTCCAAGTCCTGTTGGAAAATGAAATCTGCATCTCCATAAAGTTGGTTAGCAGCAGGAAGCATGAGGTGCTCTAAAACTTCCTGGTATATGGCTGCGTTGACCTTGGACCTCAGAAAACACAGTGGCCCAACACCAGCAGATGACATGGCACCCCAAACCATCACTGACTGTGGAAACTTTAAACTGGACCTCAAGCAACGTGGATTGTGTGCCTCTCCTCTCTTCCTCTAGACTCTGGGACCCTGATTTCCAAAGGAAATGCAAAATGTACTTTCATCAAAGAACATAACTTTGGACCACTCAGCAGCAGTCCAGTCCTTTTTGTCTTTAGCCGCTTCTGATGCTGTCTGTTGTTCAAGAGTGGCTTGACACAAGGAATGCGACAGCTGAAACCCATGTCTTGTATACGTCTGTGCGTAGTGGTTCTTGAAGCACTGACTCCAGCTGCAGTCCACCCTTTGTGAATCTCCCCCACATTTTTGAATGGGTTATTTCACAATCCTCTCCAGGGTGCGGTTATCCCTATTGCTTGTACACTTTTTTCTACCACATCTTTTCCTTCCCTTCGCCTCTCTATTAATGTGCTTGGACACAGAGCTCTGTGAACAGCCAGCCTCTTTTGCAATAACTTTTTGTGTCTTGCCTTCCTTGTGCAAGGTGTCAACGGTCGTCTTTTGGACAACTGTCAAGTCAGCAGTCTTCCCCATGATTGTGTAGCCTACAGAACTAGACTGAGAGACCATTTAAAGGCCTTTGCAGGTGTTTTGAGTTAATTAGCTGATTAGAGTGTGGCACCAGGTGTCTTCAATATTGTACCTTTTCATAATATTCTAATTTTCTGAGATACTGAATTTGGGATTTTCCTTAGTTGTCAGTTATAATTATCAAAATTAAAAGAAATAAACATTTGAAATATATCAGTCTGTGTGTAATGAATGAATATAATATACAAGTTTCACTTTTTGAATGGAATTAGTGAAATAAATCAACTTTTTGATGATATTCTAATTATATGACCAGCACCTGTATGTTTAAAAAAAAATAAGGGTAAGAACTTATACAAAAAATAGATGTAGATCTGTCAAAAAAGTAAACCTATGGCATAATTGTGATAATTAAAACTGTATATTTCAATTTGTAAATTCAAGAAAATGTTTAAAAACAAGGTGATAAATATATAACTTAATATGAATAATTTTTGTATGATATATTTAAACTATTAATATCTTAAATGTGTGTATTTTTGTAACTATGTATGTACATTTTGGAAAATGTCTTGCATTATGTATAAAGGGTAGGCATAAGCAAATGCTTCAGCCTACACCTTTTTTGGTTATGTATATTTTTATTTATAATGAAATTGTCTGCAAGGACCGAAATAAATTTTTGTTGAATTGAAAAACAAAACAAAAAAAACAAAAAAGAGCAAATTAAAGCAAGATGCTTTCAACTTACAACAGCATCCTTGTCCAGCTGAACTAAACTCTTTTTATTTCTATAAAAAAGCAAAACGGCGGTGTAATGTAATTGGTGTACAGCTGAATACCGGGTAATACCAGTGACACAGACTACCGCAGCAAGCATAAAGCCAACAAAAATACTAAACTTGAAAATTAAATGGAGGAACACAATATAAGAAACATCCTTAGAGACAAAAACAAGACAAACAATTACAACAATAAATCAATTCTTTTTAGCAAAAAAAAAAAGTACACTGTTAAAGTAGTTACACACAAAGCTTTTCTTACTTTTCTTTTCTTTTCTTTTAGTTTCTGTCAAGTCCATGTTTTGGTCAATAAAGAGTGTGCACACTCAGTGCAGACTTACCAAGCACAATAAGTCGTGTGCTCCCGGGTATGATGTGTGTCACTTGAAAGGGTTATGAAAGCCCCCTGTTTTACCCTGGTCGTTCACACCTCTGAGCTGCAAAAACTCTGTTAAAATGGGTGTGTAAAGCTCTGGAAAAGTGGGAGTGTAGAGGGGGGGAAGAGGGGAGAGAACAACCAATGAAGCACAGACATAGAACACACTCATTATACACAATAATGAATATTAATATATGAGCATGGAGAAAATGACAACAAACTCCCAAGCACAAGGGAGAAATGAAAAAGAATATTTAATAGGGCTAATAATAGGCTACTTTGATTACGTTTATGAGCACTGAAGTCTCAAAATCAGTCTTTTGTCTATTAGAATAATCGTGTCGTCACGTTCAGATAGGCTACACCACTGTATCAGTGTCCAGTTTGCACATATAATTCATTTGAAGAAGACTTGATGAAATATGTGTGCGTAACTACACTATGCTGGTTACTGTTTGGTGCAGGAGAATGTGTGAAATAAAAACTTTAAACACGGATACTTTATTCTGTATGAGCTATGTGCCACGTGACTAGTGTTATTAAACTCATCGCGGAGCTCCACGCTGAAACAGATCATATGCGCGCTCCGCGTGTATATCATAATAACAATCGTATTTTTCATGTGTTCGTATTCAAACTCCAGTTCTGACCGCATCGCGAGCAAAATACAAACAACACGTGCTGCTGTGCTGAAGGAAACATAGCCTACGCAGCTAGAGCAGGCAGAGGTGAATGAGCCGCACTTTTGTGACATTTGAATTCTCTGCTGTAATGCGATCTCACGCGAACATATTTTCCATTTGTGCTGGTAGATTACAGCAAAACAATCCACATGCACACAAACCTCTGCTCTGGTCGCGTCGCAGGAAAACACATTGTGTTGTAGCACTGAGGAAACGAACACCAACGATATGTCTCTGAATGACAAGAGACCGAGGTGAGAAAAGTGATACTTCCTCATGCATAATACCGCAATTATAATCTTATGCATACTACATCGCAGTGATTGGATTAAATGAGCTTTATGTCATGAATATATGTCGAGAATCTCTTGAAACGGTCTAAGTCAGCATATTCGACCATGCCCATACTTGGGCCGAAGGTACACGATTACGTCAGATTTTGTGACGTTGCTCCGACTCAGCTTTTCAAACCGGAAGACAGAAATCGCTCTGAAAAATGCAAAAATAACTATTTTTCACTTATGAGTAACATTAATGAGTACTTTTAGTGTTTTCAATGATGTGCAGCCTATACATATCTGTTTACATCTCAAAAAAAGTGTTTTGGGGTTTCATGACCCTTGAAGGTCAGCTGCTGTGGCGCACCTCTACAAAGGGG
>RJVU01049890.1:622112-634316 GCA_003731715.1 Anabarilius grahami | reverse complement strand
CTGTTTTTTTTCTTTTTCTTTTTTTACAAGGTTCTCTCCAAAACTTGTAAATGATGCCTATCATACCAGGATCAGTGATATGGCTTTCAAAAACAGGATCCCAGTGGAAGGCCTGTCCATATAAAATATTTACTGACTTCTCTTTTCTATACATTTTGTTCTAATATTTTAGATGCTATTGCACCTTTTAAGTTAAAGTCACCCAGACAGAAATCTTATTACTGGCTTGACGATAATGCTCGCTCTCTCAGGCGTGCATGTCGTCAAGCGGAAAGGAAATGGAAACAGGATTCGTTAACTGTGTCTTGTGAGTTTTTCAAAGAATGTTTGTTTAATTTTCAGAAAGCTGCAAAATCAGCTGAAAGTATTTTTCAGGTTTGATTACTACACACTCTCATAGACCTAGAATTCTGTTTTCCACGATTAATTCAATAATTAATCCAGGTTGTCAGTTTCATGTGGAACCCTCAACTGAACTTTGTGAAAATTTTTTACATTTTTTTTCAGATAAAGTGTTAGCTATTCACTCCTCTTTTACCTTGCAGTCATCAGATCTGTCATTGTTTTCACTGGCAAGTCCGGCTTCCTTTTCTTGTGTTCAAATTGTTTCTTTGAGGGAACTCTGTGATCTGGTCAATAAGATGAAGAAAACTGCCTCTTCACTTGATGTCATTCCTTCTGAGATTATGAAGGCCTCTTTTTCTGAAATCGGTACTTCCATTCAGTCATTGATGAACTTGTCTCTAAGTGCTGGGGTTGTCCCGAAATGTTTCAAGCATGCTGTAGTTCAACCTTTGCTTAAGAAACAGGGTTTGGACGAAAATTGCCTTGATAATTATCGGCCTGTCTCTAAGCTTTCATTTTTATCAAAACTTTTAGAAAAAGTTGTATATTCACAATTGATTTCCTTTTTGAATACAGCTAAATTAACAGAACCTCTCCAATCTGGTTTCTCTGCTCATCATAGCACTGAGTCTGCTTTGCTTAAAGTATTCAATGACATTTTGCTTGCAGTGGATAGTGGTAAAAATTCGGTTCTGCTGCTTCTTGATCTTACAGCTGCTTTTGATACAGTTGATCATGAAATTCTTCTCTGCCGATTAGAAAATCTGTTTGGCATTGGGGGTATTGCTTTGCAGTGGTTCAAATCATATCTTAGAGACAGGTCTTTTTCTGTTGAGTTAGGTAAGTTTTCTTCATCTGTTGCTCCTATTACCTGTGGAGTGCCCCAAGGATCCATTTTAGGGCCACTTCTTTTTAATTTATATATGCGACCTTTGGGAGACATTATTAGGAGACACAATGTTTCATTTCATTTATATGCTGATGATACCCAGTTGTACATACCATTGAAAGCTGGTGATACCATTCAACCCTTATTGGCCTGCCTTGAGGACATCAAGAAATGGCTGTCCAATAGCTATTTCGACTAAATGAAAAT
Source organism: Anabarilius grahami (assembly GCA_003731715.1). Lineage (NCBI taxonomy): Eukaryota > Metazoa > Chordata > Actinopteri > Cypriniformes > Xenocyprididae > Anabarilius > Anabarilius grahami. The sequence goes on along the minus strand of RJVU01049890.1, from coordinate 632,875 downwards.
AAAACGCAAGTAATCGTCTTTGGTCCCCCTAAGTTGAGAAGTGGTCTTATAAATGAGCTTGGCAAGCATTTTCCCTCAGTCTCCTCCCAGGTTAGGAATCTTGGTATCATTCTGGACTCTGAACTTTGCTTAACTAAGCAAATTAATACAGTTGTCAAGAACAGTTTTTACCAGTTACGGATCATCTCGAGACTGAAATCATTTTTAACTTTTAATGACCTGGAGAAAGTCATTCATGCTTTTATTACCTCTCGCCTTGACTACTGTAATTCATTATATCTGGGTCTTCCTCAGTCATCCATTGCACGCTTACAGATGGTACACAATGCAGCTGCGAGACTGTTGACCGGAGCAAAGAAAACAGAGCACATTACACCAATTTTAGCCTCTCTTCATTGGCTTCCTGTCTATTTTAGAATTCAATTTAAAATTTTGTTGTTTGTTTTTAAAGCTCTTAATGGTCAAGCCCCATCTTATCTCTCGGCTCATCTTATTCCTTCTTCATCCTCCAGATCTTTAAGATCTTCTGATAGAGCTCTCTTGGTTGTCCCTCGTTCACGTTTAAAAATGAAGGGTGATAGGGCTTTTTCTATTGCGGCCCCCCGTCTCTGGAACCAACTTCCACTGGACATTCGCCTTGCACCTTCCATTACAACTTTTAAAATGAAGTTGAAAACATATCTTTATTCCCAGGCATTTTAATAGGATTTTGTCTGTTTCATTGTTTTATTGTATTATCTGCTTTTGTTTATTTTATGTTTGTTTATGTTTATCTTTGACTCTGTTCAGCACTTTGGTCAGCTCTGCTGTGATAAATGTGCTATATAAATAAACTTTACTTACTTACTTACATACAAAAACCAAAAATAGTGGTTCCCTTTCGTGGGAACTGTCGACGCTGCGTAGAAACGCATTGGGAACCTTCTGCGTGATGTCGTCACTGAAGCACTCCTGTATCTAACCAATCGCGTAGCGAGATGTCAGAGACGGGTGACGTCACGGACCAGGAACTATAAAGCATACCCGGATGCAGAGCACGCTAGCTTCTGTTGTCTTCAGCAAGCGCTCCATTTTATCTTGTCTGTCTTATTTACTGTTTGTCTCGTTCATATTGCAGCAAAATCTCTTTGTCTGAGGACAAGAGTTTTAGTGCACAAACACACACATATATATATATATATAAGGCAAAATACCGATCTAAAATGGCGGAGGACAGGCGCTTCAAACAGTGTGTTCATCCCTGTACCAGGTTTATTCCTGAAGGGGATACACACGAAATGTGTGTCGTCTGTCTGGGGGTTGAGCATGCACAGGCAGCTCTCGAGGGAGCTGTCTGTGTACATTGTGAAAAGCTCACCCTCAGAGTCCTCAGATCACGCCGGGCACTCTTTAATAAAGAGGGTGCTTCGGTCGGCGTTCACCGCGGGTCGGGTCCCGCTGTTGCCGAGGCACAGCGGCGGCTTCATTCGTGGGGTTCGCAAATGGAGCTGGCAGAGGGGGTTGAGACGGGCCCAGCCTTATCTCGCCCTTTACCTGCCAGCCCCAGTGTCTCTTCTCAGGTGGTGGAAGCACGCTTTGCGGTTTCTTCCCCCCAGAGAGAGACACCGGCGCTTCACCTCTCTTCCTCCGAGGAGGTTGATGTGGTGAGCGTCGGAGCTGGGGATGAGGACTCGCCATCCTCTTCCCCAGCATACGAGGAGCTCCTGGAGGTAGTGACCAGGGCGGTGGCCAAATTACAAATTGATTGGCCAGCGGAGCGGGCAGAGGCAAGACCGAAAAGCTCGGTCACTACCCCAGTGTCGGGGTCTGCCTTTCTTCCCTGATCTCCACACCGAGGTGTCGAGATCGTGGAGAAGGCCTGTGCAGCACCGTGTCTTCAGCCCCCAAACTTCTGTGTATAGTAACATCGTGGGGCTGAAGCAGCACGGATATGCGGCGATGCCCCGGGTGGAAGAGACGCTCGCGGGCTATCTCTCACCCGCGACTGCATCGTCACTTAAGGCCCCGACGTTGTCCACCAAGCCCTTGAAAACAACATCAAACTTGGTGGGCAAAGCTTACGCGGCAGCAGGTCAGGCAGCGGCATGTCTACATACCATGTCGCTGCTTCAAGCATATCAAGCAGACCTGCTGGGGGATATTGATGATAGCGGGGAGGCCACATTTGAGTGAAAAATCCCCCCGAGGTTGCTGAGCGGGAGCAGCCTCGGCCGTCAACGAGCTCCTCGGCGCACCACAGAGCCCAACAGAAAGTGAGCGTGGCTGCCCGAGCTCCCCCGCAGAAAGCCTGGGGATCGGCCGCTCAACAGAAGCCTTCCAAGGGTAAGACGGACCTGCGGGCCGTCATTATCGCACGGAAGGCTTCGAAGCGGTCCTGACATCTGTGGGTCAGGAACCAGTGAGGGTGGTCCCCTCCGAAGGAAGTCGGGGAAAAATATATCTATTCTCCGGGCATCAAAATGTGGGAGCAGACGCCCTGTCGAGGCAGGGGCCGAGGCCCGGGGAGTGGAGACTCCACCCAGAGGTGGTGGAGCTCCTTTGGAAAAACTTCGGTCGAGCAGAGGTCGACCTGTTTGCTTCGGGAGAGTCAACCCAGTGCCCGCGCTGGTACTCCCTGTCGCATCCAGCACCTCTGGGTCTGGATGCGATGGTACAGACGTGGCCGAGGCTACGTCTGTACGCTTTTCCCCCGTTCGCTCTGCTCCCGGGAGTTCTGGAAAAAGTACGCCAGGAAGGGGTCAGCCTAATACTGGTAGCCCCTTTCTGGCCAACCAGGATATGGTTTTCGGACTTAGTGTCCCTACTAGATGGCTCCCCGATGGAGCTTCCCCTCAGACAGGACCTCCTGTCGCAAGCGGGCGGTGCGATTCTACATCCCCGCCCAGAAACATTGAAGCTATGGGCCTGGCCTCTGAGGGGGCCAGGTTCATAGACGCCGGTCTCCCAACTGAGGTTGTGGAGACCATTCTCAATTCCAGAGCTCCCGCCACGAGGAAGCTGTACTCCTATAAATGGAATTTGTTCTCTACATGGTGTAGACGAAATAATATGGACCCTGTCCAGTCTTCTACTAGCTCCGTGCTAGGCTTCCTCCAAGAAAAATTCTTGGAGGGTTTATCTCACTCAACCTTGAAGGTTTATGTGGCGGCCATATCGGCCTATCATGCTCCTCTTGAGGGGAATTCCTCGGTAGGACGAGACCCCCTCGTTACACACTTCCTCCGTGGCACACTGAGTTTGAGGCCTCCAGTGCGCACAAGGGTTCCGGCCTGGGACCTGGCGGTGGTATTACGAGGGCTGGCTGAGGTGCCCTTCGAACCACTAGAGGAGGTTCCTGAGAGGTTCCTCACTCTAAAAAACATTTTATTATTAGCTATCACTTCTCTGAAGAGGATAGGAGATTTACAAGCACTTTCTGTTGCCCCTTCATACCTTGAATTTGCTCCAGGAATGGTGAAAGCATTCCTATATCCGAGACTGGGCTATGTGCCAAAGGTCCCTACCAATGTCCCAGGTCCCAACCAATGTCCCAGGTCCCATTGTGCTCCAGGCCTTTCATCCTCCTCCGTTTGAATCTTCGGATCAGGAAAAACTAAATCTGCTTTGCCCGGTAAGGGCATTGAATGCTTATGTTCACAGAGCTGCCCTGTGGCGTAAGACAGATCAACTATTTGTCTGTTATGGGCCCTAGGAAAGGGGGCCCAGCGTCTAAGCAGAGGATGAGCAAGTGGGTGGTCGAGGCCATCTCACTTGCCTATGAGGCGGCCGGACAGCCTTCTCCTTTGAATGTCCGTGCCCACTCTACCAGGGGTATGGCGGCATCCACAGCTCTGATGGCGGGAGTGTCCATCAGTGAGATATGTGATGCGGCGGGTTGGTCATGCCAACACACGTTTGTGAGGTTTTATAACCTTGATGTGGGCTCCACTCTGGGGTCATCTGTCCTGTCAAGATAATTTTGACAAGTACTTGAAGCTATGGCATAGTTGGGATTGCGTTCCCAATGCGTTTCTACGCAGCGTCGACAGTTCCCACGAAAGGGAACGTCTCAGGTTACAGATGTAACCCTGGTTCCCTGAGTAGGGAACGAGACGCTGCGTCTCTCCGTACCCCCTGCATACTTGTGAGTGCTTGCTTCAGGGAACCAGGGTTACATTTGTAACCTGAGACGTTTTCAGCTATATACTTACATCTGCAAATAGCATAAGTCCATCCAGATCCTCTCGGAAATGGGCCAGGATGAGTTTAATCACAAGGGGTCCGACTACTTCTTCGTTCGACAAGAGTTTTGACAATATAATTTGTGGGTTTGCTCTTAAAGTCGACGAGGACTTTACCATACTCCTGCATGGTTGAGCTTTTTGTGTATGGTGATACTGGTAAGCTCCTCAAAATGTGCAGGTATGGCTATTTGCTTTTGAGGTCTTTGATAGGAGGTGCTTTTGTGTCATTGATGTGCTTTCTTTGCAAATAGTAAGTTTCCTTCATCAAGGCACAAAAGCATCACCCCTGTCAGCTCCACTTTTCTCATATTGCTGATACAAATTCTCTAAAGTTTGCCTTTTTTCCTCAAGTACATCATCAGAATTTGCAAGCGGAGGCTGTTGGCTGTTGGTTCTCTGCATTGCATTCTCTCAGGTGTGTCAGTTACTCCCCTGATCCGTCGCCTGCGTGATAAAGTATTATCTCTATTGATGTGTTCAACACTGGTTTTTATTTGTTTCAAGAGGGAGTAGTACCCAATTTCATATTTTCTTGAGCATCATCAAAATCAGAAAAGCTCTTTGGATACTGTTTGACAATTTTGAGAGCAACAGCAAGAAACTGTGCTTTGCTTGGATTTTTTTTTTATGTTTCCTAAATTCATTAACAATGATGCAAATCATTTTGCGTCGANCATTTTGCGTCGATTAGCGGGGAGTGGTCTCTTTCCATTCGCTATTGCACTGCTTAATTCGCTTGGCATTTGGTTCCAAGGGACCTGAAATGACTCAGGCCAAGTAACAGCTGTGGTTGAAGAAAGGCTTGGGGGCTAATGGTGTCTAAGGTGACAGTGGAGGAAGGCGGAGGTATTGTTGGAGGGACATCAGCAGATTGATTTTGTTCTCCAGCTAATAAAAAAAATACACCAACATGTCAGTGTTATGTAACTATGCTAATATTCTGATCCATTATCAGAAAAATAACTATTTACAGTGTAACACAAAAAAATATATACTTACATATACATATATATTCATACAGAATGTCAAAATAACCTCTCTTAAAGCTGTCTAGCAGTTTGCGAATCTGGATGGGCAGGAGTAAATCAGACAGGTCCACTCCAGAAGCTCCCTCCACATACTTAAGGTCATCTGTGCTCTCCACACCCCAGCTAAAAAGTCTCTGCAGCAACTGTTCTTTCTTCTCTTCAAGAAGACCAGGCAGCGCTTTGTAAATTACCTTTTGTACTTCCTCCCCCACAGCTGTAGACATCATTCTAGAGAAGGGAAAGAGTGGTGAAGAGCAAGCACTGACAGGCCACACAACTTGTACATGGGCAAGGGATAGTAGTCCAATAGGTTTTCCTGGCTGACACAACACAGCCTTTTGGTAGGTTTCTCAGAAAGACAAATGAAGGCCCTGATCAATGAGAGTTGGAGAGTTATATCTTTCTGTAATGAAATTGACATTATCTCCTTGAATCAGAATGGCTTTGATTTTGCCAAATACAATTCCATTGTCACTTTGATCAAGCACAAGAAACACATTTCTCTTGTATTTAGTCCCTTTCACTTTTGCCTCATGTGAAATTAGTGTGTTTGACTGACAGTTAAAGTGTGAAACAGCTTCTCTAATATCATCATTGTAATTGGATGGGCAAAAATCAGTTCCTTTTTCAACTACAACATGGGGAGGGAACAGACTACCGGCACTTAAGTATGCTTGAAAAAGCTGATGACTTTCTGCAAGAGTATAGCAAATGTTTTTGAAATTGTGCAACTTTCTTGAACACTGTTTGAAATAAGTGTGTTTGCTTTCGAATCCGAGTGTCCAGAGATGAATGAGTGGCCCAAACTGGACTGTTAGTTCTGGATGGTGTTTTGGCCTCAGAGGATGGTCAGGAAATAGTTTCTTTCGAAAATACATGTAGTCCTCAATCATTACCTTCAAGTAGGCAATCTGTCCAGCAGAGATAGCAGGTGCAAAAATGAAGTCCACCAACTGTCGGAGCTGCAAAACTAGTTGCCACACATTATCAATTGGGTCCCATATCTTATCTCCGATTAACACTTGGAGCAATCTGAGGAAACACCATTTATCTCACTTGGCTTATCCGCACTGTCGGCTGAAGTTGGTCCTCGTCTGCTTTTTTTCGGCCGATTTGACATGTTGAATAGGCGTTGGAGCTCGTCGGTCCGTCGGCCCATCTGATCATTCTGATTGGCTGTTCAGCTACTGCCGCCTGCTGTTCAGAAAGACATTTCATCTTACGCAGGCAAAGAACTGATGTGCTACTTGGCCGTAGGCTGTTTAGCGTCGGTTTGGTGTGTCAGGGCAACTTTGGACACAGACGCTGCCGACGTAAGCCAACCCCACAGTTTGCTTTCGTCGCCTCTAGTTCATCGGCGTCGGCTTGGTGTGTTCTGGCCTTTAAATGACTGCACAGTCCTGCTTGGTCCCTCAGACCAACGTTTGTGGCAAACCCACTGGCTATCAATTTCACAGAATCTGCAAAAGATTTTCAACAAAACCCCCAATAGCATGTGAGCCTAGATTATCTCCGGCAATGGCACACACAATTGCTTTCCTAATCTCACCACTGGGCAGTTGGATGCCACTCACCTCGAGGTCTTTGAGATCCTTTATCAACTGTCCCATCACCAAATCTTGTCCAAAGAACTTGAAATCTTGCTCTCTGCAAAGCTCCTGTGCCATGGTTACAGATGACTGCATGTCAACAAGTTTGAGTGTGAATTTCCCCTCGTCAATGGAAGGGACCACTTTCTTTGCTCTGGCGGATCCCCTTCTATTGCAACAGTGAACGGGTCTCTGACAAAAACAGCCACCTCTGTGGGCAGATCAAGTCCATCAAATCGACCAGCAAAGTTATTTTTCAACATCGCAATGAAATCTGTCATCACATCCGTGATTTGTGCGGGGGATGAGATGCATTTGCGGAGTGTCGGAAAATGCCGCATTCGGCCTGCGAAAAGGTCCAGTTTAACTTGGAATGCGTGCATCTATTCCACAAGGTCGATGACAGTTTTGTCTCTGCCTTGTAGTCCCAAATTGAGATAATTCAGGTGTTTGAATATTGTCGCTCAGAAAGCAGGCATCAGCCATGAAGTTGTCGTCCAGTATGCGACTCAAGTGCGTTTCTGCCTTTTTTTGCTTGCTGCTGCGGAGGAAAGTTATGATCTCCTCTCTGAGACCACAGAAACGCTCCAGTGCTTTGCCTTTGGACAGCCACCTCACGTCATTATGCAAAAGAAGGTTGTGGTGCTCAGCAGACATTTCTGACAGCAGCATGTGGAATAAGCGGGGTTGGAGGCTTGATGTGGAACGAATAAAATTACATGTAGCCATAACGCTGTCCATTGTCGTTTTGAGCGCCCCGCTCAGTTTTGTGCACAACACCGCCTGATGCACAATGCAGTGTAAGGAGATCAACTGAGGTGCAACAGCGGACCAACGTGCTGCCAAACCATTCACTTTCCCTGTCATGGATGGAGCCCCATCAGTCACAAGCATGCACACACACTTCATATCCAGACCATTGTCTTTAAAAAAGGCGGAAATTTTCCCAAAGACCTATATCGCCAGTTGTGTGTCCTTCTAACGGCAGTAGGCCGAGCAGCTCCTCTCGGAAGCATTTGCCATAAAAAAATGGACATATATGTACAACTGAGCAGTATCAGTTTTGTCTTAGGACTCATCTACTGCTATAGATATAGTATCAGCTTTCATCAGGTCTCCTAATAGCATTTCATACACATCTGCAGCAAGAATTTCAACCCTACGAATGTTTGAAGTATCTGACAGGGGTACGTTTTTTTTTTATAGCAGATACCACGCTCATTTTAATTTTATCGTCATTTATCACCTCATCCACAACAGCCAGAATACAGTCCTTCACGGTTTCAGAGTCTGTGAATGGCCTTTTCTTTTTTGCCAATATCCAGGAAACACGAAGGGATGCTGCAGTAGCTCTCTCTTGGGCTGTGAATGACCGCACCATGGTACACTTTTGCAGCCCTCTCTTGAGATCCCTCAGGAAAATTGGTGCGGAAAGTCTGGTGTTTCTCAACATGGTGCCTCTGCACATTAGCCGCTTTTCCACTGTCGGGCCAGTGCGAGCCAGGGCTTTCAGCGGGCCAGGCTAGGCTAATAGCCCTGGACCTGTAGCACTGAGACCAAAATCACACTGCATTTCCACCGTCGGGCCAGAAGCTCCGCAGCGCTTCACTAAAACCCGCCCGTAACACGCCTCTCTGGAACAACGTCACACAAACCCATCATTTCACAAACAAATGGAAGTTTTATCAGAAAAATAATCAGAAAGAAATCACTGGAAACTAGCGAGATCGTAAAGTGAACATGATAAAAGCAGGCATTTGTTGGCATTTTGTTGTTTACTTAAAAAATTTAAAACCCAAGCATCGATGTTTTACCAAACAAATGAATCATGATGAATTAATTTGTGTCAAGATTAAACATTAGTCACAGAAATAAAGTGGTATTTACTGTTATTTCACAAAAGAAAGAGGACACACATACTTATTCAGTCGCGTCTGTTTCTGTTTATTTGTAGTCATGTTTACAACACATTTACAAAGAATAATAATTTCTAAAAATGTTCCACCAAAAATACGACCTGAGGACCTTTAGCACTCTCACCAGTGACGGAGAAACAGAATCCCGGAAACATGGAGTTGCAGTTGAAATATGGGGAGCTAAATCTGTATATCAGTCATAAAATATATACATGATTGTGATATTCTACATATATTTGTCTGATTTCTTCAAGCCGTCGTATTTACCATGTTTACTATGGTAATAGCGTGCATAGTCTTGGTGATCAGAATCCACATCGGATCACAAACAGAAATTATTTCAAACACCTTTTGCTGTCTGAAAGTGAGTTTTGAGCTAAAATGGTTTTAAAAGTCTTTAATGCTGATGTTAGCTGGTAACCTACATGTAATCATCCATGGCGGCGGCGCCTCCACACACAGATAAACTCCGCCTTTGTTCGTAACCACTCCCTCAAGCCCGAGCTTCGGCGGGCCGAAAAACCCGGGCCGTTGGCCCTGAGGAAGCCCCGACGAGACACGATCAAGCCCCGGAAGTGACAGTGGAAACGCGACTGGCCCTGGCACGCACTAGCACGCCCGCTTTAGGCCCGATAGTGGAAACGCGGCTATTGTAATCTTTAAGAACTGCAACGCACTCATAACAAATTAAATACATTGGTTTGCCGTTTGGATGTGGTGGTAAAATGAACAAGTATTTGTGAGTCCAGGCAGGGTTAAATTTACGGTTTTCATTGGCAGTTTTACGTTTCAGTGTTGAGAAAGACATACTGATAGTAATCTAGGCTACTAACGGCACGCTCTGCATTGTTTGCGTGTTGCTAGGCTACGTGGTATGAATTTACGTAGGAATGCATGTTTTTGGCAGGACCATAGACATAATAAATACTTTATAATATATATATAATAATTTATATATTAATTAATAATTATATTAAATAATAATTTATAAATAATAAATTAATATATATTATGTCTATGGGCGGGACCACAGGCTGGGCCAATAGGAGGTTGCTTCCGGGCCACCAATTGAATAGCCCTGCCCTACAGTGTACTCAATGCACATGTCGCGATGGAGGTGAATATCATGTCCTAAGATATCAGTGACCTGGTCTAATTTATTGTTTTTCAGGTTTACTTAGGTTTAGGATTTGGGAGAGAGTAGCCGTGTTTACGCATGTTTACTTTGAGCGGCATTTTTGAGATCTCTCCTTGCTCCTACAATTGACAAAAATGATTTTGGTGAGCATCACTTTGGCTAGTTCTGCATAGCTTTGAGGTAATGCAGTCTCTTTTAATTTCTGAAATGCAGCATGTGCAGTCTTCTCAAGGAACTGATGTAGGCACTGTACATCTTGAATAAAAGGCAGCATCAAAGGCTTTTTGAATTTCGCCTAATTCAGTGTGCGGGATTATCTCAGATCACTTTGAGGAGTAGACTTTTTTTTTAAAGGTCTCTGTTGACGTGATCAGTTCTTTGTCCTCAGACATCAGTGCTCGGCAGTTAATGATTTCACAGATCTTATTCATCGAATGCCCCGGTTTTAGCGCAAGGCTTGGGCATTGGTAGTATTGACTCTCGTCATCACAGCCAGACAGCCTCTGGACCGCTCCAATGAGTCTATGAAAATTGGCAGGTTTCACAGCTTCTTCAAAACTGTATATAGAAAACACTCTATGCAATGTCAATAACAATCTTCCAATTTCACACTGTACTGTCCTCCCATTGGTGTCCTTAACCAAAATTAGACAGCCAGCCAAACTCCCGTCATGAAGAACATTAGAGTCAGGATATAGCTTCTTAACTCCGTTTAATAGAGACTCTTGTTTAGCATGTAGTCATGAACAAGAAGGAGTGAAACTGAAAATAAGCACAAAAAATACACTAAGGTGAAATTGTTTCTTGTACAAACACAAACAATACTTAAATACAATGAAACATATTATCTCAGTAAACAACCAGTTTAC
>RJVU01049890.1:568054-622049 GCA_003731715.1 Anabarilius grahami | reverse complement strand
ATATTGTTTTAAACAATATTTTATCGATTCATTTATATTTTCAACATGAATCTGGCACAACTCTGTTGTTAGACATACTGTAACACATAGAAAATATAAACCACTTACAGGCAATTCTTGCTAAGGAGAAATCGAAACATAACAGAATTATTGCAGCTGGAACGATCTTCACCATGTGCTTTGACTCTTAAACTAACTCCCTGGTTCAGGCTGCAATACCATACTTGCTAAAGGTCTTATTACTCTAACAAAGACAATACCCAAAGGGTATTGAGAACGCACGCAGTTTCGTGAATGTCCATATGAACATCCCTTTGCAGTACATGTACAGTACACATCTTTTTGGTGCCCGTTTTATTTTAAGAGCCCCCTCTCCACACTGTGAAACATCTGTGTTATGCTGATAGTTGCCCTGGTGAGTTTTTGCAGCTTTGCTTTACATTCTTTTGAGTGCACAGCCCGTCCAACTTCAACTTCATCCATGTGAATTTTCAAATGGTGCGCTAACTTGGACTGAGGTTTCCTGCAGATGTAACAATTGTTCTTACTATTTAAAGAACAAGAAATTTTTGCTGATTGCACACACTGATCTGCTTCAACCATGCTGCTTTCCCTCCCTTCCTCTCTCAACACTGCTGCCCTATTTGCATTCAAAATCTTCTCACTAATGTACTCTCCATTGTGTGATAGGGGTTACTGCATAACTACATCTCTTGACCTGTATACCTCCGAATCTTGCTTTCTGGGAAGATGGCATTCACCAGAACTGCCTGATTCACTGTCTATCTCAACATCAGTCAACTGCTCCTCATGACAAAGCAAGTCAGGTTCACTAAATTTAGAGGATGCAGCTCCCTGTATATCTGAGAGGTGTTTAGCGTGACCATATCTTGCTGGTCTTATTGTCAGTTCATCTGAACTGTCTTGACTGATTGTCTGACTCAGACTGTGGTATGTATTCCTCATCTGACAGTGAATCTTCCTCTGATCTTACTTCCTATTGTCAAGATATTTATGATTAATTTAATTAACAAGAAAATTATGGTAATTCATAAAACTAAGGAAAAAACAAACACTCTCTTGATATAGACTACAGTCAATATCAGATATATGGTTATGTAATGAGTTGAAATTGAAAATGTATTTCTTGTTTATAATCGATCATTTAATCAGTTACAGTGGGTACGGAAAGTATTCAGACCCCCTTAAATTGTTCACTCTTTGTTATATTGCAACCATTTGCTAAAATCATTTAAGTTCTTTTTTTTCCTCATTAATGTACACACAGCACCCCATATTGACAGAAAAACACAGAATTGTTGACATTTTTGCAGATTTATTAAAAAAGAAAAACTGAAATATCACATGGTCCTAAGTATTCAGACCCTTTGCTGTGACACTCATATATTTAACTCAGGTGCTGTCCATTTCTTCTGATCATCCTTGAGATGGTTCTACACCTTCATTTGAGTCCAGCTGTGTTTGATTATACTGATTGGACTTGATTAGGAAAGCCACACACCTGTCTATATAAGACCTTACAGCTCACAGTGCATGTCAGAGCAAATGAGAATCATGAGGTCAAAGGAACTGCCTGAAGAGCTCAGAGACAGAATTGTGGCAAGGCACAGATCTGGCCAAGGTTACAAAAAAATTTCTGCTGCACTTAAGGTTCCTAAGAGCACAGTGGCCTCCATAATCCTTAAATGGAAGACGTTTGGGACGACCAGAACCCTTCCTAGAGCTGGCCGTCCGGCCAAACTGAGCTATCGGGGGAGAAGAGCCTTGGTGAGAGAGGTAAAGAAGAACCCAAAGATCACTGTGGCTGAGCTCCAGAGATGCAGTCGGGAGATGGGAGAAAGTTGTAGAAAGTCAACCATCACTGCAGCCCTCCACCAGTCGGGGCTTTATGGCAGAGTGGCCCGACGGAAGCCTCTCCTCAGTGCAAGACACATGAAAGCCCGCATGGAGTTTGCTAAAAAACACCTGAAGGACTCCAAGATGGTGAGAAATAAGATTCTCTGGTCTGATGAGACCAAGATAGAACTTTTTGGCCTTAATTCTAAGCGGTATGTGTGGAGAAAACCAGGCACTGCTCATCACCTGTCCAATACAGTCCCAACAGTGAAGCATGGTGGTGGCAGCATCATGCTGTGGGGGTGTTTTTCAGCTGCAGGGACAGGACGACTGGTTGCAATCGAGGGAAAGATGAATGCGGCCAAGTACAGGGATATCCTGGACGAAAACCTTCTCCAGAGTGCTCAGGACCTCAGACTGGGCTGAAGGTTTACCTTCCAACAAGACAATGAAGGAGTGGCTTCACAACAACTCAGTGACTGTTCTTGAATGGCCCAGCCAGAGCCCTGACTTAAACCCAATTGAGTATCTCTGGAGAGACCTAAAAATGGCTGTCCACCAACGTTTACCATCCAACCTGACAGAACCCGAGAGGATCTGCAAGGAGGAATGGCAGAGGATCCCCAAATCCAGGTGTGAAAAACTTGTTGCATCTTTCCGAAAAAGACTCATGGCTGTATTAGATCAAAAGGGTGCTTCTACTAAATATTGAGCAAAGGGTCTGAATTCTTAGGACCGTGTGATATTTCAGTTTTTCTTTTTTAATAAATCTGCAAAAATGTCAACAATTCTGTGTTTTTCTGTCAATATGGGGTGCTGTGTGTACATTAATGAGGAAAAAAAAAGAACTTAAATGATTTTAGCAAATGCCTGCAATATAACAGAGTGAAAAATTTAAGGGGGTCTGAATACTTTCCGTACCCACTGTATATTGTAATCATTTATTGTTTTTTGTTTAATTATTCTTTTATGACAAATGCATATTGTTTCTTTCATGAAATGTCTTTTAGAATTATGTTGTCAACTAGTGTTGGTTTTCTAATTATTCTGCACACGCATGTATTCTGAAAGTTTCCACTGGCATATGCAAAAATAATAGGGTGTTAAAGTACAGATATTTTTAATAGCCACATCTGCAGAAATAGACATGTACATGCTGGAACAAAGGCCAAAGGGTACCTTCTTAATAGAACTTTAATTTCACAGGGTTTCCAAGAAAAGAAGAACTAGACTTTTAATTTTCCATCACATGATGTCTAGCACAATATTTAAACTGTACTTTGTACCTTCGAGATGCTGAGACGCCTACAATTTGATATCTAAGTTTTGCCTTAATGACTTTTTGTGGTTTACTGGTCTTGGCTACATGCATAAGAGGAACTTGCTTATGTGTCCAGTTTTCATAGTATATAAGAAGGTTAATCTTCCTGTATGTTCAGTCTCTATCTGATCCTTTCAGTCGTGGCTCAGTTTTGCTCTCTTTGCATTCTGAATCAACGGGATTTCGTCAAACTATATTTTTTCCTTAGGCAAGAATATTTTACTCAGACTTATACTTAGATTTTTGCTTAACATTTTAATTATATTTTGTTAAGATCTTAAACTTTGATTAAGGTTTTTACTAACATTTTTCTTAGATGATACTTAAATTTTGAACTTCAATATTTCATAGATATTGGAAGTTGGTTGCTAACTATTTGTGTTATTCTGTTATGATAATTTTCCTTTATTAAATTAACATTTTTATCATTCAAAATTCATATGTCTATCATTTAATCATATTTTATTAAGCAATAAAATCGATTTAATCATCTGACTTGGATCTCCTCATTGCATCAGATAGATAGATAGTAGTGCTGTCAATCGATTAAAAAATAACTAATTAATCACACATTTTCTGTAAATAATCACAATTAATTGCTATTAAAAACTATGGAGTTTTTAATATTTTAATATTATTGTAATAATTTCACAGTTATTCTCCAAATTAATGTAGAAACAACTTAAAGACAGTATATTTTAAATATTTGTTTAATGACATCTTTTTATGAATGAAGGCCAGTATCACTGATACATACTGATGTCTCTATGAAATTGATAAAAAAAAAACGTCTCAGGTTACGTATGTAACCATAGTTCCCTGAGAACAGGGAACGAGACTCTGCGTTTGCCAAACGCTTTGGGGAACGTCACGTGACCCAGGTGTCTGAAAGCACTATCCAATAACTCCAATTCCTATTGGCCGGCGACAGCCTATGATGTCATACGGCGCGACCCGGAAGTATAAAGGAGCGCCTGGAGAGACAGTCTTCATCTATCGTCTTGAGGGACTGTTCTGCAGGCAGGCACCCCGAAGCATGGCAAGGAAACGCAGAGTCTCGTTCCCTGTTCTCAGGGAACTATGGTTACTTACGTAACCTGAGACGTTCCCTTTCGAAGGGAACTCCACTCTGCATTTGCCAAACGCTTTGGGGAACGATATACCCACGCCGCCATGCTCGAGGGGAGTGCCTGCCAGTAATTGGCTGAGACAAAGGCCTCAGTTCTCAAACTGCCCAGCAAACTCCCCCTCGGGTCACACCAGGCTGTCAGTGACAGCATTCCCTTTGGCCAACAGCCCAAGCTGAACTTCCAAAGGCTTCTACCTTTCTCTTTTAACAAATAGAGCCTAAAGAAATCGCTAAGGCGTCTGGAACCCATCTTTCAGTGAGAAAGTGGTCCCTTTAAGGGAATGTGGCCAAGGAACCAAAGGGAACCTCGGCCAGCCACTCTTGAGGGGAACGGGGTCACCCTCATTGCCACCAGGGAGGCCGACCTGGTCTTCTAGGGGAACAGACTTAGTCCAGGCCAACCCTGTCTGAATACAGAGCCTCCTAAACGCATTCTTCTTAGGAAGATAGTAGGTAAGAGTGACTGCAGAAAGGAAGAAACCAGCTCAAACCCACGCGTAGAGACGGGCATCCCGGAGAGCAGAACTCAGCTAAGCGCTATGAACCCTCATATCGAGGGGAGATAATCCACTCACCTAGGATCTACCCAGTGCTTAATTAGTGCACTGAGGAGGCTGTGCGCTGAACGCCCTGAACAGGGGAGCACAAACCAGCCTGGGGCTGATTCTTAGGACGGGGCCTGATCAAGGCCTAACCATCATAATCAGCTTAGGGAGCTAAGCACTATTACGAACCCAACCCCAAGGGGGAAGCGCAGAGCTCACCTAACAGGTAGACTATGCCAAGAGCACATACTCATGGAAGCCCGAGAGGGGCTTACAATATGAAAACAGAAGTAAACTTCAGAAAGTGGCCTGAATTTGGTAAAAGCCATTCTGAACATCTGTCTAAGCCTGCGGCAGACAGACAACTTCCATGGCAGCAATAGATAGCTGCACAGTGCTCTTATGATAATCCACCCAACACAATCCGACGAGCAGTGTACTCAGTAAAAGCACCTTTTACTCTTTAAGCAAGAGGAGTACAGCGTACGCCAACACGTGTTAAGGAAGGCCTGGAAGGCCTATAACCTCAACAGACACGTGGCATCAGCTCGTGGCAGTGTTTAGGTCCCAAGCCTGGTAAACAACCCGCAAAAGAGGGGGTTGGATCTACCACTTGGGCCCCTGGCCAACGAAAGTGTATAGAAATAGTTCTCAGAGAGAAATACACCTAAACAAACACTAGTGTATCCAAAAAAGGCGGCCCGCAGGCTTAGCATCCTTCAGGACACACGGCGTAAGTCTCGTGGCCGTTTCCAGGAGCACAAAGATCCAACCTAAGCGCTAGGTGGCTCTTAGCTCAACTAGAATCATCGACTCATAGAGGCAACAATAGGTTAAACCAAACCTCAGTAAGGTTTCACTACTGACATCTCATCCAGAGCCGCACAGAAAAACACAATCTGTGCCAACATGCAAACTAAAAAGGAGGCCTGAAGTGGCCTGCCGATTCAGTGACACGTGGCTTCAGCTCGTGAATTTCCATGGAACCAAGCTTACAGGGAACCAGCTCTAACCCACTAACTATGGGAAGCTAACTGCTACCTGTGCTAGGCTACACTTTCCAAACAGGCAAAGTATCCTAAGTTTTTGTGACTAAAGGGAACCAACACAACCAACATGGTCTAAGGGAGGCTAATTAAGCCTACTACCTCAAACAAACATGCTGCAGGGCCTGACGCAGTGTAATATCAAAACAGTATGTGAGCAAACTGATATCCATTAAACAGCCAATATGAAAATTATTGCAAACTAGAAGGAGGCTGAACAGTCCAGCCTACAATCACCGTTATATGCAATATAGCTGATAACAGATAACAAAGGGAGCTGACAGATACAAACTTTTCTCAAAAAGTGATCTAGCTACCCTGAGTATGCAATCCGATAGGTGATGCACTCAGTGACACTGGGGAAAGGGTTCACCAAACACTTAAATAGTGGCCGCTTTTCTTTCAAAAAGGGCCTGCTATATATAAGCGGGTGCCAACCTGTGGCAGCATAATAAGCTCACATACCAACTAAACATTCCAACAGGCAATGTACCCTAAACATGTGACTAAAGGGAACCAAACAAAGCCAACATGGTCTAAGGGAGGCTATAAGGCCTACTAACTCAAACAAACACATGGCAGGGCCTGTGGTAGTGTACATATGTGAGCAAACCATGATCAGTTAATCAGCATTGTAGAAAAACAACTGCTAACTAGAAGGAGGCTAAATATCATAAAGCCTACAATCCGAGTTATATGCAATATAGCCGCTAACAAGATCACCAGGGAGCTTAAATAGATACCACTTTCCTCAAAAAGTGGTTCTAACTACCCCGAGTATGCAATCCAACAGGTGATGCACTCAGTGACACAAATAAACCTCTTAACTGGGGAATATGTAGTCACCATCCTCTCAAATAGAGGCCGCTTTACAGCAAAAAGGGCCTGCTATTAAGAGAACAGGTGCTAACCTGTGGCAGCATAAGTAGCTCACATATATAGCAAGGGGATAATGGGCATACGGCCTAACAACTCCCTCAGGAGGAGGCCAGAACTAGGAACTATACAACCTAAATAAGGGATAGTATACATAAGGTTATGTAAATAACACATCAAACCTAGCTCTAGCCTAGCCGCTAAGCTACAGGCCTTCTTACAGGGCCACAAGCCTAGTGAAGCCCGGGCTTCACCTCCCAATCTCATGGCTAAGAGAAAGAAAGTGAAGCTCACAAGCAAACAATGTCAGGCGGCCGATTAAGGCCGACCTAAACATGCATAATAACTGAAGTGACGAGTGCTAACTCAAACTACTCTAGAAAACAGCAGATGAGAAGCTACTCTAAACAACAGGTGGCTAAGAGGCGGCCATTTTGTGGCCTGCACAATATATACTCTAGCCAGTCTGCCAACTTCAGTTTGCCCAAAACCCCCTAATTTTCCTGACTACATGCTCAGAAACTATACAGGAAATAAGGTCTTATTTTAACGAATAAAATATATACCCTCCTGCAGCTCAAAAGCCAAAAACTCCTAATGCTCCTTTTTACATGAAAGGATGGAATCTAAGGTTCTTTTAAGCCTAAAGATCGTCTTACTATCAAACAGAAACAGTGGGCTGATAGAAATAATGACTATGTGCCCAGCCATCAGTCTGACCATAAGAAGCAACTGAGCATGATATATGTTTATATATACACATATAAATACATATATACATAAAAATACATACATATATATAAATATATATATACACACACACAGGAGGCGGAAGAAGAAGAGGAGAGGGTAGATATAAATCGCCCTATATAGCTGGGGGATCGATTACAAACGCAACAATGTTTACAAACGATCACCCGTTTCACTCTCTCTTCCTCCTCCTCCCGTCTGTCTGGGTTCAGATACAAATCTGAATGGCTAGGGGTTTTTCCATGCCTTCCCGATCTCAAACGCTGAGATCAGAACGGATTGGAAAGTATGGAAGCTGCCGTATTAATGGACAGAAAGGAACCGCTCGTCGAGCCGTCCGCGCGCGGCCCCTTTCTTAACGCGCTGTCCCGGCAGCTGCAGCTGCCGCGAGAGCGCGTCCCAAACACACAGCAGCTCGCATACACCAGCCAGAGGAGCGCTCGCCGCCGGACGCGATGACGTCAAACACGAACGTCATCGTCATCCGGTCGCTCTCGCCAGCCCCAGGGAAGTTGAGAGAGAATAAAACTTTCTCAAACTTCCCAACGAGCTCATCTACGAGCCCTATGATTGCAGCCACCGTTAAGCCTCAGCACAAACAGGGGCCAGAACCACCAGGCAGAGATGCAGACAGCTCTTCCCTCGGGAAGAGTGCCAAACGAGAACAGAGTAAACAACAGACAAACACACAGCAGTGCCCTCAAGCACTGTGTATGCGTGCTCCTCTCCAGACAGAAAACGCTCAGAAAAATATGTATATCCAGTGTCAAACCTTGGGACACGGATAAACACACTCTCATGAACGTTTGTAAGGCATATATAAAAAACCCTACCGGAGTTGATATAGATGCAATCAGACAGAACAGGACCGAAAGACGATAAGATGAAGACTGTCTCTCCAGGCGCTCCTTTATACTTCCGGGTCGCGCCGTATGACATCATAGGCTGTCGCCGGCCAATAGGAATTGGAGTTATTGGATAGTGCTTTCAGACACCTGGGTCACGTGACGTTCCCCAAAGCGTTTGGCAAACGCAGAGTGGAGTTCCCTTCGAAAGGGAACATTAATTACAGACATTCAACATACAGTGTAACTGAAAGCTATCAATTTCAACATTTATTAGACTTTAAAAAATTACTTTTAATTTAAGTGAACTTAAAACAATCTTCACATAAACCCATTACTAAAATGAATGCTGCATCAATTGTTTTTTAACGCGTTAAACTGAATTAAAAAAATATATATATATATTGCATGCGTTAACGTGTTAAGTTTGACAGCCCTAACAGATACATTAGAAATATTAGAAATGGATAGATTGATAGATAGATAGATAGATTGATTATAACTTATTACTTAAAGGGCCGCTTAAATGACACCTTTCCTACTGAAAAAAAAAGAATACCTTTAATGCGTTCTTGCCGTTTATCTACGTGTTTAGTCTATAGGTTTGCGTGTTTGAGTGTGTGTGTATGTGCACAGAAGCTTGGTCTTTAAAAAAAAAAAGAAAAAAAAAGTGATATTTGCTAAATTACTTGTCTGGTCCGCATAATACAGAAAAAGTAGTTGTGTCCGCGGATCTATGCGAACTGGAATAATTTTGATAACGTTTTATCTATACATAGGGAAAGGATAGGGAAGAAGAGCTTTGCAGGGGATAATTTAGTTGAAACGTCAGGGCTGCATTATCGTCATGTCTAGGCGCAGGTCCTTCATCTTGTGGCCGGGGCCAGCTGAATTGGCCCAGCTGAATTTTAGTAAATAAATTTAAACAAAATCCAAAAATAATTATAAAATTAAAGAATGCCTGACTACGCCACTTTGGGAATTTCACCCAAAAAATTCTTAGAAAACTTTGCACAGGTCCCCTACCCAATGGCAAGCAAAACGTGGAGACACAGGTATCAAACAAATCTTTTATAAAAGTAGCATAAAATCAATAAAATAGAAACATCAACTCTCAAAAAGACTTAATCATTTATCGCTCTAGATGTCATGATGGAGCTGTGGCCTAAATTACAGGGGAAGACTCTCCATTAATAAATGGCTCTTAATGTACATATCACACTCACATACCAAAATAAAGACCCCAGTGCACACCAAAAACCACAGCACACAATGAAGAAACACCACCACCATCTAAAGAGGAAATCGTCGACCCTGGTCAATAAAGGCCAACAGCTCCTAGAGAAAAACACTCAAACACACACACAAGAGGTTAATACAAATTGTTCTAGATCACAACCTACATCAATATTAAACAATTAGCTTTAACCCAATATCAAATAACAAAAGAAACTAAAGATGGCTAAACCAACAAAACAAAATTACACAATATTGACAATCAAGAAAATTAGATAACCCAATTCAAGAGAACTCAAATTGAGACACAAAGAAAACAACGAATTAAAGAAAACAAATTAAATCAGGTATATTAACAACAAAAGTAAATCCAACCAATTCACAAAAATGAAAACAACCCAAAAACACACAATACAAAAAGAACAAACTGAATACAAAAGATTGACACAAAAACTACAAAAAGGGAAGCAAAATAGCTTATACACGAAAAAAAAATCAAACTGATTTGGAAATATTAATAGAAAATTCACAAAAAAACTAACAAAACAAAGACAAAACTACAACACAAAATAAAGAGTCAACTTTCAGAAACAAAACATGAACACAACAAAAACAAAATCTGTTGGGTCCAACAACACGACCGTGACCCAACGCACACACAGACTCAATGAAGTTTGACCTAGAACGAGACAGCGGTGACGCTACTGCGAGGATATTATCCACCCTGCAATATGCGCAACAAAAGAGATACAATTTACTTGCAATAATCTACGAAATGAAATAAAAAAATAAACTGCCAAACGATCACTGCGGGAACTGGATGAGGCCAGAAAATTAAATACACAGACTATATACAACAGCCGACACCCGTACACAAAACATTAACTGAAATAAAACACAATTTGCGATTCGCAGCTCTTCCACGGCTGATAAGCGTATGATAAAAATCAACCGCATACCTGGAGGAGGACAGATGCAGTCACATTCATCAGCCGAACAGGGTAGCCGCGGCAAAACGCCAAACATGGAATCGACTGTACACACAGCCGCTCTCCTAACAAAAGCACAGACCAAATGCAACCGCAAATAAATTAAAACAAAAATTAGAAACGATTAAATTTGATTTGTTTTTATGTAACTAGCTTTTGTATTTAGTTAATTGAGGTTATTTGAAAACAATGATCTTCTATGATAGTATAAACCAGGGATCGGCAACCCAAAATATTCAAAGAGCCATATTGGACCAAAAAAACAAAAAACAAATCTGTCTGGAGCCGCAAAAAATTAAAAGCCTTATATAAGCCTTATATGAAGGCAACACAGGCTGTGCTGCACAAAATAAAAAACAATAAATAAATAAATGCTCTATTTAACTTCACTAGCCTCCATTCAAACAATAAAAACTAGTCAAATCGAATAAGAGCAATACAATAAAAAGGCACATAAATAAGTAAAATCAATAAAATAAATAAAACAAACCAACAAAAGACACAGGACCACATAACTCACGCGGAGTTAAAAGCCAAGGAATAAAAATGGGTCTTAAGACGAGACTTAAAACATTCAACTGTGGGGGCCGTTCTGACCTGGGGAGGCAGAGCGTTCCACAGTCTGAGGCCGACCATAGAGAAGGCCCGGTCCCCCTTGGTTTTAAGTCTGGTCTTAGGAACCTCGAGCTTGAGCTGGTGCTCAGACCTCAGTGAATGCGCCGGAGTGTAAATTTGGATGAGGTCCGTGATGTACTGAGGGGCCAGTCCATTCAGAACTTTATAAACAAACAATAAAATCTTAAAATCAATTCTAAATCGAACAGGAAGCCAGTGCAGCGAAGCGAGGATGGGGGTGATGTGTTCGCGCTTTTTGGTTCCTGTTAAAAGCCGTGCCGCAGAGTTCTGGACTAACTGTAAGCGGAAAGTGCATTTTGGGATATTCCAGTGTAAAGTGCATTACAGTAGTCTAGACGTGACGAAATAAATGCATGCATGACTTGCTCAAAATGTTTAAAAGATAAAAAAAAGGTTTGATTTTAGATAAAAGACCAAGATGAAAAAAACTTGATTTTACGAAAGTGTTAATTTGTTTATCCAGTTTAAAATCACTGTCTATAGTGACGCCAAGGCTGGTGGCTGTGGGATGCACATGGTTTTTGAGGGGGCCCAAGTCGACCAGAGTTCTAATGGGACCAAACAGCATTATTTATGTCTTCCCCTCATTTAGAATTAAAAAATTCTGAGCCAACCAAGCCTTGACGTCACTTAAACACTTGAGTAGGGGTGTCGGGGGCGTGGTCATTTTTTGTCAGTGGCAGGTATATTTGGCAATCGTCTGCATAAAAATGATAGGAGATACCGTGCCTTTTAAAAATCACACTGAGTGGGAGAAGGTACAGAGCAAAAAGAATGGGCCCAAGAATTGATCCCTGGGGGACTCCACAGTTCAAAGGGGCGGTAGACGAGGTGGAGTCCCCCAGTCTGACCGCAAAACATCTCCCAGACAGGTACGACCTGAACCACTCAAGCGCTGTCCCCCTGACACCCACACAGTTTTCCAGGCGAGATAAAAGAATTGTGTGGTCAACTGTGTCAAAAGCAGCAGTCAGGTCTAAAAGCACTAAAATAGCTGAGTCACCAGTATCAGTCATTAAAAATAAGTCATTAAAAACCTTTAAGAGTGCAGACTCAGTGCTATGGAAGGCTCTGTAACCTGACTGGAAAGTGTCAAAAGTGCAATTTGCATCTAAAAAAGGCTGTAACTGTGCAAATACACTTTTCTCTAAAATCTTCGACAGGAACGGAAGTTTGGAAATTGGCCAATAATTCGATAAAATTGTAGGGTCAAGACCAGTTTTATTTAATCAAAGGTTCAACAACAGCCTTTTTACAAAAAGAGGGCACAATACCAGAGGACAGACTGCTATTGATTTCCCTGACATAAGGGCCAATAGTCACCCAAACCTCTTTAAAAAAGCGAGGAGAAACTGTGTCAGCGGGAGAAGAGGAAGGTTTTAATGTATTGACAATTTCTGTAAGAAATGACAACGACACAGGCTTAAACTGATTAAAAACATCAGGGCACTGTGTCATTATAGGAAGATGAAACAAGGTGGGCGATATATTGGCTCTAATGATAGCGACCTTGTTATTGAAAAATTGCAGAAAGTTTTCACATGTTTCGCGTGACACTTCCAGTACAGTGGTAGGACTGGGGTTTAAAACAAAACCAATAGTTTTAAACAGAACCCGGGGCTTATTTATATTGTTTGATATAATATCTGAGAGATTTTTTTTTTTTCGGCTTTAACAATATTCTGATAGGTTCTCCAACTATCTTTAAGGATTTGGTATGACACATGGAGTCCGTCTTTTTTCCACCTGCGCTCTGCCTTTCTGCACTCACGCCTTGCTGCGCGTGTGGTGTCATTAAGCCACGGCTCTTCGTTGGTTTTAGGGCGCATGGCCTTCAGAGGGGCTAAAATGTCCAAGACATCAGTACAGGTGGAAATAAAGCTTCCATAAGTTGTTCCGTGTCTAAAGAGGCGGCAGGGCTAATTTGAGCTTGCGCTGACGTGAACAGAGGGGAGAAACCAGCGGCAGTATGAGGCTTGATAAAGCAGCCAAAACGCACGGGAACGGGCAGTTTTGTATAATGGTTTAAATTAAAATCAAACATGACAGGACTATGGTCAGAAAATACTGCATAGCCCACAAAGACATTATCAACAGGAAAACCATAAGACAGTACAAGGTCTAAAGTGTGTCTGTGCATTTGAGTCGGTCCAGTGACATTTTGTACAAAACTAAAGGCATGAACCAACTCTAAAAAGTCTTTAGCCATAGGCTTGGATGGACAACAAACATGTACATTAAAATCACCAACAATTAAAATCCTGTCATAGTTAATCCTTATAGCAGCAATAAAATCGGAAAATTCTTTGATAAAGTCTTTGTTGTGCTTGGGTGGTCTATAAATGACCGCACACAACACTGGCTCAGTCTGTCGTAATTCAAAACAGCTCAGTTCAAATGAGGAAAAAGACATCATCGATAACGGTTTGTGAGATAAACAGCTCTTTAAGACAGTAGCTATACCTCCTCCACGACCAGTGTTTCTTGGCGTGTTAATAAAAGTACAGTCAGGAGGTAACAGCTCTGAAAAGGCAGTGGACTCACCGGCATTTATCCAGGTTTCAGTTACGAACAATAAATCCAGAGAATGCGATTTAAAGAAATCTTGCAAGATGAACATCTTATTCATCAACGATCTCGCGTTAACAAATGCACACTTTGTTTAAGCCTGGGTATTATCAGCCGCTGGAGCTGCCCGGCTCAGCGGCAAGAGGTGACCTGAGTTCACGCCGCCTGAAACCCCGAAAGGAGGGCGGCGAGGGCGCAGCGTAAAAAGCACCTCGTGTGGTCCTACAACTGGGACCAGCCAGGCGCCGACAGGAGCGAGCGTGCACCGAGAGATATATCGGTGAAAGCAATCCTCGTAATCCCGCGGAACATTATCTGGGGACCGAGTAAATTCAGGAAAAAGTGCCAGCCAGGATTTGAGCTTCACTAGCCGGCCACCTCGCACTCCTCGGCGTCTGCGTTTCCTGGGAAGCAGCGCCCTTACCCGAAGCAGGTACGCTGGAACATCAGCCAGGTAAGAGGGACGCGGTTTGTTTGGTCCATAACAGTTGTATTCCGCACATGAATTCACAATGTCTTTGATTTTCAAAAATTCCTGACGATCACACTAGCAGAGAGTCAATGGTCCTTGTGACAGACGTTAAAACCAAAATAAAACAAATCAGAGTGAGCTGAGTCAAGCGGCGAACCAGACACACCGGCGCCATCTTGTACCCATCTTGTAATGTGTAATCTTGTAATTATTGGCTTCAAACTGTAAGTATGTTTTATTGTTTGTAGGTTACATGTCTTTTAAATGTATAGTTCTGTTGCTATTTTTGGTTGCATCAAGGACATATACAAAGAGCAACTCGTTTTTGCTTCGCTAGCCAGTTAGCTAAATTCTAGTGCATTCTTCAACAAACGGCAACAAACTTCTATGTTCATAGACAAACAGTTGTTCATGCTATAAATTAAACGCTACCTTTACAAAAATGCGACTACTCAGTCATGTATTCGGCCACAGTAAAGCTTTAATCAAGACGAAACTGTATATTGAAAGCTATCAAACAGCAGTGACAGCATATCTAAACACTTTGACACAAATACTATGAAATACCATTCATAAACGTCCTTTAAAAGCCACGATTGGTGAGGTTCTGCCTGACCCTCTTCATCTGGGTCTGATTCAGCTCAATTTGATACAGCAATATAGACGCCATTATTTACATTTCCACCTAAGTGCGTAACAACGAATGGTAAGGGGCGTGGCGTTTCCGGATGCTTCAGCGAATCACTATACACTGGGCCAGCTACCAACCTGCTAACCAATCTGAGCACACTGCGTATTTCGGAGGGAGTGGCTTAATAGAAGCAGGAAGTCAAACGAGCCATTCATATGACAGTGGAAACAGAGGTGTAGAATAAAGGGAAAATATATGAAAAATACAGCGTTTTCAAAAAAACGAAGCATTAAGACATGTTAAACTGTGCCCCAAAAACACAGTAAAGCCTAGAAAAAAAACACTGAACCACCCCTTTAATTATTGCTTATGTAACCATCTGTAAGTGAACATAAGCTGTGTCATTGCCAGAAGTGGCACAGTAACTGGCCCAAAGTTACGGTGAACAAGAATCAGCCCAGTGCTTTACAGCCATAACAAATATACATGTGCCAGAGCGAGCTGCGGGCCACAATCGGCCCGATTAACACACGCCAATGCCGAGTCTGAGCCGCAGGCGCCGCGGGGCAGCCAAGCTCGGGCCGATTACTACATGCTATCTGGGCAGTTGCAGTATTCATTTGGTTTGTTAGCATTTCCTAAATATTATATTTTATATTTTTATTTCATGTGGATTGTTTTCCCCTAAATGTAGGGATAAGTTGATTTTGATTGAAAAAAAAAAATGTGTATGTTCATTTGTTATAAGTAGCGGTTGTTGTGTGACGGATTGGTTGAACGCACAGGTGGGCGGGGACAGAAAGACGACAGGGAAGAAGAGGTGATGGCTGTATGATAGAACGTCAAAGTTTAACTAAAGTGTAAAAAATACCATTCTATGGCAGTTCTCCAAAAGAGAACTGATTTAAGGTTGGTGTAATGTTGTTTGAGCATTCAGATCGTCGGATGACAGAGCTGTGTGGCTGATTCTCAAGAAACAGCACTATTCGGCAAGTGAGAGACCATAGTGAGAGACTCGTGAGTTCGCGATGGTGGAAAACTACCGCGTATCGCCTCTCTTACGAACTGGATTTACTGGACATGGATCGCGGAACCGGGGGGGCCGCCCGGGCCTGGGCCCGGGTAACCATTTAAAAAACATTTTGTCAGAAGAACCCATCATTATTTTGTTTGGTTGTCTGTTTTGTTTTCAGTATTTTTTTTGTTTTCAGAAATTTCATGGGAGAACCGTGATCTCTATCTATCTCTAAAAAAAATACAGATTATCCAGTCATACTTTAAGCTTAAAAGAAAATATAATATATCGGCATACAATTTATAGTAGGTCACTATTAGCACTAATATTAAAAAGTAGTACAGTCTTACAGACTAAGATGAAGTCTGTATGTAGCCTGCATTAACAATGATTTGGGGCAATTAAAGTGCATTATTCGTATTTAAATGGCGCTTCTCATCCACTGTGCGAAGTTCTGCAAACCACGCCCCTCTATCAACCGTGTTTGTTTACTGATTCTGACTTATCACAATTATTTGATGGACTCATAAAAAAAGATGGTGAGCACTGATGACAAGTCAAACAGGCTAGCGAAATACTAATGTGTTGTGCTAGCAATAGCAATTTAAATGAAAAGCTAGTGATGTCCGATTAATGTGATAGGCAATATTAGATTATATCAGATATGATTAAGTTATACTGTATTTAGCAATATAAACAACAAGGAATGATAGTAATAGAAACAAAGCTATACTGAGCTACAAATGCAAATCACTCAGCAGTGACTGTGGACCTAATGGGTGGAGCTTTACCTAATTATTTAGGGTCAGGGTGTGGCTGGACCTTCAAGCTTCACCCATTACATTCAGAGAGGGGAAGCGTCTCGCTCCACCCATTGTCTCTACAATGAGCAGCCTCTCCATATGCAAGCTGCACGTACAGAGTATGCACGGTTATAAAAGTCGGGCTGCACGTGTACTGTGCTGAAGAAAATCATGTCACATACACTGTACGCATAAACTTTCTATGTTTTCTGTGATTAATTCAGAATCATTCCCTTTGCTTTTTGTAGATATGCTATGGGCAAAGCTGTATTATTGTAAATATTAATTTGTGGGAAATGTATGCATGTATATTTGATATCCATTTTGTAATCTCAGTCTCATGATTTGAGAATACAAAACCATTGTGTCGGCATGGTTCATACCTGCTGATCTCCTAATAACTACTTATTTATATATTTCCTTCCCTTCTTTTATCATCTCAACCTTTTACAGGTTCAGTGAAGATGTGGTAAATGTGTCTCTCTCCCACTGTTTACTATCAGAGGTATGGAACCCAGGCCACAATGAGACAATACAGGGTTTACAGGATGCTTTGTTCAGGTTGACATGGTGGTTAATAACTGTCTCAGCACACACTGTGAAAGTTAAGCAGAATCAGTGATATAACAGAAAATCATGATTTTAGAAAGTAAAATGTATTTCATGCTGATTACTGAGACACAGTACATGCATAAACATCATACAAACAGACAAAAAAAATAAAATAATTGAGAACACATTTAGAGGGAACCCAACAGTTTATGTTATCCCCTCTGCTTTTATTTTAGTCAGTTTTATTTATCACAAACTGATTAATACAGCAGTACTAAGAGTGCTTCTACATATCTATACATATTGCTCTCATGAAAATTTAGTCTTGCCACATAAATTCATTTGTTTTCATTTCATTTGGACATCATGTTCTTTTTTGTATTTTTCTCAGGTTTAAGCAGAATGATGTAACATTTTGGGGTGAATATACACAGCAACAGGCCGTAACTGGAAGCCAAAATGGCGAAAATCTCCACAGCCACTGTGTACTTCCCCGGTGAGCTGACGTACGCCGGCACAAATGCAATCCACACAGCACAGAAGATCAGCATGCTGAAAGTAATGAATTTAGCCTCATTGAAATTGTCTGGGAGCTTTCGAGCAAAGAAGGCCAGCAGGAAGCAGACCACTGCTAACAGACCGATGTACCCCAGCACCAGTACAAACCCCACAACAGATCCCACTGTGCACTGCAGGATCACTCGAGCGCCAAGCTCACCTGCACTCTCTGTGGGCAGAGGGGGAGCCATCAGCAGCCACAGCAAACATATGACAATCTGAACCATTGTGCAAAGGAAGATGCCTGCCCTCTGCTGGATAGGCCCAAAGTACTGCATCAGGTTAGATCCAGGCAGACTGGCTCGAAAAGCCACCAGCACCACCACAGTCTTACTAAGGACGCAGGCGATGCAGATCACAAAGCTCACTCCAAACAGGGTGTGACGTAACATGCAGTTCCATGGCGCAGGCCGACCAATGAAAACCAGGGCACACAGAAAGCAGAGAGTGAGCGACACCAATAGCAGGAAGCTCAGCTCTGAGTTGTTGGCCCGCACAAGTGGTGTGTCACGATGATGGAAAAAAGCAGCCAGAACGGTTGTGGTCAGTGTTGCCCCAGTGACAGATAAGACTGTCAAGACAATTCCCATGGTATCTTGCAAGGACAGAAACTCTACAACCTTTGGGATGCACCTTGTTCTTTCAGTGTTTGACCAGAACCGCTCTGGGCATCTCATACACTCTGTAGAGTCTAATTGCACAAATTTTTTAACGTTACCTACACAGCTTTTGCAATATCCAGCACAATGTTCAAGGTTAAAATGTTAATTCAATTCAATGAAAATTATCATTTAGTAATGTTATCAATTACTAAATATATGTATATGTAATACCTGTCAAGTTACTGACTTCTCCTGCTGCACAGGAAAGACAGTCGAAACAGCAAACAGGTTTTCCTTTTTGTACAGCCTTTCTAGTGCCTGGAAGACAACTCGCACTGCACACGGATACAGGAACCTTAATGATACAGGAAGAAACTCAATTAGACTCACATCATCCTGTAACAACACAATATCTGTCAGAACAAGCACATAAAGAAGAGCAGAAAGAAAGAAAAAATTCCTCATACAAATGCATTTATTTTTTCTTAAAAAGACAAGTACACTTGTCACACACACAAACATATAGTCACTCCCAAGACATGTCTTTCCCCGCTCAGCAGCAATACTGAGAGGTTTGATAATGGTCTCATTCACCTGCACACTTCTCGTACCATTTTCCNTGTGGTGGATATGATGCCTTCAAGGCAGTTTCCATCCACCAAGGACTCAGATAATGCATTAACACCATTCCTCATATGAAAAGGGGAACTCTCTTTAATGTAAGACTGTTAAACATGGGAACAGCGAGTCATTATTCCACCCAAACTTAGACAAAGAGTCCGGAACTCCTTGGCAGCATATTCACATCGACTTTGCTGGTCCATTTGAGGGGTGGATGTTTCTGATGGTTGTCGATGCTCACTCAAAATGGCCAGAAGTCCACGTTTTGGATTCCAGAACATCGTCTAAGACCATCCAAGTACTGAGCGGCTTATTCAGTTGTTATGGCATATCTGAAACTCTGGTAAGTGACAACAGCCCACAGTTTATGTCGGATGAGTTGGCTCTTTTTTAAAAGCTAATGGTGTGAAACGTGTGCTGTGCCCCATTCAACTCTGCCACAAATGGTGTGGTGGAACTTTTTGTGCAGACATTTAAACATTCTCTGAGATTCTCCAAAGAGCCAGTATCATTGTAACAGAGACTGGATGCCTTTTTGCTACAGTACAAAAATACCCCACACAGCACAACAAGTTTAACACCTGCTATGCTGTGCTTACATCACAAATTGCGAACATGGCTGGATTTGAACACAAATTGCGAACATGCCTGGACTGAAACTTAGTTTGGCTAATGCTGTTGATCAGGCACAAAAGACCCAGTGTTCTTACCGGTCTGTTCACTCTAAACACAGAGTTTGATGTAGGTGACTCAATGCTGGCCCAGGATTATTGGCGTGGAGAGGAAAAGTGGAAAACTGGTACTGTTTCCTCTTAGACAGGACCAGTGTCCTATACTGTAGAGGTAGGAAATTCACAGATCTGGAAAAGACATGCAGATCAGATGTTAGACTGTCATCCTGAAATTTCCAAAGCCACCGAATTACCTCAAATCAGTGGACCTTCCATCATGGACACAAGACAATTCTGGACAGAAATTGTCTTTACCGGTCAGTGAAACAAATATGTGTGCTTCAGACCAAGGTGAAACAAAACTCTCTGAATCATTCAGGGGTGCGTTTCCCGTATGACGACGTAACTCGCTGCTTCTCTACCATATTACAAAGCATTGTTGAACAAATCAACAAGCTAGTCACGAATGTTTCCAGAAATCATTGTAAGGGAACTTGGATCAATATAACTAAAAGGTGATTGAATTACAGTGATGAAACCGAATTAACATGTAAATGATTCAGAATTAATATTTAACATTTTATCAATTATTCATCCACCGATAAATTGAGATTAGAGTATTTTACCAATTCTGGATAGAATATTATCCCGTGGCCAACGGTAATAATATAAAGTTATGGTCACTGATTATGAGCAAGGTAACAAAAATCGACCGTTTAAGGCAGTAACTTGTAAGCACACAGCACAATACACTTGTGTATATATATAAAATCAAACAAGACTTGAACTACTCTAATACACACAAACTAATCTAATGAAAACATGCACACACACTCATTCATACAGTGGCAGGGAAATTGTGATATTGTTAATAGAGGATGAATGTGTTGTGTCCACTAGAGGGTGGAAAAGCACTGTTTATGAAAAAGAGAGACTGTTCTGTGATCACAATGCATGTCTGATTGTTATGTGTGATTGGTTCTGCCTTGTTTGTGTGTGATAAGAGGAGATTAGAGAGTAAGAGTAAACAGAGAGTTGTTCACTACATTTCTTGCCCGGTTGCTTATTTTTACACCACAGAATGGAGTCCCAAATGTCTAGCGTTAAACACTATTTCTTTGACCGCAACCAGAGAGGATGAAAATACTAGCAATTCAACCATAGTTTGTTTGCTTAATAAGAGTTGTACCAGTTCAGCAAGAATGAGGAGATTGTGGTACTTGCGTTTGGATGCTCCTGTGAGCATGTGTTCCCTTCTTGACTTGGTTGCTGGAGGGAATCTTGACGGCGCTGATTGGCTGGCGGTCGGTCATTGTTAAGTTCTGAGGGACAGCACTCGACAGTGAATGGATAGTTGGCTTTGCAGGGGGGAGCCTCGTGTGTCGTTGCTGTGCAGTGAAGTTTTTCTGTGTCTCGATGAGTTGCTGGAAAAATGGACTTTGCAAGGGTCTTCTTCGGCGACGTTCAACAAAGGCTCATACAGAAGAGTTGATGGGTTTTGAGTGAGCTCTTGAAGAGCGTGTAAACGTGCAAGCAGGATGATGGTAGTCAGCACAAATCAAAGCAAAAGCCAAGGCAAAAAGCAAAGCTAGACTGCTTGTCATTGGTTTTTAACCATGTCCATCTGACCCATCCTCCCAAGTGTTGGGCATAGGACCTCCCAAATATTGTTTTGGGCGGTCCTATGCCCAGTTCTCCTGTTCTTGCATGTAATTAGCATAATGTCCGCTTGGTCACGTGTGCCCAAACTTTTGAGAGTTTTAGTCAACACTTTAAGGAATACAAGGCGTCGTCATCTACCTTTACGACATTGTCGTGCATGGGCCCACACCGCACACTCATGATGAACGCCTCAACAGGGTTTTTGATGCACCCAGCAAGCACAGGCTAACTTTAAATGGCGAAAAATTTATTTTTGCTGTACCCGTCATCGAGTTTGTGGGGTTCAAGTTGTCAGCACAGGGCATTTCCCCACTCCAGTCTAATGTGGAGGACATTCAGTCCGTCCCCGAACCGACCTCACCTGCCCAGGTGGCTTCCTTTCTAGGGATGAGTTTCTGCCTCAGTATTCGGCCACTACTGCCCCACTGCGGCAGTTACTCCGGAAAGATGAGCCTTGGGTGTGGACGCAGTCCGCTTGGTCACGTGTGCCCAAACTTTTGAGAGTTTTAGTCAACACTTTAAGAAATCAACTTTCATTGTTTAAATGTGGTGCATCCTACACAAATCTACTTTGCATCAAAATACTGGAAATCATTTACCCATCAAACAGTTACCAAATAGCATATACTTCCCATAATTGAGGTAGGCTTTCAGAAGAATTTAGCTGTAATAAATGTTTAAAAAACAGAAAGAACTCCACAGGTTATATAAAACACACATGATAAATATGATATGTCTAAGGTTACTTCTGGTGATTAATTCCTCTAATTGAGGTAAAAAACAAAAAAACATATGAATCAGCTATAATATATGTTTAACACACAGGAAGAAATCCACAGATTATATCAAACACACATGATACATAGGATATATACTAGGCACCTACTGGCACGCATTAATTCATATCATTGGCAGCAATTTTTAGACTGTTTCTGTTAAAAAGAGTGAATTTATTGAAGTTTCTGCTGGTTTAAGAGAAATTGTCTTTGGAATGTGTAGCTGGGCAGAGAGGGTGTCCTGGAGAGTGTCACTGTATGGGCCTATGGTGATTTGGCCTTGGGACGTCTGCGCAAGTCTCCGTTTCCTGATAAGGTTGTGGATTTACGCATTACAGTCAAGGTGTTACATAGCCATCTGGTCTTAAAGTTTGTGGAACAAAGGAGGGTCTGCTTTATTGATCTGCTCTGTTAATACAAACCCTGGTTTGAGATGAAAATGTATTTGACATTGAATGATTCATTCAAAAGATTTGTTCAAAAAACATTGATTCATCCAGTAATGAAACAAGTGAAATAGTTATGAGTGAGTCATTAAATTATTAATTCAAACCCATTTTATTAAATTAACTTTTAATAGACTGCAGCAATTAAAGCTACAGTTCGTAAAATCTGCCACTTGAGGGCGCACTACCAAAACAATAACAATCGCGTGGTTTGATGACGCTAAGAAGGTGCGTGAAATGATGGGATTTGTTGTCTTCTACCCAACCGCTGACGGCCATCAATCCGATGGAAAGATAAATCATGGATTTAACGGATGAGGTAAAGTTTTATAAATGTTGTGTTTGATGTCATAGTTTTATTATATTGAATTAGACCCGAGTAATGGAAGGTTTACATCGAAATTTTTAGTCATAGATGTTAGAATATTTGTCCAATTCGATGGTGTGGTACAGCACAGTTTCAAGTGTTCAAATCAATAATAATAAATGTTATTTTGAACTTACCAATATCATTTGCAATAATAATTTATTCATATTTCTGTATAACACTAACTGACTAACTGTTTTTATTTACATTGTTTAACTTGTCAGGTGAAATAAGGCAGTGTAAATAAATCAGTAAATAACCAAATGCAATAACACTGCACCTGCATAAACTTTAGTCTTCAAGAAAACACATTTTTAATATATAAAATAAAGCATGATGAATTGCAACTTCATTATGACCTAAGAATATGCACTTCACATAGTTATGTAAACTATTAAAAACATTTGATATATTTTAAATTGTATATAAACGATTACCACTTGTTCAACAAATATATACACTCGTGTACATTCAAACACAATAAGTGGGCATACATAGCAAACGCGAGTTCAACGATTTGCGCGAGTAGATTACATACAAAGTCAATGCAAAGACGCGATCAGACTATGGATCAGACGCGTCCTCGCGTGGGTCTAGAGACGCGATGTGTATGCCTCTTGTCCCAAACTCTTCTTGGGTCGTTTGGTTGGCCCGTACGCTTTCGTTTACGGGAGCTGTCCTTGTCGACAGAACCAGCCGCAGATGGTAAACAGTAATTATGTTCCATAAATAAGTAACACAATCCACCATAAAACGTGCAAGAAGTAAATAAGGAACTGCTTGAAGCAAGCTAGTGGTTTGCTGGACGCTAGACACTACTTCTGCATTTGTCCACCACGACACTGTTGTCATGTGGTTTCTACGTCAGTAAAGGCGGTAACAAAGGGTAACTGACGTCATTGACAGGCGACTGCACTGCCCCTTGTCACTGTTTAGAATGGGAATTTTCTCATGATTTACAAGTAGTTGAAAACATTAGAGATATTGTTAGTAATCAGCTGGACAAAATATATAACACTAGCCTAGTGGTTTTTGGATATTTTACTGCAAAAATATTACATATTGTACCTTTAATATTCTGTCCTCTAGTAAATAATTATACACAATGTTGTTTAGTTGTCTATTCAGAATCATGGGAGAATCATGATTTATATTTGAAAGAAACAACAAAAAAAAATCTTCTCATTTTATCCAGAATCGTGCAACTCTAACACAAATTAAAATAAAGCATGCACGTTCATCTTCCCTGCTTGCTGTAGCAATTTTTTTTAAATGTTTATTTAGCCCTTTATGTTTTGTCGGTTTTTATATTGTTTGTCAACACACATATTATGTATCAGCATCTACTAATGTTCCATCCATACTGACTAGTGCTGGCTATTTGACAATTCATAATCATTCATAATTATTTTGAGCAATAGGATCATATAAAATATATAAAATTAAATTAAATTATATAAGTGGCCAGATAAAATTACAAAATAAACATTCATCAATCAGTAATTTTTTACTTAAGTACATTAAAAAATCAAGTACTTTTGTACTTTTACTCAAGTAAAATTGAAAAGAGCACTAAATACTTTCACTTGAGTAATATTTTATGATACATATCTGTACTTTTACTGAAGTACTTGAATTGTGTACACCACTGACTGC
This sequence comes from Anabarilius grahami, assembly GCA_003731715.1. Lineage (NCBI taxonomy): Eukaryota > Metazoa > Chordata > Actinopteri > Cypriniformes > Xenocyprididae > Anabarilius > Anabarilius grahami. Next base: position 597,419 of record RJVU01049890.1, on the reverse strand, counting down.
TACTGTTTCTTCATCATTAAAACTGGCTCCTGTCACTCCAATTCTCAAAAAAAACAATTTTTTTCAAAAATACTTAAAAGAATAGTAGCAACTCAACTTGAATCACATTTGCAAAGTAGCGATATCTATGAGCACTTTTAGTTGGGCTTCAGATCTAAACTTTGGAATTCTTTGCCTGCTCGGATTAGGCAAGCAGAATCCCTTAGTGTTTTTAAATCTTCCCTTAAAGCTTATTTCTTTAGGGTAGCTTTTACTTGATTATATTAAAATTGAAATTGTTAAATTTCTCATTTACTTGTTTTGATAGTATGTTCTTATTTGGTGTGTTTTTTTATATCTCACTTATTTTAAAGTATTGTTTGTATAATTGTATGTTTTCTTTTTTTTTTCTTCTGTGAAGCGCTTTGAGATGCTACTTTTTAAAGGTGCTATAGAAAATAAAGTTTATTATTATAATTATTATAAACATAGTACAGAAACAGCTCTTAATCATACAAATGATCTTCTCCTGGATGCTGATTCTGGTTTCTGTCTATACTTATCCTTTTAGATATTAGTGCTCCCTTTGATACTATAAATCATTCAGTACTACTGGAATGACTGGCTTGCATTGGAGTAGCTGATAATACGCTTCTTTGGTTTTCATCTTATTTAAGTGATAGAAAACAGTTTGTACAGATAAAGAATGCTCATTCAGATCCTGTTTCTGTTACTCATGGCGTTCCACAGGGATCAGTTTTGGGTCCACTTTTATTTATTATTTATATTCTACCCCATGGTCACATTTTTCATTCTTTCGGTATTAATTTCCATTTTTACGCTGACGACACACAAGTGTACATATCCACAAGACCTATTGCTTCTCACCCCCCTTTTGACCTCACTAAATGTTTGCAGGATGTTAATATATGGATGACTAATAATTATTTAAAGTTAAATACTAATAAAACTGAACTCCTTATTGGGTCAAGGTCTGTTTTATCTAAAATTCAATCCTTCACTTTGCTTATTCATAATTGTCCGGTTAACTTTTCCACCCAGGTGAAAATTATTTTTGTTATTCTTGATGGTTTGCTCTCTTTTGGTTCTCATTGCTTTCTTTTTGGTTGCTAGACTCTGTTCTTCACTTTCTCAACATAATACTGAAGTATACTTATTCAGGCTTTGTAATTATTACAAAGATTATTGTAATTTTTCTGTTTATTCAAATCATATTGTTTACTGAGATAATACATTGAAATACACATATACAAATATAAAAACAAAACACCTATAACATATAGAGTAAAATGTTTAATTAGACTAAATGCATATTTATTAATTAATTTATTTTGTGATAATAAACATTGCAGTCAGTAAAAATGTTGCCCTCTCACAAAAGTCTTGCATTTGTAAACATTATCTGGCCATCATGTTCTTTTTTGTATTTTTCTCAGGTTTAAGCAGAATGATGTAACATTTTGGGGTAAATATACACAGCAGCAGGCCGTAACTAGAAGCCAAAATGGCAAAAATCTCCACAGCCACTGTGTACTTCCCCGGTGAGCTGACGTACGCCGGCACAAATGCAATCCACACAGCACAGAAGATCAGCATACTGAAAGTAATGAATTTAGCCTCATTGAAATTGTCTGGGAGCTTTCGAGCAAAGAAGGCCAGCAGGAAGCAGACCACTGCTAACAGACCGATGTACCCCAGCACCAGTACAAACCCCACAACAGATCCCACTGTGCACTGCAGGATCACTCGAGCACCAAGCTCACCTGCACTCTCTGTGGGCAGAGGGGGAGCCATCAGCAGCCACAGCAAACATATGACAATCTGAACCATTGTGCAAAGGAAGATGCCTGTCCTCTGCTGGATTGGCCCAAAGTACTGCATCAGGTTAGATCCAGGCAGACTGGCTCGAAAAGCCACCAGCACCACCACAGTCTTACTAAGGACGCAGGCGATGCAGATCACAAAGCTCACTCCAAACAGGGTGTGACGTAGCATGCAGTTCCATGGCGCAGGGCGGCCAATGAAAACCAGTGCGCACAGGAAGCAGAGGGTGAGCGACACCAATAGCAGGAAGCTCAGCTCTGAGTTGTTAGCCCGCACGATGGGTGTCTCACGATGATGGAAAAAAGCAGCCAGAACAGTTGTTGTCAGTGTTGCCCCAGTGACAGATAAGACTGTCAGGACAATTCCCATGGTATCTTGCAAGGACAGAAACTCTACAACTTTTGGGATGCACCTTGTTCTTTCAGTGTTTGACCAGAACCGCTCAGGGCATCTTGAACACTCTGTAGAGTCTATGGAACATTATAATACAGATGACGACATGGCACATAAGTTTGGCCTTACATTTAATAGACCACCATTTCTCAAATGGTGAATCGTGACCCTTAAAAGCAATCTTGCCATTATTTACAAACTGAATGTTTTTACATATGTTAATACCTGTCACATTGCTGATTTCCCCTGCTGCACAAGGGAGGCAGTCAAAACAGCAGATGGGTTTTCCTTTTTGTACAGCCTTTCTAGTGCCCGGAGGACAGCTCACACTGCACACAGATACAGGAACCTGAATGATAGAGGAAGAAACTCCATCAGACTTACAGCAGCCCTCTAACAATCTGTCACATCGGCACAACAAGCACATAAAGAACAGCAGAACGATTTTTTCCCCCCCTCACACATATGCAAGACAGATACAAAAATGTATAGACTCATTCTCATGACATATCTCTCCTTTCACACCAGAGGTCTGTCCATTAAAGGATTTTATCTACTATGTCCCTTATTTAAACTGTTAGCGTTCCACTGTACCGCCCGTGGTACACATACCTTTCAAAAGAGACCAAAACCATGCATGTACTCAAAATGGTTCAAGAACAGCATGCAATTTACTTTGAGTACGCCTTTTTAGGCATTTTAGGCAAATTCTAAATTTATGCTAAGGATAATGGGCACATACACAAAAACTAACACATTCATGAAATTACAGAATACAACAATTTAGGTCAATGCACGTTATAATAAGCATATACATGACACACAACACACAGGTAACACCACACACAGACTGTTTTCATTTGGGAGGAGATTCCTGCCATTGCAATTCTGTTCTTTTGTTTATTGACTGCTGATTTTTTTTTTTCTTCCCTTCTTTCTCAACATTGCAAAAGTCGTGCTGACTCTTCATAGAAAAAAATACAATAATAACAAAGAAATGGTGGTCTTTACTTCTAACATTAAAAAAAAAAAAGAAATCTAAAATATATATACAGATAAAGCTGGATTGAGCGTCTTTCTTTTCTCTATTTGTATTTGCATCTCCTAAGCCACAAACTTTCTTTGCATAGATAACAGAATATCAAACCTAAATACTAAACCTATTCTCAAATTAATAAATAAACAATTACTTTTTAAGTGTCAAAATACTTTTTTTCTTAATTTTGAATAGTGTGTCTATTGTTTCATATTTCACAACAAATGTCTTTTTTTGCTTAACAATCTGCTTGTGTTACAAAAAATAAATGTCACCTGACTTTTTTGTTATTTAATTATTTATACAGTATGGCTTAAGTGTCCAAATACTTTATGGGGCCGGTGTATTTGAGGGAAAAAAAATGAACCAAAGTCACAGGACTTTTACCTGCTCAGCCCAGCCCCCACCCCAAACCACTTTCTCAAGGTTTATGTTCAGCTCCTGGCCTGGTCCTTTGGCTGCATCAAACTGTCCAACCTGGATAAAATGCACTGCCCCGCTTTCATCTACATGCCAGTTCATAATGTCATATGAGGCAGATGGCTCGCCGTTATCTTCAAAATAAACCAGCTCACCCACTGGTGTTGTGAAGTTTACTTCATGCAAGTAGTACAGAAGCTGTGAAAGTAAAAGGAGCACAGATGATCATATGCAGTAATTAATTTAAAAAGTGTTGCTTACATCAAAAAAAAAATATATATATAAGGGAAAAGAATTTAAAATGACTTTTTTAGACTCCTGTCTCTACCTCTCTGGGCTTTATTTGAGTCACATCAGGACATTCTCCATCTTCAAACGGCCCTCTACCAGGCTGACAGGCCATCATGTTGTGAATAGCATTGGCAATAGCATACACAGCCTTATACACATTGTAAGTGACTCTCAACTGTGAAACATCTATGTAGATGTGGCCATGTTTCTCTACATTCTCTGAGCCTGTGCACTTTGGCCTTTTAAATGAAGGCTGCCAGTCCTTTGCCAGCGAGCAACCAAATATTTCTTCCCATACATCTTTTACGAACGGTTCATTTGGCTGCTTCACAGGGCTCAGCTGGGCAAGATAAGCACCAAGACCCTGAATATCAGCCCGGCGCAGGGCAAAGCCGAGAGTACCAGCTAGAAAAGGAATGCTTGCTTGGTCAAAGAACTGAATGGAGGTGCTCCAGGCCTCTGTGGCTATCCACTGCCTGTTGGTCACATTCTGCACCACCACTTCCTTGAACAGGACTTCTATGTCGGGGGCAATGGCAAATGTCACCACCACACGAGCTGTGGAACTCTGGATCCTCTCCACAGTTTGCCTGATCCTGCTTTGTGAGTGTGATTTAGGAATTAATTCCAAGTAGTCTATGCAGATCCCTGTATGTTCCAGTTCTTTCAAGAGCAGCTGCACGCCACTTTTACCATATTCATCATCCCCTGCAACCACCCCCACCCAGGTCCAGTCCAGCAGGCGCAGCAGACGGGCTATGGCCTTGGCCTGGAAGGCATCACTGGGAACAGTACGCAGGAAAGAGTGAAATCTGTGACTGTCACTCAGACAAGCACAGGATGCAAAATAACTCACCTGGGCAGACAAAGCACAGAGACAAGATCTGAAGAAAAACTGTGTAAAAAAGAAAGCAAATTGCATGCTTGGAGACACCGTAACCAAATTGCCACACAATTATTTAAAATATTTAAATAATTCATACAGTTTTCAATAAACCTGTGTTAAAACTACAAATAACAGTTGCTTTCACTCTAAAATGTTCTAAAGCAACAAGAAGTTTAGCATGTCAGAGTCACACTATGTTTGCATTGCCTATTGCCACCATTACTGGTTGATTTGAAACCAATTTAGCAAATTTATCAAAAGGTTTGTTTGTTTGTTTGTTTATTATTATCACAATTTTTAGTGACAGAAAATGGCAACATTCCAAAAATTATATATAAACCAGTAAAAAATTGAGACCATTTGTCTTAAATGTTCCAACAATGGTATTATGTTTACTGTTATGCACAGAATAATATACTTTTCATGTTTTTCAGTGTAGCCAATTGAAACTTGAGTGTACAAGGAGTGCTTTGATTTCAACAAACTTTTAAACCTTTGTTACTGGATTTTTAATTTTTTTTTAACTCAAGGCCCCACTGTTCAAAATGCATTTTGAGTTAAATATAAAGTAAAAATTCCAGTTCATTAAATTTTAGAAAAATGTACAGTGAGAAGGCTTTTATGAAGGTCAGTGTAACTTGAACGTATAATCTTTGCAACACACTTTTTCTAAAATTCACCCCAAATAAAGAATGCATAAACATAATTTTCCAAACAGATAATCAATGATTGGGTCTCTTAATTCATAATACCATGGGTATATCAAAAACTCCCAGTGTGTCAGCCACCACTATTGAGGCAGAGGAACGAGCGTCACCAACAATGACAGGCACCATTGGAGCCCTGTTGCACTCTGAGGCCGACACTGTCTCCTCCTGCCCTGTTACCAGAGCTAAAGCAGCACTCAGTGTTGTGCCCTCAGCTAGGCAGGTATCTGCTACCAGGTACCCCAAAGTAACGTTTGGTAGCAGAACAGGGTCCCGATTAATCTCCTCCACTGTGAAGATCATAGCTTTGAGCCAGCGATATGAACGAAGGTCAACACTGAAAGAGAATGTAAAATGTAAAGTTTTGTAAGTTGAGGAATAACTGAATTGGGTCAGTTCATTAATAATCTATATGGAGGGAAAATAAACATCATCCTGATGTGATTATTTTAGTATGCTGGAATATACCCAATCAAAACTAGTTTCAGGCAACCTAAATTAGTTTACTAAATTAAAAATCAAATAAAGATATTACAGGTTAGGTAATTACAGTTAACAAAACGTTAACCCTCCATGAGAAACCATTTTGAATGTATATACAGTTGCTCTACAAATTGCCTTATAGTTCATTTTAAATGCTCTCAGTATCCTCACCCCTGGCAGTGAGCACCTTGCTGTATTTCAGTAAAAGCATGATCAGGAGCTGGTGCTTCATTATGAACTGGAAACAGACCACCAATTATCACATCTCCCTCTTTATATAGGCTCTCTGAAAAATATCTGCCCTGCAGACCACAGGACAGGCCTGCACCACAAACCCTGGCCATCTCAACAATAAATCCCACCAGCCACAACCACATAATCAATCCCATCACTTTACACATGCACAGAGAAAGAGAGAGAGAGATAGGGGGGAGGGAGAGAGAGACTGAGTGGAGAAGTGCAGGCTCACGCTTTTCCAAGCAAAGAAAGAAGGGTTAGATGATAACTCCTCTTTTGTAGACTTTAATTTGCCTAGGGCAAAAGAACATGCAGCAGGAAAACAAGGGAGTGGGGGATAATTGTAGAAAGATCTTGTGGAGAGCAGAAAAACAAAGTAGCCTACTTGAGAATTAAAATGAATTATGCAGCTGCGGGCACAGAGCAAAAACAAAAAAAACTACCAAAAATCAAAACAAGAAAAATGTTGAAAGATTACTTGAGAATTTACCAGTCAGGAAAGACCCAACACAAAGTGAAGTGATCCTAGTCACTTAACATACAATGTAAAATCAACTCTGCCCACTTCTGGCATATAAAAATTCCAATTCACATTCCCATTTATCTCAATAGCAGTTGCAAAGCAGGTGCACTCAAAAGCATGACTATAGACCCTGGGTATTGGAATGTTTTTTTTAATATCTCCTTATTTTCTGCTGTTTACAATTATCTGGATATATCTGTTTCATTCCTGTTTATATGAAGGAATTTACTTGAATAAAATTAAATAAAATGAAAGTAATAAAACTGGATCAAAAATACTTTTATCACACATAAGACTGGACTAGAAACCACAGCTTATTCAGTCTTTGATTGATGTTCATTCATAAAATTTATAAGATGCTTTTTATAAAATAGGTATGTCAGCTCTGCCCTCTGCTGGGCTTATCCAATCACCAAGAAATGGGAACGCTGGGGCACCACGATGCGACCGCAAAGGGCACTTTCACTTTCGCGATCAAAGGGGCAGGGTCTCAAGTCTATGCTATTCTTCTTTCTGATGAACACAATCGGAGATATATTAATAAATATCCTGATGCATCTGAGCTTTATAATGGCTGTAGAGACCAACAAGTATGAGCTGAACTGGCTCCAGATATGGCTTTGATAATATGTGCCATATTATTATATATGTGCCAACAAGTGTTGAATATTATAGATCATTTAAATGTTACAAAGGAACCTGCCTTCATTGTATCTCTCAATGCCGAAAAGGCATTTGATAGGTGTGGCGAGGGGGGGCGTGGTTCAGCGAAGTCTGCAGCGGGAGAGAGAGTCGGGAGACGAGCGGTGAGCGGGTTAAACGCAAATGACGAACACCTGTCTCTTGTTTCAGTAATTGGCATGGAGAGAGAATATAATGCCAGGAGAAACAGGAGTGCGAGAGAGAGAGAAGGACTACTGACTGCTGATCTGCTGGATGTCTGACACCTCGTCTGTGGGAGTGATTTTGTGTTATGACATTTGACCGTCCTGTGCCTGTCTGCACACTTTTTGTTTATTTTGTGTTCAATAAAGCAGTCAGTAGTCAAGCCGACCCTGTCCTCTTCCTTCCTAAATAATGAACTTTGCTACAATAGGGTTTAATGGCCCTTTCTTTTTGCATTATTAGAGAAAATAGAACTAGGATCTAATTTTATCGGTTTGGTTAAGCTTTTATATTCTAATCCTATGGCTCAAGTTAACACTAACAGAGTGTTGACAGATTTTCAATAAGCAGAGGCTGTCGTCAAGGTGGCCTACTCTCGCCATTGTTATTCTCTCTGATTATCGAAACACTGAACAACAAACCACTATCGAATAACCCGCTCTGCATCCTCCGTCCTCTGTAACACCTGTCGCCCTTCCAGCACCCAAGCCGATGCGGACCGACTCCAACCATCGCACTCTTGCAGAGCGTCAGCGAAGAATTACCAATCTTCTTTGTTTATTAGGGGTGCAATGGTTCAGATTACTCACGGTTTGGTTTGTATCACGGTTTTAGGCTCACGGTTTCGGTACGGTTCGGTATGTGCTATGTTCAGGTAAAAAATTACTGCTGTCAAAAAAAAAAAAAAAAGAACAAATAATCAAACAGCACAAATAAATACAGTAAAGCAAAGATACAAATAAATAAAGATTTTCTGGTTTTTCATGTATCCAGTTTTCAGGAACAAATTGAATAAAGTAGCTAATAAAATTTAAAACAACATTGCATGTAATCTTCACTGTATAAACTAAATAAAGATCAATCATTATTAATTATTAAGTTATAATGAAAGCAACAGGTCTCCATTTACCTGTAGGCTGCAGCTGAGTTAATACTCCTCCTAATGGAGTGGTTGACTCTTTAAATTTGATTTTGTATGCTCCCTGAAGAAAAAGTGAAGACTTTTTGGGGAGAGCTCTTTGTATTTCAGATCTGATGTTTGAATTGCATCTACTGTGTGAAGTAAGTCCAGCTCTTTTGTCACAGTTAATCCAAAGAGTGGGGACAAAAGTCTTGGTATCACAAACCCTGGGTGTTTTATCACTATTCCCTGATGACAAAGTGAAGCTTCAAACTGCCCTCTCACCTGTATTGACATGTATTGCTCACCTGTATTGCTTGCTCTACACAGCTTTTTTTCAGCGGGCTGAGAACACAGTGGCTCCTCTTTGAGTACATGCTTTCTGGGATGGCTGTTACTGCTGCTCCTGTGTCCAGTTTTTAAAGAATTTGCTCACCGTTCATTGCAATGGTCTTCAGTCGAATTTTCAAACTTTACAACTCCCAGGAACACAGTCTCTGTGCTCTCTGTCTCATCACAATGATATATTCAATCTAGTTTTTTCTTTGTTTATAAGACTGCTGCGAAGTGGCCTTTTTTTTTGCACTTCCTGCACTCAGCCTTCCTTTGCTGGAGAGTTGTTGTGGCTTTCCATATTTGCCACATCCCTTGCTGGCTTCTTAGTATCTTGTACAGTCTGGTCGTCTTTGTGATCCTTTTTGTGCAAATTTTGGTTTTACTTTGTATTTTAGCATGTTCATGTTTGCCTCATTTAAGTCACTGCTTGTCACGGTTCATGAATCCGCTGTCTCATTCTGGTGTCTGTGTGGTTCTGTTGATGTTGATGGATCAGCTGTTCGCAATTACACCTGCCTATTTAACGCCTTGTATTTCGTCTCATGTTTGTCAGATCGTTGTTTGGAGTCCTGGTGTTAGTGTCCCGTGTTTGCTCGTGTTGTTTGTTCCTTGGATTGGATTTCTTGTCATTGTTTCCTGTTTCCTCGTTGGATCGTTCTCTGGTTTTCACCCACGGATTACACGGCACTGTTTCACGGACACACTTCACCAGTCACCACTCATCAGGACTCTCATCGCCCATTGAGGTCCACTCTCCTGCTGTGTTCGTTGTGTCTTACCTGTGACTGACCATCTGTGTGTGAAGCTCTTAATAAAGAGATTAACTTGCAATTGCATCCGTCATTATTCACGTCACAGAACGATCTGACCAACTATGGATGCAGCAAGCTCAGCAGCTTTTACGGAGTTCATCAACCACAGCATTTCCCACATGGACCAACAGCAGGAGAGTATCTCTTCCACCGGACGCGCAGTTCAAGCGCTGGTGACGCAGGTGTCTGAGCTCTCCCAGCAACTTCAACAGCTTCGAGCTCCCACTGCGCCACCCCCACCGCCGATTCCCCCCACACCGCTGGAGCGGTGGGTTCAGCCGGAACCACGCCTCCCTGTTCCTCAGACTTATGCCGGTGAGCCGAACTTTTGTAGAGCGTTCTTGAACAAGTGTTCTTTGCATTTCTCTTTGCAGCCACGCACCTTCGAGAGGGAGGAATCCAAGGTGGCTTTTGTGATCATGCTCCTGACAGGGAAGGCAGCTTCGTGGGGAACGACGGTGTGGGAGAACCAGGATCCTTGCTGTGCCTCGTTCCAGGCACTCGCCGCCGAGATGAGGAGAGTGTTCGACCGTGCGATGGCTGGCAAGGACGCTGCTCGATAACTCACGGAACTTAAGCAGGGCAACCGCACGGTCGCAGAATATTCCATCGAGTTTCGCACTCTCGCGGCGGAGTGCCGCTGGAACGAGGAGGCGCAGTGGGATGTGTTCCTGCATGGTTTGGCCGACCGTGTCCATCGAGAGATCTATGTCCTGGATCTTCCTCAGACACTCAACGGACTCATCGATCTCGCGCTGCGAGTGGATGCTCGACTTCACAGGCTGGAACGTCTAGAATCTGCTAACGCTAAGCCTCATGGAGCGGAGGGCCGGTTGGCCAGTACAGCAGACACGGTCGGCTCCTCTTTAGATCCTGAACCCATGCAGGTAGGGAGAGCTCCGGGAGGAGAGAGAAAGGCGGAGATCCCAGGGTTTATGCCTCTACTGCGGAGCATCAGGTCACTTCCTTAGTTCTTGCCCAGTAAAAGATCAAGCCCGGTAGTAAATCTGAGGCTACTATCGGGTGGGATCTCCGCCGAGAAGTCCTCACCATCCACCCTCCTCCCGGTAAGACTGAGATGGGCGACTCACAACATCACCTGCCAGGCACTTATCGACTCCGGGGCTGAGGGGAACTTTATGGACACCAACTTTGCATGACTCAACAGTTTACCCATCATCTCACTCACCCGCCTGATCACTGTCGATGCACTCAATGGTCAGCGACTTCCCAGCATCTCTCACTCTACTGACTACGTTACTCTCATCTCCTCTGGCAATCACAATGAAGACATCCAATTTCTCCTCATGAACTCACCTCAGGCACCTGTCATTCTCGGACACCCCTGGCTCACCAAACACAACCCTCGGATTGACTGGCAGCAGCACACCATCACCGAGTGGAGCACTCTTTGTCACAGGTCTTGTCTGTTGTCTGTTTGTCCAATGTGTCTGTTTCTGTGTTACAGGAGGAGGTGGTGGATTTGTCTAACGTGCCCGCAGAGTATCAAGACCTGAGGGAAGTGTTCAGTAAGTCCCGGGCTGCTTCTCTCCCTCCGCATCGTCCCTATGACTGTGCCATAGATTTAGTACCGGGTAAGTCTCCGCCTAAAGGCAAATTATACTCTCTGTCTGCTCCCGAGAGGGAGGCCATGGAGAAATATATTTCTGATTCTCTGGCAGCGAAATTCATCCGCCCTTCCTCTTCTCCAGCGGGGGCGGGGTTCTTTTTTGTGGGGAAGAAGGATGGCTCTCTGCGACCTTGCATTGATTACCGAGGGCTGAACAACATCACGGTAAAGAATACTTATCCTTTGCCGTTGATGTCTTCAGCCTTTGAGAGGTTGCAGGGAGCATCCGTTTTCACTAAATTGGACTTAAAGGGCACCTATTATGCAAAATTCACTTTTACATGGTGTTTGACCATAAATGTGTGTTGGCAGTGTGTGAGCAAAACCACCCTAGAATGAGAAAAATCCACCCAGTGGTTTTTTTACAATCTCAATAATTCATAAGCACTGTCTCAGAACGCCCTGTTCTAAGATTGCTCTCACTGTGACGTAGAATTGCGCTAAGCCCCACCCACGTGGTTTGATTGACAATCTGGTTTTGGCATAGACCCCGCCCTCGGTGATCTGTCAACCATCCTCCATTGTTTCAACGACAGCCGGTAATCTCTTCTAAGAAACATAAGTGTTCTGTTGTGGGATGTAATAATGAACATAGTAGTTTTCACTTACTTCCGACATCAGAGCCACTGAAAACGCAGTGGATGGATTTTATTTACGAAGGAAAGGCGCCACTCAAAATTCCAAAATACGTTTATGTTTGCGCGAATCATTTTTTGACTGACTGTTTTGAGAACGAGGGTCAATTCAAAGCAGGTCTTGCTTCAAAGTTAATCCTCAAGTGTGGATCATTGCCTACTGTTCGCGATCCAACGTCACCTCCAGAAGAAGTAAGTGTATTTAATGTTTTTTGAGCAAATAGTCATTTCAGTCGATGTCAGCCAGTTCAATAACAAATGCGTCTAAAGTTGTTGTCGTCGTCGTAGAATGTCTGTGTATATAATTTAAACCTTGTTTGTATAGTGAGTATCCACACGTATATATATATATTTTTTAAAGGTATTGTATTAAAAACTGTATGTTTTCTGTAAAGACAGATTCCGGTTCAAACATGTACGGCTGAATGCCATACAAAACAGCGGGTCTCTCACTCTCAGCCATTCTGCTTCTACCGACTGTTTATTGCCATAGGTATGCAAGTTACGCCCTCATCCAAAGGCAGGGCGGGGATATGCAGCTCATTGATATTTAAGGTGGTACACACCAAAACAGCTCTTTTTAAAACAGGCCCCAAAAATGACATTTTCAAATGGTTATAATAAATTAACTGTGGGGTATTTTGTGCTGAAACTTCACAAATACATTCTGGGGACACCCAAGACCAATATTACATCTTGTAAAAAGGGGCATAATAGGTGCCCTTTAAGGAACGCTTATCAATTGGTTCGCATCAGGAAGGGGGATGAATGGAAGACCGCGTTTAACACCCCCAGAGGGCACTTTGAATACTTGGTCATGCCCTTTGGGCTGTCCAACTTCCCAGCGGTCTTCCAGGCACTCGTCAGTGACGTGTTGAGAGATATGGTCGATCAGTTCATTTATGTCTACCTGGATGACATATTGATATTTTCCTCGTCTCTCCAGGAACATGTTCAACACGTCAGACGAGTGCTTCAGCGTCTGTTAGAGAATGGGCTTTTTGTCAAGGCGGAGAAATGTGAGTTTCATGCACAGTCTGTTTCATTTCTTGGGTACATGGTCTCGTCTGAGGGAGTTCGCATGGATCCTGACAAGGTTAAGGCTGTGGTGGATCGGCCAAGTCCAGATTCCCGTAAGGCCCTACAGAGGTTTCTGGGGTTCGCCAATTTTTACCGGCGTTTTATTTGCAATTTCAGCCAACTACACGCACCTCTGACCGCCTTGACCTCCCCCAGAACGACCTTCAGGTGGTCAGATGCAGCGGAAGCTGCATTTGCCAAACTGAAAAGTCGCTTCGTTTCGGCTCCGATCCTCATTGCCCCTGATCCATTGCATCAGTTCTTGGTGGAGGTCGACACGTCAGAGGTGGGGGTAGGCGCAGTGCTATCCCAGCGTTCTCCCACGGACAATAAGATGCATCCTTGCGCGTATTTTTCCCATCGTTTATCTCCAGCCGAACGCAACTATGACATTGGTAACAGAGAGTTGTTGGCAGTCAAATTAGCGTTGGAGGAGTGGCGTCATTGGTTGGAGAAGTCGGGGGTACCCTTTATCGTATGGACAGATTATAAGAACCTTGAGTATATTCGATCGGCTAAAAGACTTAACTCCAGGCAGGCTCGGTGGGCACTTTTTGTCGGACATTTTGATTTTTCTCTATCGTACCGCCCGGGCTCCAAAAACAACAAGCCCGATTCCTTATCTCGTATTTTTGATCCTTCCGAACGCCCGTCTACTCCCGAGTGTATTCTTCCCGAGACATTAGTGGTCTCCACTCTTACATGGGAGGTCGAATCGAAGGTCCTGTCGGCCTTAGAAGGGGTAACGCCTCTGCCCGGATGCCCACTGAACCGTTTGTTTGTGCCGGAGAGGTTAAGGTCCTGCATTATCAAATGGGGTCATTGTTCCAACGTGGCTTGTCATCTAGGGGTTAATCGGACCAGGTTTTTGGTTAAGCAACGATTCTGGTGGCCTGCTATGGCTCGTGACATTCGCAGTTTTGTTTTGGCTTGCTCGGTTTGCGCCACTGGTAAGACATCCAGTCGACCTCCAGATGGGTTACTCCAACCGCTGTCTGTCCCTTCGAGACCTTGGTCCCACATTGCGCTAGATTTCGTCACCGCCCTCCCACCCTCCCAGGGGTACACGGTCGTTTTGACCGTGGTGGACCGGTTCTCGAAGGCGACTCATTTTGTTCCCTTAACCAAATTACCCTCTGCTAAGGAGACAGCGGTTACCGTCGTAGACCACATCTTTCGGTTACATGGCCTCCCGATAGATGTGGTGTCCGACAGGGGTCCCCAATTTGTGTCCAAATTTTGGCAAGAGTTTTGTAGACTGCTGGGGGCGACTGTCAGTCTTTCCTCTGGGTTCCATCCCCAGACCAATGGGCAGACCGAGAGAGCCAACCAGGATTTGGAGCGAATGTTGCGATGTTTGGCGTCCAAGAATCCTTCCTCCTGGAGCCAACAACTCTCTATGATTGAGTACACACATAATTCATTACCAGTGTCTTCTACGGGCCTCTCTCCGTTTGAATGTAGTGTAGGTTACCAGCCACCTGTGTTTTCCAGTCTGGAATCTGAAGTCGCGGTCCCCTCTGCTCACGCCTTTGTCCAGAGGTGCCACCGCACTTGGAGCAGAGCCCGTGAGACTCTGCTGCAGGTGAGGGCGCGCACCAAGGCTAAGACTGATCGCCACCGGTCAAAGCCTCCCGTATACGTCGTTGGTCAAAAAGTGTGGCTTTCTACTAAGAACATTCCGCTCCGCTCCGTTGCCAATAAATTGGCTCCTAAATTCATCGGCCCGTTCCCTGTCACCAAGATCATTAGTCCGGTGGCAGTCCGACTCAAATTACCTCCAGCGTACAGGAGGATTCATCCCGCCTTTCATGTTTCCAAAATCAAACCCGTTTTTCACTCTCATCTTAATCCGGTTCCTCCACCGCCGCGACTCGTAGATGGGGAACCTACATATTCGGTCAATCGGATTCTGGACTCTAGGCGGAGGGGACGCGGATTCCAGTACTTTGTGGACTGGGAGGGTTACGGTCCGGAGGAGAGAAGTTGGGTTCCTGCTAGGGATATTCTGGATCACTCCCTCATCGATGATTACAATCGACAGGTAAGGAGCTCTGGGAACTCCGTGAGGCGTTCCTAGGAGGTAGGGTACTGTCACGGTTCATGAATCCGCTGTCTCATTCTGGTGTCTGTGTGGTTCTGTGGTGTGTCACCTGATTGTTCGTGTGGGCGTCGCCGCTGATCATCTGATCAGAGGCAGCTGTTCGCAATTACACCTGCCTATTTAACGCCTTGTCTTTCGTCTCATGTTTGTCAGATCGTTGTTTGGAGTCCTGGTGTTAGTGTCCCGTGTTTGCTCATGTTGTTTGTTCCTTGGATTGGATTTCTCGTCATTGTTTCCTGTTTCCTGTTTCCTCGTTGGATCGTTCTCTGGTTTTCACCCACGGATTACACGGCACTGTTTCACAGACACACTTCACCAGTCACCACTCATCAGGACTCTCATCGCCCATTGAGGTCCCTGCGTCACCACTCTCCTGCTGTGTTCGTTGTGTCTTACCTGTGACTGACCATCTGTGTGTGAAGCTCTTAATAAAGAGATTAACTTGCAATTGCATCCGTCATTATTCACGTGACACTGCTTGCTTGTCTTAAGATCATCTGCTGCTGTTTTATTTCTTCATTTTGACTTATCCTTGTGATGGCTTTACTGAGTGTGAGCTTGGGGTCAAGCTGTAGTCTCTCTTACAGTCCGTGATCTTGTATTTTAACTACCAGTATGTCTCTTATCATTTCCTTTTGAAGGAGTCCATACTGGCAGTTTTCTGCTAGTTTATGAACTGCAGTAATGAACATTTCAGCTGATTTACCCGGTTCTTGGTACCTCTTGTTGAATTTAGCCCTCTCATAGATCATGTTCTGTTTACATATGAAGTGTTTCTCAAACGCTTCTTTAACTTTGTCATATTTCTTCCTGTCTTCTTCAGACAGAGCCAGCATGCACATGATATCATCAGCTGTGTGCATAAGTGAATTGAATTGATATTCTTGGCTATGCGGAATCTCTCGTATTTTCTAATCCAATTCTTGATGCCTTTCTGTTGGACTTTCTTATTTTTTGTCTCTTTTCAGTTGTTTTGATCATCCCGGAGCTCACGCACACTCTCTGTCTGTATTGTAGCTGCAGCTGCTGTCGCATGATCTGGAATGTTTTTTTAAACTTTGCTTACAAACTTTTATTCTTGCCGAGCTGTCATCTCTTGGAAAGCGAGGTAAGTCCACTTCTGACACCATGTTATTTTATTAGTAAGGAACGGACAGGAGACGGCATGCACAAAACATGGAAGCTTAACTAAATGTTTTCATTTCCTGCATGCGCTGTACATGCACATCCAATTACACATCCAAAACATCCTACCAGTACAAGTCAAGTCAAGTCACCTTTATTTATATGAAGATTGTGTCAAAGCAGCTTCACATTGATAATTGGTACATTATTTTGGCTGCACAGCAGCTCTTAAAGAATAGTGTCAATGCAGGCAGGTCAAAGCACTGTTGAATATCAAAAGTCAAGTCAAATGTCAAGTGTCCCCAACTAAGCAAGCCAAAAACAAGGAGAGTCAGTGACCAGGGACGAAACAGGAAGCAAGAACCAACATAAAACGCACATACGAAAAGACTCAAGACAAGACAATGAGAGAAACTGTGATGTTTTTGGGTTAATTCAACCTCACCTGTTGGAGGGCTCTCCAGGCTGCATGTTGTTTGGGCAGAGACAGAGAAGTAATGAAGAACAAGCTGTTTTCCCCATTCTCATGGTGTTGCGTCTTTTCCTGAAATGAAAACAGATATAATCAGTACTAGCATATTGATTCAGACATAACGTAAATTGGCGAAGAGCACAAAGTTCCCACTGCCATTATCAAGCTGGCAATCAAGTGAACAGAATGGCCGCGATCATTGGACATATCGAAACATTGGACAAAGCGAGGAAACAATTGTCCACGTATGTGGAATGATTTGAGATTTTTGTGTAGATGAATGGCATCAGTGATGAGAAAAGAGTATCAGTGTTTCTCAGTGTCATGGGTGTATCAACATACGAACTCTTACATAGTCTCATTGCACCAGTTCAGCCTGAGGCTATGGATTATGATGAAATTGTGAACACATTGCAAGCACATTTTACCCTCAAGCCCATTGTGATCGCGGAGAGATTCTGATTTCACAAAAGAAATCAAGAAGCGGGTGAAATTAACGCTCAATACGTGGCTGTTTTAAAGAGATTAGCAGAACACTGTGAGTTGGGCGATAAGTTGAATGATGCTCTGTGGGACAGATTTGTGTGTGGTTTGAGTAGAGAGTCAATATAAAGGAAGTTGTTGACAGAAATGGCTTTCACTGTGGACATAGCGATGTCGATGGAAGCTGTGTCTAGGGAATCACAGCACCTGAGTAACTCACTTATAGCAAATTAGCTCTAAGGGGAAATATTAATTATTCATAACTTGTTTTTATCAATTATGAATATTTGGATCAGTTAATTGGATTAACTTAATGTAGCTACATTAACATTACAATCAATTGATCAGTTTGTCCTGTGAACAGTATTGATTATTAATTAATTCTAAGAAAAGGGTCACAGAAAAATAACTGTTTCTTAGCACTTACAACGCTTAGAGCGTGAAACAAGATCGATCATTTAACCCTGTAAAGCCCACTGTTGCAGAATTACAACATCACTTTCAAAAATAAAAAAAAAATACCTGCAAATGTTTTTTTTTCTCAAGACCACATTTACACAGTTAATGGGTTCTATTGTTTGTCCTCACAATGCTATTGGATAGAAGAAGTGTTTATAGGTCCGGTCATCTGGCCATGAACTTACTCTACCTGCTAACTTCGCATTGAGCTCATCTCCTTTTTTTGCATGACTGTTAAGTAAAATTCCTTACATATTTTTTTTTGTGTTTATTACAATGTCTAGAACAGATACATATTTAGTTATTTTGGAAAACATTAATCAAATTTGATTTAGAGCTTGTTAAGTCCATGTTGTAACTCTACAACGTTGGGCCAGAGTGGTAGTCAAAATAGCCTGTGCTCCTACACATTACATAAGAACACTGCACTTCTCACATGGTCACAAATTGAAATTTAAACTGTTAGATGATTCATTTGAACTAAGTTAGTACTTAGTTTAGCTTATACTATAATTAAACACAGGAATACATTGTATGTGGAATTTGAAACTCCATCATCTAGAGCAGTATCCGAAACTCCCTATCTTTGTAGTTTTTTTAACTTCAAAATGATCCTGAGATTTTTTATGAGTGTTGCCCAAGTAGCAGTTTATAGCATTAGGAGATAGAAAAACAGGCTCTGAATGTTCTGGATGTTGGGGGGGATGCCTGTTGCATTGTTCTGGGACAGGTAAGTGCTGTAATCCCTGGGATTGAACCCATGACCTTGGCATTGCTAGTGCCATGCTCTAACCACTGAGCTACAGGAAAGCTCAGTGGTTAGACTAAAACTTAGTCTTGTCAACATTTTGGAAACTGTTTTTGTGTTCATTGAGATATTGTTTAAAATGTTACTTTTCAAAGGGGGTGTACTCATTTACGCTGAGCACTGTATGTATTGTGCACAAGTTTATTAACTAAATCACAAACACAACTAATCTAAACACATATACACAATCACACATACATAGGTAAAATGGAGAATGAAAGAATAAACCCAAAAACGAAAACAGGGAATGAAGCTATGGAAAGAGTTATTTACCATGAAAAGAACCATCAGCTTATTATTTTCAAAACACCTCATTAAATGTACAATACTTGCATGGCCGTTGCTGAAGTTCCTGAAGAAAGATTGTGATGGTTCCATGAGTTTCAATCAATTTATTCTACGTCGAATGAATAAGTTGTGATGAACTTGCATGGTTAGTTCAACTCTGTTCCAGTTGAGAGAGAGAGAGTTCTCTTTCTCCATGAGTAAGCACATGGCTGGTTGTAGATCGAGGCCTGTCGTCGCGGCCGTGCTGGCCGAAGAGGCCACGCAGAACGGCAAACAGAAGGTGCAGAAAAGATGGAAGAGCTGATGGTTGCCCATTCAGTGATGGTAAAGTTGCAATTTTCTTCCGAGTTGGAATGTCTGAGTCTGACTCTGCTGGGAGAGACCTCTCTCCCGGGTGGAGAGTGAAGACGTAGCAGGCCGTGGTCCAGGCCTTCTAGTGCCCATGGCCCCGGATGGGGTCCCACACATGCATCAACCAGAAGCAGCAGCTGTTCAAGGAAGAGAAGTGGGAGGTCACTGTGAAGTTGCCTATTAACACTGTTTGGGGGTCCCACCTCCACAGGTCAGTGAGCCAATGGCTTTCAGAGGAAAATTTTACGAACCTTTGTCCTTCTAGCAGGGCATTTGCATATGTAATTTGACTGGGTGTTCAAGAGAAGAACCTTCAAGATTTATATAATCCTAATGTGCCACAGAGTTAGCAACATGTAACATAAATGAACAAATAGAAAACGAAAGTTGGAGTCCATAGATACCAAACATGCGACCCATGTGATCTTAGTTAATCACAGTATGCAATTCTGAAACAGTAATCCAAAAGAGTTTGAATTAATACATAAAAAAGGAGTATCTATATCCCTATGAGATGAAAATCATAAAATGTGAAAATTGGATACAGGTTTATACATTTCTCAAGTGGTTATACATATAGAATATATGGGATTAAAGTGGTTTATTTGTTCTCTTCAACGAGAATTAAGTGAGAGTCATAGCTCTCTGCAAATTCCTTTGAGTCATAAACCTTATCAGTCCTCATGTGTCCTGAAACCAGATACCTGTTGTTAGCTGCATTTGGGATTTACTTCTTTGATTTGTTTTAACTTTTCCTGAAACAAACTGTTTTCGAAATTGTTTACCAATTTTTTTAAATCAATATTTTGTATTGCTGTGTGATTGTAAGGTTTGTGTGTGTGTGTGTGTGTGTGCGTGCGTGTGCGCGCATCTGCTTTCCTTACACTTGGCAAAACTTTGAAAAACAAACTCTTTCCAAGAATCTGCTGTAATGTTAGTGAACTCTAGGTGTTCTTGGATTGTTTGTCCGTACACATTCCCATGAATTAGCTTGATTTAATAAAATGGTGGTTTAAATCATCGTCTTCACTTGAGACCTTTACATTATTTTATAATACTAGTTTTTGAATAGTGCTGAAATAGATTTTGGGGCGGTATGTGGATACTGAATGCAGCACAAGGAACTCTGAAATATTTCATCTTGTAAAACATCCATGTAGCATTTGAAATCATTTAAGATCATTACTTTATTATTAAGATCATTATGCTTTATGTTTATAGAAGCTTCACTCACAAGCTACCTGTGTGACAGACAGGGTGAGTAGGAACTTGTACCCAAGGCCTATAATATGGTAAGCATCTGTTAACAAGTTGTATCACTGTAAAAGTTAACAACACACAGCACAGTTCTTACATGTTGAACAACTTTAATTCATAATCTCTACTTGTTCTTTATCAGTTCCATTCGTAGGTATCTCTCTCTCACAACCCTAGTTGTGTACTCCTCCACTGCAGATTTTTTCAGTCTCTCCCATTGACCAGCGAAACTAGTCAGCTCATACTTTAAAATGACAACAGTGGCCCGGTTGTCAAAGTTTAGTAAGCATGTGCTTAGTTCTGTGAGTGACATCTTGGGCAATCCATTATCTCTGATCTCTGAGAATCTTCTAGGTTCCAGATAAGCAAGGTCTGCAAACAATGTGCCATGTGTCAGAAAGCGTTGATGGATGCTTTGAGTGACTGCATCTATGATGACATGGTGTACCTTGGTCTTGTATGTCATTTCCATGTCCCTTTCCACCTCATCCTGAGCCAAATCCCCTGGCATTGTCTTCCTTTTCCTTATCCTTTTCTGTGGCAGCTCAGTTTGCACTTCCAGTTTGATGTCTTCATCCTGTTCTTGTAGCTTGGCAGTAGCCCACTGCACAAAGTTGTCTGCTATAATAATAAGAAGAAGAAGAAGAAGAAGAAGAAGAATTCCTTACATTTATATAGCGCTTTTCTGGGTACTCAAAGCGCTTTACATACGGAAGGGGGAATCTCCTCAAACACCACCAATGTGCAGCATCCACCTGGATGATGCGACGGCAGCCATATTGCGCCAGAACGCCCACCACACACCAGCTTATTGGTGGAGAGGAGACAGAGTGATGAAGCCAATCAGTATATGGGGATGATTAGGAGGCCATGATGGACAGAGGTCAATGGGCAAATTTGGCCAGGATGTCGGGGTTACACCCCTACTCTTTTCAAAGGACATCCTGGGATTTTTAACGACCACAGATAGTCAGGACCTCGGTGTAACGTCTCATCCGAAGGATGGTGCTTTTTGACAGTATAGTGTCCCCATCACTATACTGGGGTGTTAGGACCCACACAGACCACAGGGTGAGCACCCCCTGCTGGCCTCACTAACACCTCTTCCAGCAGACACCTAGTTTTCCCAGGAGGTCTCCCATCCAGGTACTAACCAGGCTCAGCCCTGCTTAGTTTCAGTGGGCAACCAGTCTTGGGCTACAGGGTGATATGGCTGCTGGATATTGCTGCCCTTTATACAGAGTCAAAGTCTCTAGCATTCTTTTGTAGAGCTTCTTGTGTTTCCACAACCATCCGATGCACTGTCAGAATGTCCAATCCGCTTTTGACTTGCCATCTCTTTAATAGTTGACAAGGTGGGTTGCAAAAAAATGCAAAGACCTTCTTCAGAGCAGCATCCTTGGCCCACCAGCGTGTTTCTCCAATGGGAGAGAGCCGTCTGTGGCGAGGGTCCTGATTCTTTTTCTCCCAGACATTCATTCTTTGATAGGACTCTCGAATGAAAACTGCTAGGTAATTTAGTAGTGAGAATAGTGATGCACTTTCTATAACTACTCTTGTGGTGTCTCCCATCACAAGATTCAGGACATGTGCATAACACCACACATGCACTTGGTTTGGAGAGTGTGAAGAAGGCAAGGCAGAAAAGCCATTATACTGGCCTTGCATGTTTGCAGCTCCATTAGTAGAATTACCAATACAATTACTCATGTCCAGTTGTAGTGTTTCAAAGATTTCTTTAACTAACTGGCTAAAGTACCTCCCAGATGATGCCTCACAACTGACAACAGCAACAAGTCACTCATTGACAACCTCAGTCACATGGCGGAGAATGACTGAACATTGGCCTTTTCCAGAGATGTCTTGTTTTATCTATTTGCACCGAGAACATTACAACATGTGTAACTTCACAGCTAATAGATTTTTGAATAATGCATCAGATGGCATCTATTACATTACTGACTGTATGTTTAGAAATCAAAGTGAGAAGGGATCCTCTGCCTTTCCCTCCAGTCTAAAGTAGCCTTTTGCTCTTCTCTATGTAGTCCACAATGTGTTCTTGCAGGCAGGTGTCATACTTGCTGATTAAAAGAATAAACTCCAAAAAGTTTCTGTGATCTACAGAGATGCCCTCCAAAGTATAAGCGGCCTCAGACTGGGACCCTCTGTTGCTAAGTCCTCTCTTCTTCACAACATCTACAACACGTTCCAGCACCTGACGCCTCTTACGAACCTGCTCTCTGTGTGCAGACATTTGTCAGCCACAAAGTAAATGGTTTATGTTTACTTTACTGGCAATCAAGAAGTATGCTTCTTGAGAAGTATTTCTGTGTACAAAACTTTGTTGATACTCTCCAATTCTCTGATGGATATGTCTCCAATCTTTCATTCCTACAATAAATGAATTGCCACTATCACAGGGCTTGGCATAGGCAATACAAACTGAACAATATAACGTATGCGTCTTCTCACAGTATGTCAGCCACTTCCGATTTGTGCCATCCTCACACTGAAATACTTTCTTCATAACTGCATTTTTGGACATTTGCCTGGGATGGTATGTGAAAAACAAGTTATGATCTGTTGATTTAGGCCATGTGAACCAGTCAACATTTGACTTTTCTAGGGGCTCTCCTGTGTGCTTTTGCACCACACAAGTGTTGTACTTAAGACATACACAAGCGAGGTGATTTCTCCAGAGGGTGTCATCAAAGTGTGCATTCAGTTGAACAAACAAAGTGTTCAACTACCCCTGTATGTAGTAAAAGGTGATGCAGCACCTCTTTTTGGATGAGAATAGCTTCGCAGAATTAGACTTAACTGGCATGAAATCAAAACTGTGAGAGCAGCACACCAGACAAATGAAGAGACTCTGGGCTCTCTTCTAAAAAAATATGCAAAAGTGTTCAGTGATGACTTAGGAACATTCAACAGATTTGAAGCTACCTTAAATCTGAAACCAGGACAACAGCCGAAATTCTTCCAAGCACGTGTCATACCATATGCAATCAGACCTAAGGTGGAAGCAGAGTTAGACCACCTTTTACCTGTTTGGTTCAGTGAATGGGCAATGTGGGACATGTGATTGACGCAGCAGGGCTCCGCTATTGCAGAGGCACCAGCTCCAATTAATGTTAGCCAGCTTCGATCTTTTCTAAGGCTGGTAAATGATTGTGCAAGATTTGTTCTGAACCTGGCTATAATTCTTCATTCATTAAAAGCAATGTTAAATAAGGACATTAAATGGAACTGGTCTCTGGAGTGCGTGAAATCTTTCCAGGAGGCCAAAGCTCAGTTGGAGCTGTGCTTTCCCATGTGATGCCTGACGGTCAGGAGAGATAGCGTTCGCATCTCAAACTTTAAATAAGTCTGAGCAAAACTATGCACAGTTAGAACATGAAGAACTAGGAATTATTTTTGGAGTCAGAAAATTTCATAATTACCTTTACGGACGCCATTTTACCTTATTGACCGACCACCGTCCACTTACTACCATCCTCAGCCCAAGTAAAGCCACTCTATCCATGGCTGCTGCGAGACTCCAGAGGTGGGCTCTTTTACTTGCAGCACACAATTACACAATCCAGTATAGAAGTGCCAGTGACCATGGAAAAGCTGATGGATTATCCCGTTTGCCATTACCTGTGTTGCGCAAGGACAAAAAGGATTCAGTGGATTCTTACCTCATTAACCACGTGATAGCTCTACCGCTGTGTAGTGCAGTGCAGACGTTCACAAAGAAACCAGAGCAGACCCTATTCTTTCTCGTGTGGTGGATATGATGCCTTCAAGGCAGTTTCCATCCACCAAGGACTCAGATAATGCATTAACACCATTCCTCATATGAAAAGGGGAACTCTCTTTAATGTAAGACTGTTAAACATGGGAACAGCGAGTCATTATTCCACCCAAACTTAGACAAAGAGTCCGGAACTCCTTGGCAGCATATTCACATCGACTTTGCTGGTCCATTTGAGGGGTGGATGTTTCTGATGGTTGTCGATGCTCACTCAAAATGGCCAGAAGTCCACGTTTTGGATTCCAGAACATCGTCTAAGACCATCCAAGTACTGAGCGGCTTATTCAGTTGTTATGGCATATCTGAAACTCTGGTAAGTGACAACAGCCCACAGTTTATGTCGGATGAGTTGGCTCTTTTTTAAAAGCTAATGGTGTGAAACGTGTGCTGTGCCCCATTCAACTCTGCCACAAATGGTGTGGTGGAACTTTTTGTGCAGACATTTAAACATTCTCTGAGATTCTCCAAAGAGCCAGTATCATTGTAACAGAGACTGGATGCCTTTTTGCTACAGTACAAAAATACCCCACACAGCACAACAAGTTTAACACCTGCTATGCTGTGCTTACATCACAAATTGCGAACATGGCTGGATTTGAACACAAATTGCGAACATGCCTGGACTGAAACTTAGTTTGGCTAATGCTGTTGATCAGGCACAAAAGACCCAGTGTTCTTACCGGTCTGTTCACTCTAAACACAGAGTTTGATGTAGGTGACTCAATGCTGGCCCAGGATTATTGGCGTGGAGAGGAAAAGTGGAAAACTGGTACTGTTTCCTCTTAGACAGGACCAGTGTCCTATACTGTAGAGGTAGGAAATTCACAGATCTGGAAAAGACATGCAGATCAGATGTTAGACTGTCATCCTGAAATTTCCAAAGCCACCGAATTACCTCAAATCAGTGGACCTTCCATCATGGACACAAGACAATTCTGGACAGAAATTGTCTTTACCGGTCAGTGAAACAAATATGTGTGCTTCAGACCAAGGTGAAACAAAACTCTCTGAATCATTCAGGGGTGCGTTTCCCGTATGACGACGTAACTCGCTGCTTCTCTACCATATTACAAAGCATTGTTGAACAAATCAACAAGCTAGTCACGAATGTTTCCAGAAATCATTGTAAGGGAACTTGGATCAATATAACTAAAAGGTGATTGAATTACAGTGATGAAACCGAATTAACATGTAAATGATTCAGAATTAATATTTAACATTTTATCAATTATTCATCCACCGATAAATTGAGATTAGAGTATTTTACCAATTCTGGATAGAATATTATCCCGTGGCCAACGGTAATAATATAAAGTTATGGTCACTGATTATGAGCAAGGTAACAAAAATCGACCGTTTAAGGCAGTAACTTGTAAGCACACAGCACAATACACTTGTGTATATATATAAAATCAAACAAGACTTGAACTACTCTAATACACACAAACTAATCTAATGAAAACATGCACACACACTCATTCATACAGTGGCAGGGAAATTGTGATATTGTTAATAGAGGATGAATGTGTTGTGTCCACTAGAGGGTGGAAAAGCACTGTTTAGGAAAAAGAGAGACTGTTCTGTGATCACAATGCATGTCTGATTGTTATGTGTGATTGGTTCTGCCTTGTTTGTGTGTGGTAAGAGGAGATTAGAGAGTAAGAGTAAACAGTGAGTTGTTCACTACATTTCTTGCCCAGTTGCTTATTTTTACACCACATTTTGGCGACAAGGATGGCTGATTTTTCACTACCACCACCGCCGCCCTTCCTCGCTCTTCCAGGCGAACCTCCGATTCCGTGGCCCCGTTGGCTGCAGTCTTTTGAGACATATCTCATCACGGCTGGCTTCACAGAGGTGAGCGCGGCATGAAAAAAAGCCCTTCTCCAACACTGCCTGGGGGCGGAAGGACAGCGAGTGCTCGGAACAATCAGCGACACTGGTGAAAACACTTATGAACAGTCTGTAACGGCCCTGAATGAACATTTTGCCGCTCCACAGAGCGTTCTGCTGCGGCGGTTCATATTCCGCCGGCGCCATTAACTTCCTGGTGAGTCCGTGCATCAGTATGTGGCCAATCTGAGAGGGCTAGCAAATTATTGTAAATTCGGAGGGCTGCGCGATGAAATGATTCGCGATCAGCTGATTGAACACACAAGTTAAAATAAAATTAGAGAAACCCTGCTGTTACAGCCAAATTACTTGACATTATCTAGGGCAATTGCTGTAGCATTTCAAGTGGAAAGCGCTGCTGAATGTGTGGCTACTCTCACAAATCAAAATAAGTCAACTCACAGCCAATTGACATTTATGGAAACAACTGCACCAGCCCAGCAGCCATCCGACCGGGGTGCAGAAGCGGCTGCAGATGCCCCTGACTCAGTAATGCAACTCACGCGGCAACAGCGTCGTCGACCACACCAACAACAACAGCCCTGTGCTAATTGTGGATCTCGTTCTCATTTCACCAGAGCCCAAAATTGTCCAGCCCAGGGCCAGACATGCCATAATTGTGGAAAACAAAATCATTTTGCTAGTGTCTGCCGTTCAGCTCCAGCTAAATCACATATGCGCACTAGTCAGTCCCCACCTGCCATCATCCACAATGTAACTTCAGGTCTTGTGCCATTCAGATCATGCACCGTCGCCCTGAATGATGTGAGTGTTCCACTGCTTTTGGATACAGGGACCAGTGTGTCCCTGCTCAATGCAAGCACTTATAGTCAGTTCTTCAGCGCGTTTCCCCTAGCCCCACCTTCTACGGCCCTGTGCGGGTATGGTGATTCCAAAATCGAGCTGCTGGGCTCACTTAAATTGACTGTGCGTTACGGTGCGAAGACATTGCCCTCATTCATCTTCCAAGTGGCCTTTAAAGGAGCAAATTTAATGGGACTAGACTTGTTCACCACGCTGGGGTTTGCCCTAGTGGATATGGGGGGGGGGCTGCTATCCTGGCTGTGACCGCAACATGGCAGCAACAGCGGCCAACCCTGTTTGATGGGCTGGGCTGTCTCACCTCAT
Organism: Anabarilius grahami; assembly: GCA_003731715.1. NCBI lineage: Eukaryota > Metazoa > Chordata > Actinopteri > Cypriniformes > Xenocyprididae > Anabarilius > Anabarilius grahami. The sequence continues at coordinate 570,173 of RJVU01049890.1, read as the reverse complement.
TTATGCACCAGCCTCTCATTGACCATGCTGTCAGCCCTGTAATTCAGCCACTACGCCGTATTCCCCTGGCCCTGCGTGAGGGTGTCTCAACGGAACTACAGCGCCTGCTGCGAGCAGGCATCATTGAGCATGTGGATGCGTCGCCCTGGGTCTCAAACCTGGTGGTGGCCACTAAAAAATCTGGTGCTCTGCACATCTCCGTAGACTTGCGGCAAGTCAATAAGGCAGTCATACCAGATAAGTACCCGCTACCAACGACGGAGGAACTCACGGCTCAATTCTATGGCTCCACAGTGTTTTCTAAGCTGGACCTTAGAGAAGGCTATCTGCAGGTGCCCCTCCATGCTGACAGCAGGAATCTGATGACTTTTGTGACACATGAGGGAGTTTTTCGTTATACTAGGATGCCTTTCGGCCTCAGCTCCGCACCTTCCTGTTTCCAAAAGGTCATGACCTCTGTGCTAGCGGGAATACAAGGCGTCATCATCTACCTTTACGACATTGTCGTGCATGGGCCCACACCGCACACTTATGATGAACGCCTCAACAGTGTTTTTGATGCACCCAGCAAGCACAGGCTAACTTTAAATGGCGAAAAATTTAGTTTTGCTGTACCCGTCATCGAGTTTGTGGGGTTCAAGTTGTCAGCACAGGGCATTTCTCCACTCCAGTCTAATGTGGAGGCCATTCAGTCCGTCCCCGAACCGACCTCACCTGCCCAGGTGGCTTCCTTTCTAGGGATGAGTTTCTGCCTCAGTATTCGGCCACTACTGCCCCACTGCGGCAGTTACTCTGGAAAGATGAGCCTTGGGTGTGGACGCAGGCATGTACGGAGGTTGTGTGCGCTCTCAAGGCCCAACTCACTTCACCTCCCATACTTTCACACTTTAGCACCTCCAGTAAAACCATGGTCACCTGCGATGCATCCACCACAGCCATCGGAGCTGTATTGTCACAGGTACAGGAGGGCGTTGAAAAGCCTATAGCCTTTGCCTCTTGTGCCCTTAACCCAACAGAGCAACGATACTCAGTGGGTGAACGGGAAGCGCTGTCATGCCTATGGGCATGCGAAAGTTGGCACCTGTACTTGTATGGCCGCCATTTCACTCTGAGGACAGATCATCATGCCTTAGTGGCACTGTTGGCAACGTCAGGAACAGGTCACAGACTACATCGCTGGTATGACCGGCTCCGTCAGTATAACTACAGCCTTCAGTTCACTCCAGGTCGTGAAAATGTGGTGGCTGACCTTTTGTCTCGCTCTGTCCCAGCTCCAGAAATAACAGAAGACTTTAGGCCTGACACAGACATCATCCAGCTTCTACACACACCTCTGCAGTGCGTGGTATCACTACAGGAGCTCAAAACTGCTTCAAAACAGGACCCTATCTTCTCTCTGCTCCGCACTTACATCCGAGAAGGCTGGCCCTTACATGTCTCAGAAGAGCTGAAGCCATTTGCCTGCATCAAAGATGAACTATCTTGCTGGAATGACACATGTGTGGCACGTGGGTTTTGCACTGTGGTCCCAGGGCCCCTTCGGGCACGTGTGCTCGAAATGGCGCACGAGGGGCACCTGGGAATAGTGAAGCTCAAACAGCGTTGCCGGGATAGAGTCTGGTGGCCTGGTATAGACAGAGAAATCGAACTTTTAGTTAAAGACTGTTGCGGCAAAAACTAATCAGCTGACATCACTAGTAAGAGACAAACCTTAGGAAGATTCACTTTATAAAGATTTTATTTCTTGCAAGAAAGAGTCCACAGTCGACACAACCATACAATGTCTGCCCCGAGTGTGAACTAAGGGCACAAAAGAACCCACAATCATTTATACCCCCAATGTTTGATCAAGTCTTCTCAGTACTTTTCCATACAGAATAAAGCTAACAAACACACACACAAATGGCTCCTTTCCTGTCTTAGAACTATTTTAAATTACAAAGCAAGAAACACAATGGTTACCCTTCTGTCTTAGATTTAAATTATACGACACCCTTGGTTCGGGAAAGCTCTCAGTTTGGGTGTTCCATCGTTGCCCCCCGGGGTCTCAACAGACACTGAGTCTGTAGAGCTGAAAGAGGTGTTTTGCATAGTCAAAGCAGATATTGATTTCAGTGTG
>RJVU01049890.1:522561-560946 GCA_003731715.1 Anabarilius grahami | reverse complement strand
TAAGGATAATGGGCACATACACAAAAACTAACACATTCATGAAATTACAGAATACAACAATTTAGGTCAATGCACGTTATAATAAGCATATACATGACACACAACACACAGGTAACACCACACACAGACTGTTTTCATTTGGGAGGAGATTCCTGCCATTGCAATTCTGTTCTTTTGTTTATTGACTGCTGATTTTTTTTTTTCTTCCCTTCTTTCTCAACATTGCAAAAGTCGTGCTGACTCTTCATAGAAAAAAATACAATAATAACAAAGAAATGGTGGTCTTTACTTCTAACATTTAAAAAAAAAAAGAAATCTAAAATATATATACAGATAAAGCTGGATTGAGCGTCTTTCTTTTCTCTATTTGTATTTGCATCTCCTAAGCCACAAACTTTCTTTGCATAGATAACAGAATATCAAACCTAAATACTAAACCTATTCTCAAATTAATAAATAAACAATTACTTTTTAAGTGTCAAAATACTTTTTTTCTTAATTTTGAATAGTGTGTCTATTGTTTCATATTTCACAACAAATGTCTTTTTTTGCTTAACAATCTGCTTGTGTTACAAAAAATAAATGTCACCTGACTTTTTTGTTATTTAATTATTTATACAGTATGGCTTAAGTGTCCAAATACTTTATGGGGCCGGTGTATTTGAGGGAAAAAAAATGAACCAAAGTCACAGGACTTTTACCTGCTCAGCCCAGCCCCCACCCCAAACCACTTTCTCAAGGTTTATGTTCAGCTCCTGGCCTGGTCCTTTGGCTGCATCAAACTGTCCAACCTGGATAAAATGCACTGCCCCGCTTTCATCTACATGCCAGTTCATAATGTCATATGAGGCAGATGGCTCGCCGTTATCTTCAAAATAAACCAGCTCACCCACTGGTGTTGTGAAGTTTACTGCATTTAAGTAGTGCAGAAGCTGTAAAAGGAACATGTGCAATATATATATAATTTATATAAATAATATAGCTTATATAAAACAAATAATTTTAAATGATTTAATGATTATTTCAATTTTAAGTTCTTTTTTCTATACCTGTCTGGGCTTTATCCTGGTCACATCAGAACATTCTCCATCTTTAAACGGCCCTTTACCAGGCTGACAGGCCATCATGTTGTGAATAGCATTGGCAATAGCATACACAGCCTTATATACATTGTAAGTGACTCTCAACTGTGAAACATCTGTGTAGATGCGTCCATGTTTCTCCACATTCTCTGAGCCTGTGCACTTTGGTCTTTTAAATGAAGGCTGCCAGTCCTGTGCCAGTGAGCATCCAAATATTTCTTCCCATACATCTTTTACGAACGGTTCATTTGGCTGCTTCACAGGGCTCAGCTGGGCAAGATAAGCACCAAGACCCTGAATATCAGCTCCGCGAAGGGCAAAGCCGATGGTACCGGCTAGAAAAGGAATGCTTGCTGGGTCGGAGTACTGAGTGGAGGTGCTCCAGGCCTCTGTGGCTATCCACTGCCTGTTGGTCACATTCTGCACCACCACTTCCTTGAACAAAACTTCAAGGTCTGGGCCGATGGCAAAGGTCACCACCACACGAGCTGTGGAACTCTGGATCCTCTCCATAATCCGCCTGATCCTGCTCTGGGAATGGGATTTGGGAATGACTTCTACATAGTCCACACACACCCCTGTACCTTCGAGCTCTTTCAAGAGCAGCTGCGAGCCACTTTTACCATATTCATCATCCCCTGCGACCACCCCCACCCAGGTCCAGTCCAGCAGGTGCAGCAGACGGGCCATGGCCTTGGCCTGGAAGGCATCACTGGGAACAGTGCGCAGGAAAGAGTGAAATCTGCGACTGTCACTGAGACAAGCACAGGACGCAAAATAACTCACCTGGACAGACAAAACAAAAGGGAAGCATTTCACTGAAATGTATGAAATTCTGATTACTGAATTTTTACCGTTTACCATTTCTCATAAATAATATAATAAATAAGCACAAAATTCTGCAAAATCACAGCTGTAAAATACAGAACATTTTATTATACCATGGGGATAGCAAACGCTCCAAGTGTGTCAGCCACCACTACCGAGGCAGAGGAACGAGCATCACCGACAATGACAGGCACCATTGGAGCCCCGTTACACTCTGCACCTGACACTGTCTCTTCCTGCCCTGTTACCAGAGCTAAAGCAGCACTCAGTGTTGTCCCCTCAGCTAGGCAGGTATCGGCTACCAAATACCCCAAAGTAACGTTTGGTAGCAGAACAGGGTCCCGATTAATCTCCTCCACGGTAAAAATCATAGCTTTGAGCCAGCGGTATGAACGAAGGTCAACACTGAGGGAAAACAAAAAATATAAAGTTTAATGAGATGTTTTATTCAAGGAGGAACTGGATAGATGACACAGTTCACCAATATTTTTTTTATGAAGGGAAGACTCAATGAAGGGAAGATTCTTAACATTATGTTAAAATATACACACTAAAAATATTTTGCCAAGCAACCTAAATTTTGCTTCATCTAAATGAAAATAATTAATTTTAATATATAATTGAATCAACTGTACCGCATTAGATAACACTTTACAATAAGGTTCATTAGTTAACATTAGTAAACTACATTAGTTAACATAAACTAATAATAAACTGCACTTCCAAAATTATACAGCATTTATTCATCTTTGTTAATGTTAATTTCATCATTTACTAATACATTATTAAAATCTTATTAACATTAGTTAATGCACTGTGAACTAACATGAACAAATAATGAACAATTGTATTTTCAGTAACTAACGTTAACGAAGATTAGTAAATACAGTAACATATTTATTGCTCATGGTTAGTTCATGTTAGTTAATACATTAACTAATGTTTAACTAATGAACCTTATTGTAAAGTGTTACCGATTGCCCTAAAAAATATACATGAATTCATAAACGTTGTGTTGGAAATATTTTACTTTCAACAATTAATTATAGGTGAATTATAGTTAAACAATTTAAATGTAATTTTTTTTTGCTAACAGTTGCTCTACAACCCTGACTTTTCGTTCATTTTAAACACTCACTTTATATATACTCACCCATGGCAGCGAGCACCATGCTGTTTTTCACTGAAAGCATGATCAGGCTCTGGTGATTCAACATGAACTGGAAACAGACCACCAATTATCACATCTCCCTCTTTATACAAGCTCTCTGAAACAAATCTGCCCTGCAGACCACAGGACAGGCCTGCACCACAAACCCTGACCATCTCAACAATAAATCCCACCAGCCACAACCACATAATCAATCCCATCACTTTACACATGCACAGAGAGAGAGAGAGAGACTGACTAAGTGCAGGCTCACACTTTTCCTGCAAAGAAAGAAGGGTTGGAGGATAACTCCCCTTTTGTAGACTTTAATTTGCCTAGGGCAAAAGAACATGCAACAGGAAAAACACTTAAGTGGGGGATAATTGCTTAAAGCCCTTGCGGAGAGTGATTTTCCTGGAGGATGGGGGAAAAAAGCAACTTTTAGAACTAATAATGTGAAGATGAGAGCAATAGAGCAAAGCAAGACAAACACATTAAAAGTAAAAAAGACAACAACAAAACAAATTTTATGCTGATATAGAATAAAAAAAATATTTTGTGTTGTCATCCCTCATAATTTTTTGTGTGTATGTTCTGCTGAGAATGCTGTTCGGCCTACATGGAAAATGGAGGTAATTATAGCATATTAAGCAATCACTATGACACCAGGGGTAATCATTCTGTTTTCTGGAGCTGTGTGAGAATGATCTGCACTCAATTTTACTCAGATCGATTCACACAATCTTCACACATACATGTATGAATGAATGAATGAATGAATGAATGAATGAATGAGGCATTTATATAGCGCTTTCCTATGTACAACTGTACACCCAAAGCGCTTTACAATCATATCAGGGGTCTCTCCTCATCCACCACCAGTGTGAAGCATCCACTTGGATGATGCGACGGCAGCCACAGTACAACGGCGCCAGTGCGCTCACCACACACCAGCTGTAGGTGGAGAGGAGAGAGAGTGAAAGAGCCAATTTAAATGGATGGGGATTATTAGGAGGCCGTGATTGGTAAGGGCCTATGGAGGGAATTTGGCCAGGACACCGGGGTTACACCCCTACTCTTTACGAGAAGTGCCATGGGATTTTTAATGACCACAGAGAGTCAGGACCTCGTTTTAACGTCTCATCCGAAGGACGGTGCTTGTTACAGTACAGTGTCCCCGTCACTATACTGGGGCGTTAGGACCTACACAGACCACAGGGTGAGCACCCCCTGCTGGCCTCACTAACACCTCTTCCAGCAGCTACCTGGTTTTCCCAGGAGGTCTCCCATCCAGGTACTAACCAGGCTCAGCCCTGCTTAGCTTCAGTGGGCAACCAGTCTTGGGCTACAGGGTGATATGGCTGCTTGCTATAATGTATAATTGATGTTTAGTAATAGAAACATCAGTCAGCACCAAAAATAACTTTTAAACTTCTTTTTAAATTGCTTGAGTGAAAAAGAGGAAAGTAGAAGGGAAGAGAGGACCACAGTTGACCCCTTTTCTTACGCTCCAGATTAGTTCTAGGTAATTGATGCCTCTTGGATCATTGAGTGTTTTTAGTATTATTTATATACTATTATATTATAGTATTTATTAAAAATGTAAGTTAGCTTTTATTTTTTTATTTTAGTTTAAATTTTAGTTATTTGGGAATTGTTACAGAGCCTCATGTTTCCGTCTTCCCCTGTGACCTAGTTTCCCCGTTCTGTTGAGTTAATTTCATCCACCTGTGTCTCGTCAATTATCCCATCACCTTGTTTAGCTCCCTTTGTTAGTCACATACACATGTGTTCTCCTACACTCCTTGTCTGTTCTTGTTGATGTCTACACGTTGATGTATCTACCCTGTTGGAATCTCCTGTGTTATATTAAAGTATTGTTATAATTGTCATCTTCGTCTGCATCGTGCTTTGCTACTACTAGCACACGTAACAGAAGAACGGACCAATACAGTTTTTTGCGGCGATTTTCTTTTTGTTTGTTTTTCCCCTTTTCTTTTTTTCCTTCTTCATGGACCCTGATGTTGCCATTCTTCGCCTGGAGCAGAGGGACCGCTCCCTGGAGGCTCACACCTTGGAGTTTTTGGAGCTGGCGTGCTGGACACACTATCCTGACCGCACGCTCTGCGTGCTTTACCTCTACAGCCTAAGCGAGCGGTCCCGAGCAAGCCTCCCAGGGAGCGGTCCTCGGAAGAACTTCGCCGCACTCGTGGAGTGGGTGCTGGTGAGTAATGACTCACCCTTCTCCGTCGGCCCCACGGAGGATGACTTCGCCACCAGTCCCACTCCACTGCCAGAAGCCAGTCAGCCACCACCGACGAACGTCACAACGGAGATGTTTCACGTGCCCACCGCAGACCGAGGAGGCCAGCCTGCCGCGATGGAGGAGCCCGGACCGAGGAAAGGATCGGATGGTACCATCGCCCCGGAGCCAACCTCACAGCAAAGGTCTGACCAGGTGCGCGAGCCGGTTACATCATCTGACGTCGAGGGAGTGCTTGTGGAGCTCGAGGGCTGGGAGGAAAGCTCTGCCCACAACGCCACCACGAGGGTAAAGATGACTGACACTGGCAAATATTCTGAGGAACTGAAAGACATTTTTTTTATAGCTGATTTAATAGATTTTTTTCGGAGAGGTGACTTCCCATTCCTCAGATTTTCCTGTTTTTAATGAATCTCCTGAGCTCCCTGAGGACCATTCTCCAGTTCTAATACGTCTCCTGAGTTCCCACATGTACATGATCAACAAATGTAAGACATATTGTGACTGTAACGAAGCGGGACTCAGGCAGAGATCCATTTGCAAGCTTTATTAAAAGTAAGCGTGGTCGTACAGGCAGGGTCTAAGCAGGGGCAGCAAGAGCTAGGCAGAATCGTGGTCAGGATACAGGCAATGGTCAGGACAGGCAGATATCATTCACAGGTCAGGGAACAATGCAAAGTCCAAAGGCTGGCAGCAGAGGATCGTAAACGGTACACAGACAGGTTCGAAGACAGGCAGACAATAAACACAGGGGAACGCTCAGAATTGAACACAGGGTGAATCAAGACTTCACAATGAGGTGGTGTGTGAGTGAGTCTTAAATAGTCCAGATAATAGGCTACAGATGTATGTGGCAAATGATGATTGGTGTGGAGTGTGCATGTGACAGGCAGGGAGGATTATGGGACATGTAGTCCAGGAACTGACAGGAATCGCGACATAACGCCCCCCTTCCGGAAGGCACGTCCTCGCGACTTAAATGGCATGGATTGGCAGGTCCAGGAGCTCGGGCAGCCATGGCGGGTCAGGTGCCACGGGTAGCCACGGCAGGTCAGGAGTGTCGGCCAGCCACGGCAGGTCAGGAGTGTCTGGCAGCCACGGCGGGTCAGAGGCCGTGGGCGGCCATAGCAGCTCGGGAGCCTTGGGACACCAAGGCGGATCAGGAGAGTCATGCAGCCACGGCAGGTCAGGAGTGTCGGGAAGCCACGGCAGGTCAGGTGGCTCAGGCAGCCATGGCGGGACAGAGTCCGTAGATGACCACGGCAGGTCAGAGTCCATTAATGGCCATAGTGAGTTATAGTCCATGGGCGGCCATAACAGTTCGGAGGCCGTTGATGGCCGTGGTTGTGCAAGGTCCCCACCAACAAGCTCCCCACCCTCAGGTATATGGCCCCCCCCAAAAAAAGTTATTGGGGAATTCAACAGAGGTCGTGGCGGGTTCATGGGCAAGGAGCTCGGGTGGCGCCGGCAAGGCAAGGAGCTGAGGTGGCGCCGGCAGGGCAAGGAGCTGAGGTGGCGCCGGCAGGGCCATCTCTGGGCCACCACCTGCTTTAGCTCTGGTAACGGCAGTGCGTAGCAGCCGGCGGGCTTGAGTGCGTAGTGACCGGCGGGCTTGAGTGCGAAGCGGCCAGCGGAGGCTTCGGAATTACAGCTGCTCCTGCTGAAGTCAGCGGTGGATTGTCCACACTGGACAACAATCCTCTCCGCTCTTCAGACAGGTTCGAAGACAGGCAGACAATAAACACAGGGGAACGCTCAGAATTGAACACAGGGTGAATCAAGACTTCGCAATGAGGTGGTGTGTGAGTGAGTCTTAAATAGTCCCGATAATAGGCTACAGGTGTATGTGGCAAATGATGATTGGTGTGGAGTGTGCATGTGACAGGCAGGGAGGATTATGGGAAGTGTAGTCCAGGAACTGACAGGAATCATGACAGTGACAATGCAGCATTAGGCAGATGGGGCAACCGAGACTTCCACTAACAGGCCTAAAACTTTTTCACACTGAATCTGTTTAGACAAGGATTTTGTGCTAAATCCTTACATTTTAGATAACCTCAATCAATTTTAGTGCAAAATGTATATTGTGCAGTAACTGGATACTGGCAAGATGGCGCCGCGCATGGCAGCCTCAGTGCTCAGCTCTTCAGTGTTTGTTCTGTTTTTGTTGGTTTTTCCTGTTTTTTGTTTTGCAAACACCATCAGTTTTACCAGGGATGAACTGCTGAACATTCGGCAGTACACACCACAAAATCTTCTACCGGATTTCGATTATTCAGACATTTTGTTGAATGTTGTAGTCGGCGGAGCGGCAGCGCTGTTAAGACGCTTCAGGGCGCGCAGACGGGGAAAGCACGCCGGCGCTCTAGTGAAGCTCAGACAGCGCGGATTAAGAACGGCGCTCCCCAGCATCCATCTGGCGAATCTCCGCTCTCTAGCTAACAAAACGGACGAACTCCTTCTGCTCTTCCGGACAAATAAGGATTTTTCAAACTCGGCTGCTCTGTGCTTCACGGAAACCTGGCTGAACGACGCCATTCCGGACAGCGCGTTAAGTCTGCCGGGCTTTCAGCTGTTTAGATCAGATCGCGATGCAGAATCAACGGGGAAATCACGCGGCGGCGGGACGTGCTTTTACATCAACGAAAGGTGGTGTTCAGATGTAACTGTATTAAAGAAGATGTGCTGTCCAGATCTTGAAACACTCTTCATTAACTGCAAGCCGTTCTATTCGCCGCGGGAGTTTTGCTCGTTCATTCTGGTGAGCGTCTACATTCCTCCTCAAGCGCACGTGAGCTCGGCTTTACAGATACTCGCTGATATGATCACAGAGAGCGAGCAACAACACCCGGACTCTGTTCTAATCATTCTCGGGGACTTCAATAAAGCAGTTCTCTCACGTGAACTTCCAAAATACAGACAGCATGTTACTTGTCCAACCACAGACAGTAATACACTGGATCACTGTTACACAGCAATAAGGGATGCATATCACTCTGTCCCACGGGCAGCTTTGGGGCTCTCTGATCACTGTCTAGTTCATCTCATACCGACCTACAGACAGAAACTAAAATCAGCTAAACCTGTAGCAAAGACTGTAAAGAGATGGACCACCGAAACAGAGCAGGCTTTACAATCCTGTTTCGAATGGACTGATTGGAGTGTTTTTGAAGCTGCTGCCAGCGATCTGGACGAGCTCACAGAGACTGTTACATCATATATCAGTTTCTGTGAGGATTTGTGCATTCCTACAAAGACTCATTTCACTTACAACAATGACAAACCCTGGTTCACTGCAAAACTCAGCCAGCTCCGTCAGGCCAAAGAAGATGCTCGCAGAAAAGGGGACAGAGTCTTGTACAAACAGGCCAAATACACACTGGAAAAGGAGATTAGAGTGGCAAAGAGGAATTATTCTGATAAACTTCGGAATCAGTTCTCTTCTAATGACACAGCTTCAGTGTGGAAAGGTCTGAAAGACATCACCAATTACAAGACACCATCCCCCAGCTCTGTGGCAAATCAACACCTGGCAGACGATCTGAACGAGTTTTATTGCAGGTTTGAGAAATCACCATTCACACCTCCAACAACCCCCCTCTCCCCCACACCTACAATTCAGTTCAGTGAAGATGATGTGCCCCTGGTCTTCAGAAAGAACAAGAGAAGAAAGGCACCACGCCCAGACAGCGTTTCACCAGCCTGTCTGAAAAGCTGCGCTGACCAGCTGGCCCCCATCTTCACACAGATCTTCAACAGGTCACTGGAGCTGTGCGAAGTCCCCACATGCTTCAAACGCTCCACCATCATCCCCGTCCCAAAGAAACCCAAAATTACTGGTCTTAATGACTACAGACCTGTGGCTCTAACGTCTGTGGCCATGAAGTCATTTGAAAGACTGGTTCTGGCTTATCTGAAGGACATCACTGGACCCTTACTGGACCCCCTGCAGTTTGCTTACCGAGCAAACAGGTCTGTGGATGATGCAGTCAATATGGGACTGCATTATGTTCTCCAGCATCTGGACAGACCAGGGACTTATGTGAGGATCCTGTTTGTGGACTTCAGCTCTGCTTTTAACACCATCATCCCATCACTCCTCCAGCCCAAACTAACTCAGCTCTCCGTGCCCACCTCTGTCTGTCAGTGGATCACCAGCTTCCTGACAGACAGGCAGCAGCTAGTGAGGCTGGGAAAATTCTCATCCAGCACCCGCACCATCAGCACCGGCGCCCCTCAGGGCTGTGTCCTCTCCCCACTGCTCTTCTCCCTCTACACCAACGACTGCACCTCTAAAGACCCCTCTGTCAAGCTCCTGAAGTTTGCGGACGACACCACAGTCATCGGCCTCATCCGGGACGGAGACGAGTCTGCTTACAGACTGGAGGTTGAACAGCTGGCTGTCTGGTGCAGTCTTAACAACCTGGAGCTCAACACGCTCAAGACAGTGGAGATGATCGTGGACTTCAGGAGAAACCCCCCTGCTCTCCCCCCACTCACCATCATGAACAGCACTGTGACTGCAGTGGAGTCATTCAGGTTCCTGGGCACCACCATCTCACAGGACCTGAAGTGGGACATTCACATTGACTCCACTGTGAAAAAGGCCCAGCAGAGGTTGTACTTCCTTCGCCAGCTGAGGAAGTTCAACCTGCCACAGGAGCTGCTGAAACAGTTCTACTCTGCCATCATTGAATCCATCCTCTGCACTTCAATTACCGTCTGGTTCAGCTCAGCTACCAAATCTGGCCTCAGAAGACTACAGAGGGTAGTCCGGTCTGCTGAGCGAATCATTGGCACAACCCTCCCCACTCTCCAAGAAATGTACTTATCCAGAGTGAGAAAAAGGGCAAAGAAGATCACTCTGGACCCCTCACATCCAGCACACTCCCTCTTTGAACTGTTGCCATCTGGTCGACGCTACAGAGCCCTGAGCACCAGAACGACCAGACACAGGAACAGTTTCTTCCCTCAGGCAATCCATCTCATGAACACTTGACAAACATGGAACACACAACACTATTACACATTATTTACTTAAAACACTTACTTATATTTCAAATTTGCACACATAACCGTACATACAATTGTCTATATTATATATTGTTTTTTGCTTTTTTTTTTTTTTTTTTTTTTTTTTTTTTTTGCACTTTGTCTATCTTGTAAATTTGTATATTATTATTTTATTATGTGTCTTGTCTTGTCGCTGTCACTCTGTTGCACTGTGGAGCTTCTGTCACTAAAACAAATTCCTAGTATGTGTAAACAACATACCTGGCAATAAAGCTCTTTCTGATTCTGATTCTGATTCTGATACAGTTTCCCCAAGGGGCTATGTGAAGCCCAGCTGGAAGAACCTGTACTAAGAGAGGAATATGGGCCTCTCACTGATTGGGTCTCCACTGGGAAATGCTTATGCAAATTCTCAAAAATATTAAAAGCAACACTTCCAAAAGGAAACACATTCACACAAAAGCACACCAATTTGTAGTCCTCTTTAATCTAGTATTTAACACAAACAACATTAATTTTCATTAATTCATTAACATCAATTTAGTCAAATCATTTGACTTTGTTTTTGGACTGGAATACTTTTTCCACATGTATTGTTTGTGTACTATTGGTAAGTGTCATATATTCTTTCTTTTTCTTTTTTAATTTTGATTCCAAAGTTCAAAGTTCTTTATTTTTGCATATATACATGTGATTTCACGTCACCTTTATTTATATAGTGCTTTATACAATACAGATCGTTTCAAAGCTGCTTTACAGTGATAAAAGGAAAATTATTCAATGATGCAAACAGTTAATTTCGGTTGTACAGCAGCTCTAAAAGAAAATAGTGTCATTGTTCAGCTGAATTGAATTCACTTATTAAGTTACTTAATTTCATCTATGATAGACAGTGCATTGTAATGTCCCTGAGGAAAAATTCAATTCATTTACTGCTTTAGGAGAGGAAGAATAAATTTGTCAAATCATCAAAATCAACAACATGTATGTTAGACCCTATACCGACTAAGCTATTGAAAGAGATGCTTCCAGAGGTCATAGATCCTCTTCTTAATATCGTCAATTCATCTTTATCACTAGGATACGTACCAAAAACTTTTAAGCTGGCTATTATTAAACCTCTTATTAAAAAACCACAACTTGATCCTAGAGAATTAGTCAATTACAGGCCGATCTCAAATCTCAATTTTCTCTCAAAAATACTAGAAAAGGCAGTTTCATCAAAACTATGTTCCTTTTTAGAAAGAAATAGTATCTGTGAGGATTTCCAGTCAGGATTTAGACCGTACCATAGTACTGAGACTGCTCTCATTAGAGTTACTAATGATTTGCTCTTATCATCAGATTATGTACCAGTTATCAATGTAAAGCTGCTTTGACACAATCTACATTGTAAAAAGCGCTATATAAATAAAGGTCACTTGACTTGACTTGACTTGACTATGAAGCAGTTCTACAGTAAACAGTGTAGCAGTAGCTATGATTCCATCCAAAGTTGCAGATTTAACTTGGGCACAAATTTGGAATATAGCATAAAGCATTTGTGAATAAAGCACTATTTCCAGTGAGTCGAAGAGAACAAAACCGTCACTTCCTGATTAATTGGTGCTAAGTATTACTAAGAACAATGGAAGTTGCTGCAGTAGAAGCCACTGTATATAATAATTTTTGTATATAATAAATCACTTGTGCCTTAGAGAATGACCAAAACAGCATTTCAGATGCTGTGCAACGAGATCGGTATGTTGGTTGGTCCAGGTATGCCAGTTGTGCCATCGCAAAGTCACATCTTTTTTTTTTTATGCGCATCAAGGGATTTATTCGGTAAAAGTGTTTCCCTCTTAGTTTATGCACATTTTCACATTGCATAAAAATTATCCAACTCAGTTGAGCACATACGTTTTTTTATGCACATTTTTAGAATTTATGCACATCTTGGCGTTTCCATTCAGCATTTTTTTATGCGATATCCCAAAATGTGCATAAAAATAGGTGGATGGAAACATATAGTGATGCAATGTTCTAAAATGTTTTACAATGTATACAGAATCAGTACAGAGTGCACATTAACCCCACATTTTACTTTTGTTTCTCCATGTAAATACAATTTAATACCTTAGTGGATTTAATCACTTTTGAAGGAAGCACAGGAAACTGGATATAACAAGTGCTACATGGTTTATTATTAGTAAAACAGTTAAATCTTCCCAGATAAAACAATGCATCAAAAAAGGTCACTTTAAAAGCAAAGAAGCAGAGAAGCTTTCATACACTAAAGAATGGTGACAACTGAGCAGCTCTATTAATCATGTTGTAAACCACTGTGACAATTTTTTGTAGACTTTTTACCACAGCAACAAACTACATGTATTTTGTTTCGCCTTGGAGTTTGTGCCCAATTACTGACAAACTTCTAAAAGACCCAAGATTCGGTTGAGATAATGTGGATCATTGGGGAAGATTCACCCCTAACTGCTAGTGTTTGGGTAAAATAAGTCAGCGATACACGACACACACTAATAGCAACAGTGTTTGAACACAAGAAGAATTTTTAGGAAATGAACAAGTTTGTGCCTGGTGCTTGTATCCATAACTGAGCAGATCAGATTTGATTCTGAGTAATAACTTATCAGGAAAAATAAAGTCAGAACAAATATGTGAGCAGCAAAACAAGAAAGATGTTGAGGCAACTTTGATAGATCACTTGAGAGTTTACAAGTCAGGGCAGGCCAAAAGACAAAGAGAACTGCACCTGCTTCTCAAACGGAAGGCTGCATCCTACGAAGGCTGCATATCTCAGCTGCCACGTCATCAAACGTCGCTGAAGGCCATCTCAATCGGAAGGATCCTTGAAAGGTAGCCTTTGTTTCACGTGCTTCATTCAGCAGAATTTGAAGGATGCAGGGGATGTATCCTTCGCAACCTTCATTCACCCACAATCCTTTGTACACATTCCAGTTCACAAAAATAAACTGTATTGAGATGTCTGAATTTATTATGAAATGTTATTATGAAGACAAAAATAATGTTCTTGGACATGAAAGCATAGATATTATCTTTTGTTTTGGAGTAAACACTTAACACTCAACTACCAACAATGTAAGACACTGGGAGACTGCAGACGGCTGTGATTCACTGTATTACAAATCTTTATATTATCTGGCTTTCAATTAATGCAATACAAAGTATTTTCCCAAAATTAAGTTATATTAGTATTTTTGTGCCTTGACGGTGGGGGCAGGAAGATGTGTGATGTACCCATACGCTACACCGTCTCATTCTAGCATTTAAGAACTGGAAATCACCCTCACCCCCTTCATTCCATATGGATATGATCTCTGTTATACAGATGGAAAGATTTTTACTATTACACTTTTGTATACTGGAATTAGTACTTATTATTATTTAATTTCTCTCCCCCTCTTCTTCTATTTCTCGTGTGTGTGTGTGTGTGTGTGTAGAACAATGGTAGGTTTAAGAGAATTATCAAATGCTTAATTGATGACAAAGATAATTAATAAACTTGGAAAAATAATATTAATGGCTCTGCAAGTTGTTTTATTCACTGAGCTATTACTAACCTTACTATATATATATATTAGGGGTCCAACGGTTCTCTGTAAAAAATCTAACCGTACGGTTCTCCACTTACGGTTCGGTATGCACGTGCACCGCGGTCCATCTCGAATGACGACGCATCTATTGGTTAATATGGTTTGTTTACAATAACAACGTGGAAAACAGACAGACATAGTTCAGATAATGTATGTTTCAGTCGATGGATGCGCAAAACATTACAACAACGATAATCAAAAAGCGTGGACTAAACAGTCACTCTTTGTAAACTGTTAACTGTGAGTGTCGTATGCTCTAATGTCCAGTCATTTACGCCGTCATCACCCGGGTGTTGATAGCGCGCGGGCGCAGGTGAGACCTGAACAGCACACGTTGCTATCTGTGTTTAAACTAAACTCATTTAAGCCTTGCTGATTTAAACCTTCAAGAACAAGACGCAAAAGAGAACTTGCGCGCGCTGTGAGAAGATTTGTGTGCGCTCATCCGAAGCGCGCACACACTTATTTCAGTCAGCGCGCAAATTCTGAGTTCTCTTTCAAGTCTTGCGCTTCAACGGACAAATTCATAAAAAAATTATGTCAGCATGCCCGTCTTGGCGAGTATCCTAGCAAACATAGTCGGTTATGTCTTAAGTGAACATATATTAGTCGAGAAAGACAGCGTATGTGTAACAGTATATGTACTGGATCGTGCATGTCTTAAAGGGGAAAAAAACTATTCCTGCTGCCTGTTTTTAATGTTAAATCAAACAACAAATAACAAAGAAATCACTCACTGCTCTTGACTGAATAGTTTTTGTAACTTCAATAATGATTAATCTTTATTTATTTTATACAGTAAAGATAATATGCAGTGTTATTTTATATTTGATTAATTTATCCATTTTCTGTACCTGAAAACTACTGTTAGAGACCTGAAAAACCTGAAAAGCACTGTTTATTTTATTTGAATATTTGCTTTATTGTACTTATTTGTGATGTTGCTTGTAGTTTGATTGTTTGTTCTTATTTTCTTTATTTTGATTTGACAGTAGTCCTATTTTCCCTAAACATAGCACATACCGAACCATACCGAAACCGTGACCCTAAAACCATGATACGAACTGAACCGTGAGCAATTTGAACCGTTGCACCCCTAATATATATACATATATTAAATCAGTATTTTCATATTTTCTCTAGAATAACATTGTCATGAAACAGAAACACAAGATCCAATTGCAAGTGAAGTCTTTATTTAAACTACTGCAACGAGACAATAGCAGAAGAACTGTAGCAGGTGCAGTATAATCCAGCGGTGCATAGTCAATCCAGAAGCGACAACAGTTTCCAGGTGTAGAGACGCAGGAACTAGGAGAACTGCACAGAGAACAAGGACAGGACACGAACAACATCGATCTGACAACACGCCACAGAAACGCCAGCCAGATAAAGGCAGTGCAGATGAGGTACACCTGTGACCGCTAGATTGACTCGTCTGGTGCGCTGCAACTAGGCAACGCTGACAATACAAGAGTGGATACACACACGCACACACACACACACACACACAGAATGAGCATACAAACCCATGAACCGTGACAGTACCCCCTCCTCTAAAAGCGCCTCCTGACGCTCCAAGAGGAACTTACCCGACGATTATAATCATTGATGAGAGAGTGATCCAATATGTCTCTTGCAGGCACCCAACTTCTCTCCTCTGGACCGTAACACTTCCAGTCCACCAAGTACTGGTATCCGCATCCCCTTCGCCTAGACTCCAGAATACGATTCACCGAGTAAACTGGTTCCCCATCTACGAGTCGCGGCGGTGGGGGAACCGGGGTTTGCGGATTAATGGTAGGATGAAAAATGGGTTTCAATTTGGAAACATGAAAAACGCCTCTGGACAAATGCGTGAGCAGAGGGAACCGCGACTTCGGATTCCAGACTGGGAAAAATAGGTGGCTGGTACCCTAAACCAGTGTTTCCCAACCCTGTTCCTAGAGGCACACCAACAGTACACAGTTTGGATGTCTCACTTATCTGACCCATACATTTCAGGTCTTGGAGTCTCTACTAATGAGCTGATGAGTTGAATCAGGTGAGTTTGATTAGAAAGAGTTGGAAAATGTGTACTGCTGGTGTCCCTCCAGGAACAGGGTTGGAAAAGACTGCCCTAAACTACCCTCAAATGAAGACAGGCCCGTGGCAGATACTGGTAATAAGTTATGTGCATACTCAACCCATGAGAGCTGCTGGCTCCAAGAGGACGGAATCTGAGAAACCAAACATCGCAACATACGTTATGGGTCTTGGTTGGCTCTCTCTGTCTGATCATTACTCTGGGGATGAAACCCTGAAGAAAGACTAACAGTTGCCCCCATCAAATGACAAAACTCACTCCAAAATTTAGAGACAAACTGAGGCCCCCTGTCAGAGACCACGTCCCACGGGAGACCATGAATGCGAAAAACGTGGTCAATGACAGCAACCGCTGTTTCTCTGGCAGAAGGTAATTTAGGGATGAAATAAGCTGCCTTCGAGAACCGGTCAACCACGGTCAAAACTACCGTGTTCCGACTAGAGGGCGGGAGACCTGTGATGAAATCAAGTGAAATGTGGGACCAGGGTCTCAAAGGAACTGACAGCGGTTGAAGGAGTCCAGCAGGGGTCGAACGGAAGTCTTAGAAATGGCACAAACAGAGCAAGCCAAAACAAAACATCGTATGTCGGAAGCCATAGAGGGCCACCAGAACCGTTGTTTAATAAGAAACATAGTACGACTCACCCCAGGATGACAAGCTACCTTGGAACAATGACCCCATCGGACCGTAAAGTCTCTGGCACAAACAAACGACCTGGTGGGCATACGGGCGGAGGCGTTACCCCTTGTGAGGCCGTGCGGACCTTTGATTCAATCTCCCATGTGACAGCAGAAACAAAAATCTTCTGTGGCACAATGGGCTTGGAAGACGGGCGCTCCGAATGGTCGAAAATACGGGATAACGCAACGGGCTTGATGTTCTTGGAGCCCGAGCGATAAGAAATAGAAAAATCGAAACGACCGAAAAATAAAGCCCACCGGGCCTGCCTAGAGTTCAATCTTTTAGCGGACTTGATGTACTCAAGATTCTTATGATCAGTCCAGATGACAAAAGGAACCCCTGAACCTTCTAGCCAATAATGCCATTCCTCCAAGGCAAGCTTGACTGCCAGCAGCTCTCTATTACCAATATCATAGTTACGTTCAGCGGGAGACAAACGGTGAGAAAAATACACGCAGGGATGCACCTTGTTGTCCAAGGAAGAACGCTGGGATAGGATGGCATCAACCCCCACCTCTGACGCGTCAACCTCCACCACAAACTGCCGGGAGGGATCAGGGGCGATAAGGATGGGAACTGAAACAAAGCAGCTTTTCAGTTTGGCAAACGCAGCTTCCGCTGTGCTGGACCACCTGAACAGAGTTTTGGTGGAGGTTAAGGCAGTCAAAGGGGCAGCTAGCTGGCTAAAATTGCAATTGAAATGCCGGTAAAAATTGGCAAAGCCCAGAAACCTCTGCAGGGCCTTGCGGGAGTCTGGAGTTGGCCAATCAACCACAGCCTGAATCTTGTCCGGATCCATGCGCAACCCCTCGACCGACACAATGTAACCCAAAAAAGGAACAGACTGTGCGTGGAAAACGCATTTCTCCACCTTGACATAAAGACCATTCTCTAACAGCCTCTGAAGCACCCGCCTGACGTGCTAAACGTTCCTGGAGAGAGTGAGAAAATATCAGTATGTCATCCAGGTAGACAAAAATGAACTGATCTAGCATATCTCTCAACACGTCATTGACGAGTGCTTGGAAGACTGGGGGAGCGTTGGAAAGCCCAAAAGGAAGAACGCAATAATCAAAATGCCCCCTGGAGGTATTAAAGGCAGTCTTCCATTCATCCCCCTCCTGCCTTATGCGAATCAAATGATATGCATTGCGGAGGTCCAATTTCGTGAAAAAATAAGCCCCCTGCAGACGTTCAAAGGCAGAAGACATCAACGGCAAAGGATATGTATTCTTCACCGTGATGTTGTTCAGCCCTCGATAGTCGATACAGGGATGAAGAGACCCATCTTTCTTTTTCACGAAAAAAACCCCGCTCCTGCCGGCGAAGAAGAAGGGCGAATGATCTTGGCTGCTAGAGAATCAGAAATATATTTCTCCATGGCCTCCCTCTCCAGGACGGAAAGCGAATAAAGTTTGCCCTTAGGTGGAGACATACCTGGTTAATAAATCTATTGCACAGTCATAGGGACAATGCGGAGGTAGAGAAGCAGCTCGAGACTTACTGAACACTCTTTTCAGGTCGAGGTACTCACTGGGCACGTTTTACAGGTCCATATGCTCATCCTGAAACACAGAATGAGACACAGAATGACAAGCAGACAACAAACACGAAACATGACAACTCTCACTCAAGAGAGAATAGAATTCTGACTCCAATTTATATGAGGGTTATGAAGCACAAGCCACGGATGCCCCAAGACAACTGGAGTAACAGGAGTGTCAGTTAAAACAAAATTAATGGTCTCAGTGTGATTACCAGAAGTGATGAGTCTTACTGGACCTGTAGTGTGAGTGATGGAAGGAAGAGATAAGCCACTGAGAGCATGAACAGCAATGGGCTGCGGGAGCGCAACCACAGGAAGTTTAAGTCTATAAGCAACATCCGAGTCTAGAAAATTACCCTCAGCACCAGAGTCAATTAACCCTCTGGGGTCTGAGGATTTTTGGGGCCCTGGAGAAGTTTTGACATGCCCTGACATTTGTGCTTTTTTCAGTTGTTCATAAACATATAAATGACACAAGTTCAGCACAAACTAGGCTACCATAATATGTGAGGAACATGTATGTACATGTTTGTATTTTTGAAGGAATAATGTTTATGCGTGGTTATTGAAAAAACAAAAAACTTAAGTCACTGAAATAAGGCCAAAAAAAGTATATTAAATCTGTGTTCATAAGGCTTCTGGGTATTGGAGGTTGTAGACTAGAGTTTTTGCTTCAGAATTATGTAAAAATTATGCTGCCTACTCCTTCATATAAAACAATATATTGATTTTATTTTTGTAAGACACTTTTTGTCAAGCAAAACAGTATGCATGGAGGCGTGAATGATCGTGAATAATAGATCATTCTCACCTGAGAAGACAAAAGAATTGAATAGCAATGAGCTGAAATGACTTGCATATTAATGAGCTCTTTCAGTCAGGTAGGCTGTGAAAAAAACCCTCTGTAATCATGTCTCAGCTCAATTTAAAATAATGGTATTCTATTATATTCTTTAAAATATAATGTATTTCTGTGATGCAAAGTGTCTGAACAATTATGTTACCTCTATGGCATTTCATATAGGCTTTTAGCTTAAAAGCATGCACATTTGGAGAAATATTGATGATTCTTATATGTTTATGTCAAATTTCTATACAGAGGAGTAATATTTATTCTATATTTATTCTCATCACTATGAGTGCTGGATACTGTGTTTTCAATTCATACTTGCAGCCGGAGGGCGCTCTGTACACCTTTAGTCCACAAATTATTCTAAAGAAGAAGAGGACATTTCAGGAATGGTGTTTTCAATTCATACTTGCAGCCGGAGGGCGCTCTGTACACCTTTAGTCCACAAATCCATATAAAGAAGAAGAGAACCAGGAACTAACTGCATGTCTTCTAGAGCTCACCATGGCTTTAACTTCCAGATAAACACTTTTCAAGATAATAAATACACGATTGAAACTATGTCTGCATGTATTGACTGAATTTGCGTCTGAATAGCGCTCGCTCCGTGGGCGTGGCCGCATTAGCGGATAATGAGCTGAATCACGGACTTCTGACATGGCTCTCTTTTCATACAGATTACATAAACACAGAAGGTTTGTTTTCGATTTGACTTACACGATTTAAAAGCTGACATCTCAACGTTTCTTTTGACATAAGTGTAATTTTTTTGTCATTAGAATTCACTAAGTTACAGTTCATTTTCTGAGAACTATCAGATTGGAGTTCGTTCAGAGGGAGAAGAGAGATCACGCATCATGTTAGTTTTCTTTATTTTACAAAAAGCACAACATTTTGTTTTTACTCTGAGTGTACACAAATAAAAGAAGATATTCCACAGATTAAAATGGTGTATAACTCTTAATTATATGTGCAAAATTGATGGAGTATTTTGAGTCTCTTTCACACTGGTAAGAAAAAAACCGCGATAGTATCGCCGGCGTGACCGTCAGACCTCAGAGTGTTAAAGCCTGAAAGTCATAGGTGGCCGAGGAGTGACCTCTGCGATGTGACCAGCCGCTCCACAATACAAGCAGAGACCCTCATTACAGCGCCTGCGTTTCTCCTCCAGTGAAAGGTGAGATCTGCCCATTTGCATGGGTTCTGGTTCGGAACCGGAGACGTCCATGTCGCAGGAGGTGATCGGAGGATGGTAAAGCAGATTAAATGTCGGGACTCAGCGCGCTCGTTGATCTCTCTGTTGCAATCTTGTGTCCACCCGAATAGCCAGATCTATTAATCCATCAAGTGATGTGGGCAACTCCAGTGAGTAGATTTCATCCTTGATATAATCAGACAGTCCATGTAAAAACATGTCCCACTGCGCCTCTTGATTCCAACGGCACTCCACCGCCAAAGTGCGAAATTCAATAGAAAAATCTGTGATGCTCCGATTCCCCTGCTGTAACTCAGCCAGGAAACGAGCTGCCTCCCTGCCCTAAACAGCTCGATCAAAAACCTTCTTAATCTCCTCCGAAAATGACTGAAAAGAGGTGCAGCATGGAAGCTTCTGTTCCCAAACTGTAGTCCCCCAGAGAGCCGCCCATCCAGAAAGCAGCGTGATGACTAAAGCTATCTTCGATTCCTCAGTGGGAAAAGATGATGGTTGGAGGGAGATGTAAAGACAACATTTGGCAAGGAAAGAGCAACACTGCTGGGGCTCACCCGAGTAGAAAGCTGGAGGCGGAAGACGGGGTTCGGTGAAACAAACGGCCTGATCCGAGACTGAAGGCACAGGTGGAATAAACACAGCGGGTTGCTCAGTCTGGAGACGCTGTATCTGGGTGGTCAGCTCCGAGACCTGAGAAACCAGGGCTTGAACAGCGCGATTTCCAGGTGAAGAGACGCAGGAACTAGGAGGACTGCACAGAGAACAAGGACAGGACATGAACAACAACGATCTGACAACACTCCACAGAAACACCAGCCAGATAAAGGCAGTGCAGATGAGGTACACCTAGATTGACTCGTCAGGTGTGCTATAACTAGGCAACGCTGACAATACAAGAGCGGATACACACACACACACACACAGAATGAGCATACAGACCAATGAACCGTGACAAACATAACTGTTTAGTTTATCCCTTCACTTATTTACTTAGTACGTATACACCTAAGTGTAATTAAAAACAATTAAAAAGTAATTGAAGTGATTGGTAAAAATTGTTATTTATTATTTTTTCAGGCAGCGGAAGAAGAACTTGGGGCACCTCCTGAAGATGGAGACTGACACACATGTGCACATATATATAATTAATATACATCTTTATGTTCTTGTTACTTGTTCCCAATTGTCATGAATTCAGTCACCACACCAGTCCTGCCATCTACACCAGATCACGGCACTTTAATGTTGGTCTCGTCTGCTTCAAGACTTCACAGACTCCCCTGAAACTTCTTACCTGCTTCTTACCTGCCATCCTGTTCCCGATCCTTCCTGTCGTCATCTTCTGCCTGTCCTCCTGTTCATCTTCCTCCTGTTCATCTTTCTCCTGTTCATCCAGTCAGTTTCTCTGCCTGCTACATACCTGCAACATAAAGACCTCTATTACCTTCAGTTAAGTTCACCTGCGAATTCCAGTTCCACTCACCTGCATTGCACTATTGACTCTGCTGTACCTGCATTCTGCAATAAACTTGTTAAGTTGTTACCTCATCTACCTCTGTCTGTGTCTGATATCAATATTTGGACAGATGTAGTGAGGGCTAGTGATGTGACAATTGAACCAAGGTTTCGGAGCTTGTGTCAAGCATAAATGAGCGTGCCAAATGAAGCCTCGATTCGAGGCTTGTGTTGTGAATATAGAAATCACGTGACCGATGACAAACGAGGCCTCGGTTTGTGTGGAATACGTCATCGGTTCGGTGTGAGTGTCACTTCCGGATAAAGGGGGTTCGAAACACGCGCCACCTTGTGGGTGTTTTCAGGAGTAGTAGAAGCAGCAGCAGAGTAGTAGTAGAGTGTCGGAGAGTCAGAGAGTTGTGTCATTGTCGTTATTGTATTATTAGGGCTATATTGTTACATTATATTAAGTTATATTAGTGTTAGTATATTGTTATTATTACTTATATTATATTATTGTTATATTGCATATATAAGATTAATTGGATTGCTTTGGATTTGGACTGGACTGCTTGTTGATTTGGATTGCCCTTTTGGATTTGTTTGCTTTTTTGTGACCTCTTAATGGAGCCAGCAAGAAAGAGGAAATCCTCCCCTGTCTGGGAGCATTTTGAAATGGTTGCTCACAATAAGGTATGTGCAATTGTTATATTTTACTGTCTTAATATAATTATAATCCTCACTATATGGCTGTATAATCTTTCATGTCTACTATTTCATGTTTCAAGGTGAAATGCTTGCTGTGCCTGAAGGAGCTGACATACAGCAATAACACCTCCTCCATGCTCAGGCATTATCGAGCACTGCATGAACATGCAGAAACTATTAACAATCCACATAGTACTAAAAATAATACATAATATTATTTTTCATTATTTAAATAATGTGTTAGGCTCTTACAATACACCAGCATTGTATTTTATTATAGATTCCAAAAAAGAAATGTTGAATTTGACGGCCCTGGTGAACATGGTCGTCAAGGACTCCCAACCCTTTTCCATTGTGGAAGATGCTGGATTTAGGGAGCTCCTGCATGTGTTGGATCCCACTTATGTTATCCCAACTCGAAAGGTATGTGATTAATAAAATGGTTTATAATTATTTAAGTAGTTAAAATTAAGAGTAACTGCATTTATTTTTATCCACAGGCATTGAAGGTCATGGTTGATAATAAATACAAGGAGGCTAAGTAGAAGGCAAGAGAGCAGTTGCAGAAAGTTGCGGCTGTAAGCCTGTAGCGGTTACATACAGTTATTAATCAATTTATGGGTCATATATATGAATCATAATAAATCATAAAGCTTTATGATCAATTGTGATGCACATATCGACCCACGGGGGAATTAAACATATGGTGAATTAATTACAACAAATTATAATCAATTGTCATATATAATTAGTTCTGGTTTAATAATTATTTAGAGAAACTACCAGCTCGTCCAGCAAACCGTTGCTTCTCATAGAATATTGTAAACGGAGTTATTCTCTGGCCACAAGAACAAATTCCTATTATAGCATCAAAGCATAAAACGATTGAAAAACGCTAAAGTGACTTGGTCTTGTTGAATGAGTAAAGAACAATTCTGGCATGGATATAATGCATTTAATATGTAAAACTAATACTACAAAGGTTATCCGGTTAAATAGGCACAAAAAGGATATACATATACAAAACGAAAGTAAAGTCAGAAAAGAGAGAGTGATCAGAACAGTGGCAATTTACAAACAGATAAACCTCTGAGAGCCAGCAAAGAAAACAGTTAAAACGAATCTTAACAGGTTACTTGCATGAGTTTGGTCAGCTCGAGTGCTGGAGTTCGCAGAGTTTCAGCGCGCGGGGCTTGGCGTGATTGGTCCTTTCCGAAAGGCGGGTTTCCAAAGCAAAGGTTTAACTTGAGCGTAAAGAAGAAGGATCCGTTTCCCAGGTGATGAAGGGGACGCGGTCGTGATGACAGGAAGAACTTGTGCAACAAAGGGACGCGTGTCATTGTGTTTTAAAGACAACAGACCAGACCGCCTCCTGGGAATCGTCCGCCAATAATAGCGTTGCCATTTTGGCGGGGAAAACCTTTCTTTGTCCTGTCTCGAGGGTTGATCTACATAATTTATGAGCTTATCAAATTGGTGGATAATTTCTTCATGGGACCATTAAAATAGAACCATGCATCTTACCACAATGAAATATACATGGGTGAATAAAGGAGAGCAAGGATGTTACAGCGAGTCCAAACTCGACATATAAGGGAAGCATATCAAAGGAGTTATAGTTTCAAGTCAAAAGTAATTGTTAGAAATGACACTAGCACCACTACAGTCATTTAAGCTAAGTCTAAACACTAAGAAAACATGCATGCACTAGACATACACCTCAGGTACATTTTGGCATAGTCATATTAGTATATAAAGTCCTTATGCGTGTGTGCGTGCGTGTGTGTGTGTCTCTGTGTGTGCGCGTGTTGGATTTTGGAGTGCCGTGTCGCCACATGGCCCATGGTAATGTGATCCGAGTTGATCATGATTGTTTGAAGTCGCACTGGAGGTGTTCGGGGATCTATCACACAGTCATAAAACGTGTCCAGGAGGTCTGTAACTATCCGACAGGCCGGAGCCAAAACGTTGATTTACAAACCAAAGTTCAATGAGTTAAGGCTTAAACACAGTTTATGGTGCGCCCGCTAAATTCTGATCGATTGCAGACGCTACAAGCCTTACTTCTGACATGTGGACAATCCTACGCATGGATGCCTACCTAGCAGTAACTTGCCATTTTATAGATGAAAATGGCAAGCTCTGAACCATTTTACTAGGTGTAGAGCAGTGTTTCTCAACTCCAGTCCTCGGGACCCACTGCTCTGCACATTTTGTATTCATTCCTTATTTAACGCATCTGATTCAGATCATCAGCTCGTTAGGAGAGACTCCATGACCTGAACTGAGTGTGTCAGGTAAGAGAGACATACAAAATGTGCAGAGCAGTGGGTCCCGAGGACTGGAGTTGAGAACCACTGGTGTAGAGCATTTCCCTAAAAGCCATACAGCTAAGAACTTGTCTACTGGACACATCAAGCTCATGGAGGAGTGGGGCATAAAGGACAAAGTGAAGTGCCTGGTAACTGATGCGGCAGCTAATATTATTGCATGTGTAAGATCATTAAATGTTAGACATGCAATATGCATTGCACATGCACTAAAACTCATTGTGAGGAAGTCCTTTGATGACATCAGTAGCGTAAATGAAATTAGATTCAAATGTAGGAAATATTATAATAAACATATTTCCGAACAAGCACTACAGCAAAAGAAAGACTGGCCCAAGTACAGGAGCAGATGGGGAGACCAGTTCTGAAGCTGATAATTGAAGTGGACACTCGCTGGAACAGCGCTGAATTCTCAATTCAGGAGGAAGTTGTAACTGGTACGTGACAGGGACTCTGGGACTCAGCTTTTTGCAGGGAAGGCGCATCCGGATGTCTCTTGTGGATAACCAGACCTTATCTCCGGGTCGGAAAACCGGTGCTTGCGAACGGCGAAGATGTGAAGGTGTGCTGAATCCCAGACTCTCTCGCTCTCCCGGAACCAATAATCCACCGCCGGGACATCTGATGGTTCCCCATCCCAGGGGAACAGTGGGGGCTGATAGCCGAGCACGCACTGGAAAGGGGTGAGACCAGTGGTAGGCTGACGGAGAGAGTTTTGGGCATACTCGGCCCAGCCCAGGAACTGGTTCCAGGAGTTCTGGTGGCCATGACAGAAGGTACGCAGTAGGGCTGGGCGATATGACGATATTATCGTATATCGACGATGTCTCCTATGTATCCCGATATCGAATATAACTTTCAGCCTACAGACGATAATCGACAATATCGTAAAAATGACAATTGATAAAGCTAGGAAGTTGTCAAATACATTATAAATAGTCTAGTAGTTACCATACACTTACCTTTTTATTGTTTTTGATGCATATAGTACGTGTTAAGCAAAACATTGAAGGTAGGCTTAGGTTAAGACATCTGTTCTCTTTACACATACGCAGATAGAAGCACGTTACAAATAACGAACTGGACATAGCTTGGCTACAAGTTTTAAACGGCTCTAGAAATATTATAGGCTATTAAAATATATTTATTAGAATATAAATAATACAAATAATCAAACGTGGAAAGTAAAATTTAAAAGACTAACGCTAAAAAGAAAATGAAAGTGAAACCTTTGAACAAATATTTTATTCACACAATGCCATAAGGATAGACAAATTGCATTTATCTATTAAACAATTTTTCTTTTTAAATCAAAGTATTTATGTGGAGGAAAAACAAACCACCTTAACAGTTGCGTATGGAAAATCAAAATCATCAATCAAAATTAAAATTAATTAAAATTAAATTAAATTGATTTAAAATGATTTCGGTTTTTAACAGACACAATTTATTTAATTTAACCTAAAAGACACAAGTTATTCAATTTAAACTAACTAAAATCACCTTAACAGTTGCGTACAGTTGAAAATCTTTTTTTTTAAATCATCAATTCATCAAATTAAATTCATCAATCAAAATTAAAATAAATATGATTTCGGTTTTTAATATTTGTATTTGTATTTATTATTTATAGACACAAATTATTTAATTTAACCTAAAAGACACAAGTTATTTAATTTAACCTAACTAAAATCATCATAACGGTTGCATAGGCTACAGTTAGAAATATAATTTTTTTTAAAAAGAGAAAAAAAATCATCATTCAATTAATCAAAAATCAAAATCGTCATTCAAAATTAAAACAAATTTCGTTTTTTAAACAAAATTTTTAAAAAATAAAATCCAAACACCATAAAGTTATTTCATTGAACCTAATGTTTCTAAAACATTAAGCTAACGAAGCAATCTAACGCAAGTTTCTAGACAGGAAAGCGAGCATATTCACCTTTTCCGGGGTTAAAGCATTGAGGAATGGGGTGACAATTTGTCCTGCTGCGCTAAAAACCCTTTCTGAAGGACTGCTTGTTGCAGGCACACACAAAAATTTCCGCGGTACAAGAGACATGAGCGGGAATCGGCTTTCGTTATTTTTCCACCACGCAAGTGGGTTCTCCTCTCCGTCTATTACATCCTCCAAAAGATAGGCCGCGAGCTCAGCCGCTGCCCGATCCGCCTCACTCGTAGGTGGTTTTTTGGTCTTTCCCAGGAGATCACTCAGTGTGTTTTTTTTCTTCTTCAAAGGCACCTCTTGAGCGATGGTGATTGCTTGTTGTTCTTCCGCATTCTCAAGATTTTTCATTCGACGGCACTCTGTGATGGCATTAAGCATTTCTGTCCTAGTTTCCTCCAGTTCGTTTAAATTAAAGCTTCCTCTGTAGCGGGGATCAAGCAAAGTGCTGATTCTGAGAAGTTTTTGGGTTGCGTGGTTGTCATATTTGGCGTCTAATTCCTCCAAGATGCCAGTCTTAATTTTTTTACATAGATGTGTGTCATCGCGTGTTTCCGTTAAGACTCGGCGTGTGTGTTGTAGCACTGGGGTGACAGACGAAACAGTAACATATGTTTCTCCTGACAAAACGTCGGTCAATTCTGCTACAGGCTTCAGTCCATTGTTAACAGACTCCAGGACTGAAATATCTTGCCACGTTAAGTTTGGTATTGGACGTCGGCTTTTGTCATCCGCAAAGACCCGTCGCATTGCTGGAATCTGCTCCAGAATCCTTTCTGTCATCTTCAGATTCGAACCCCAGCGCGTTGGACAGTCCTACAATTAATTAATAAACAATACAAATAACATTACTATTTAATGTATAAGCTTGTAGCCTATTTTAAATATTAAAATACAGATGTTATAATAAATATATAATTAAAAAATGAAAAAAATATATATAAATAAATAAAATCATGTTGGCTATATAGGCCTATTTAAAATAGCCTAATAAAATACAATATATAAAATAATGGTGACGCTTTACAATAAGGTTTCATTTGTTAACATGAACTAACCATGAGCAGCCTACATTTGTATAGGCTACTGTAGGCTATTTGTTAATCTTTGTTAGTTAATAAAAATACAACTTATCGTTGTTTGTTCATGTTAGTTCATTAACTAATGTTAACAAATACAACTTTTGATTTTAATAATTAGTAAATGTTTAAATTAACATTAACAAAGATTAATAAATGAAGTGCAGTTCTTTATTAGGCCTTGTTCGTGTTAACCAATGTTTACTAATGAAACTAATGCGTTACCAAAATAATATAAATTAATAATGATATTAAAATATAATGTATTTAAAAAAAAGTATTCTATTAGCTTACCGTTACAAGAGAGTGATGGGGGGATGTTGAGCTCCTCTTGCGCTCTCACAAGTTCACGTCTTCGGTGCCAACTTTTCGAGAAAGCCCCATTAATGGCCCGGCATACACCAAATGCTCTGTCTGTACTGGCCTTCTCCTTCTGTAGTGAATTGTTTATGGCGACGTTCAAATTATGCCCAAAACAATTGAACCATGGCCAATTTAGCTGCCGTACTGCTGCAACGATATTAGCTCCATTGTCTGTGGTGACACATTAAATTTTTCAAATGAGGCCGCTATTGCTGGATGGTGTATTTGGATATGGCTGCGGAGATTAGTGGTCTGCCAATCTTTAACCTTTACTTGTTTCTTGCACAGCTTGCAGATAGCCTCTGTTGGATCCGCTGGTTCGCCATTTGTATTTGGATTAAATCCATAATATTGCCAAATTAACGATGAACATCTTTTCTTGGATATTAAGCCGTCTTCCTCCATTTTTGAATTTGACGTTGAACGCGAGGGATGGCGCGGGCGGGGCCAGCGCGGAGTAGACGATATTATCGGATATCGCGATATTTTTGAAGGCGATTATCGGCCAAAAAAAATGTACATATCGCCCAGCCCTAGTACGCAGGAAACGGCCAATCTCCTGAATCTTCCGCTCCGTCTGCCCGTTCGTCTGCGGATGGTAACCAGACGAGAGGCTGATGGTCACATCTAGGAGCTTGAAAAAGGCTTTCCAGACGTGCAAGATGAATTGTGGACCTCGGTCTGACACAATATCTTCAGGTAATCCGAAATGTCTGAATACATGGTTAAAAAGGAGTTCCGCTGTAGACAAAGCTGAAAGTCCTGGGAGTGGAATCAATCGACATGACATGGAAAATCTTTCCACTACAACCATAATGCAGGTATGTCCATCTGAAGCCGGTAGATCTGTGACGAAATCAACTCCTAGATGTGACCACGGGCGAGTTGGAACGGGCAGAGGTTGTAGTTTTCCGGAGGGAAGATGGCGGGGGCTCTTAGACATGGCACATTCCCTGCACCCCTTTACGCACCTCCTGACATCAGCTGCAATGTTGGGCCACCAGAAGCGCTGTTTAAGCAGCGAGAGGGTTTCATTGACCCCTGGGTGGCCAGTGCCCAGCGACTTGTGGGAGGAGTGAATGAGTGGGATGCGTCGTGCCCGTGGAATATACTGCAAACCTGGGGGGCAACCTGGTAGAGTGTTGGTGGAGGCATTGGACTCGGGTAGTGTCTCCTCAGACCAGGTTATGGGGCTGACTATGAGGCTCTCTGGAAGTATGGGCTCTGGATCTTCAGGACCTTCCTCGGGACTGTGGATGCGTGATAGAGCATCAACTTTCACATTCTTGGAGCCAGGACGATAGGAAATGGTGAAATTGAAACGTGTGAAGAACAATGCCCATCTTGCTTGACGTGGATTTAACCTTTTGGCTTCACGCAGGTACTCCAGATTCTTATGGTCGGTAAGTACTAGGAAGGGATGTCGGGCTCCTTCGAGCCAATGCCTCCACTCTTCCAGGGCGAGCTTGATGGCGAGCAGCTCCCTGTTGCCGATGTCATAATTAATCTCCGCCGGGTTGAGTTTGCGGGATAAGGCGGCACATGGATGGAGTCTACTCGGTTTCCCCTGCTGCTGAGACAGGACCGCTCCCACTCCTGTGGTGGATGCGTCGTCCTCGACCATGAAAGGGAGTTCTGGATCCGGATGAACAAGGAGGGGAGCGGTTGTGAAGGCGATCTTGAGGTTCTCGATTGCTTTCTCCGCTGCTGGGTTACAGGACAGAGACTTGGGCTTACCACGGAGTAGGTTGGTTAGTGGAGAAGTGATGGTGCTGTAGTTCTTGATAAATCTTCGATAGAAATTGGCGAAGCCAAGGAATCTTTGCAGCTCTTTGACAGTGGTGGGAAATGGCCAATCCTTGATAGCGGAAACCTTCTTCTCGTCTATGTGGACGCCACTGTGATCGATGTTGTAACCCAGAAACTGCACTGAGGGCTGATGGAAACTGCACTTCTCTGCCTTTAAGAACAGGTAATAATCCCTTAGGCGTTGAAGGACCTCCGCAACGTGATGGCGATGTTCGGCCAGGCTCCGGGAGTAGATGAGGATATCGTCGATGTACACGATCACTGACTTGTGCAGGAACTCCCGGAGCACCTCATGCATGAAATCCTGGAATACGGAGGGGGCGTTGACGAGTCCATATGGCATGACCAGATACTTGTAGTGTCCAGTAGGGGTCACAAAGGCCGACTTGGAACTCGACTTGGACCTGGTAGTGCCGGGAAGCAACCAGGAAAACAATTATTACCCCACTTCAGGACGTCTCCTGTCCGCCAGGAGATGATGGGATCATGCTGCTCCAACCAAGGGTGCCCCAGAATCACGTCAGATGTTGAATCCTCCAGAACCAGCATATGAATCTCCTCCTGATGAAGAATGCCAATCTGCAGGCGCAGAGGGCCCACCATGTGACGAACTTGACGGAGAGGACGACCAGTTACTGCATGGATCTGGTAAACTTTTGGCGAACTGACGGTCTTGATGTTGAGCTGGCGACAGAGGGCTCCGGAGATGAAATTTCCAGCTGACCCAGAGTCGATGAAGGCATTGACTGGAAGACAAATATCAGCAGCAGTAAGGTTGGGGATAATAGTGAGTGGATTTTGATGGTTTAACGTATGAAGGATAGGGTTGGGTATCGTTTGAATTTGAACGATTCCGATTCCGATTTCGATTCCTTGTTTCGATTCCGGTTCCTAACGATTCTCGATTCCGATTCTTTTAAGAGGCAGGGTCAAAAAAAGTTTAGGATATTTTAAATGAGCTAGCTAACCAACGGTCTTTCTGAAGGAAATAGTCTGACCTTCTCCATCAATTTTAATTCTATGAAATTTTTACTTTTTATGAACTTTACTATGAATTTCTCACAGGGCTGTTTTCAACTACAATTTAAATATCAAATCTATGAACTTGAATATAAATATTATAAATAATGAATATATTTTCACAGGGGTACACTTTCCTCAAGAGAGCTTTATTTTTGAAAACCATGAAAACACATTTACACATGAGTGTATGATGCTGCAGGTACTTGAACATGTTACCGTGCTCCCACTGATGGGCTAACCTGGTGCAGAATAGCAAATAAACAATAAGAAACAACTTGTAAAACCCAGTCCAGATTAGCAGCAGGTACAGTATAAAATCAGAAACAGTTCTTGTTTAGGAAAATGATCATATCTGCCTTCTCAGGCAGGATGCGTGAGCGTTCTGGACAGATAGTATCTCCTGCTGTGGAGAAAACACGTTCGCAGTGGAGGACGGTCGGCGCAGTGCGTCAAAGACGGGGCACACATTTATTTCTACTCCATGAGCTCACTTCGGTAAAGTTGGTTTTATATTCGCACATTCTGACTTCTGATAAATTCAGACTTTCCAATAAATGTGCAATAAATTAATGTTTGCGGATTTTAAGCAGCGACATGATATTGACAACCAACGATTGTCAACTTACAACATTTTTCACAGTCGATCAAAATAGGCAAGTATTGTTTTAATGGCATATTTACTTGTGAATGTCCACTGAATGTCCAATGTAGTGTGATTAACAAAGCTATTGAATACGGATGCCCGAATGTGCGAATATAAAACCAACTTTACCGAAGTCATGAACTCGGAGGTGCTTTATCATGTTCGACGTGCACCCTCCTATGCACGAAACAATCTTGCCGCAAATGTTGCATTTTGGCGAGATTTCGTTCTGTTTAAAAAAAGTGAAGCCACACTTTGGACCGCCGACGCACGCTACCCATGTTCGACTCGCTCGGTTATGCCAACACTTCCGATGGACGCTTCTTCGTTGGTGTTCAGCGGTTTCTTCTTCCAGTCGGCGGACTGTGAATCGAAACTAGGAATCGAAATTTAAACTTTTGAACGATTCCGGGAAAATCGCAAAGCTAGTCCCGGTTCCAATCGATACTCGATACTCGATACCCAAGCCTAATGAAGGATGACACTCACCATAGATCGCACTGGACGAGTGGGGCATTCAGCTCTGAAATGCCCGGGATGGCCACAATATAAACAGAGACCCTGGGTCAGCCTCCTCTGTCGCTCAGCTGGAGAAAGACGTGATTTGTCAATCTGCATGTCGAATAGTTGCTGGTTTTGGTGCTCTTCTATGCACAGCTGCATACGAGTGACGAATCTTATTGACAGTTGGATAAACTTCTCGAGCCCGATGGTGTCCTCGTATGCAGCGAGATGCAACCGCACACGGGGATCCAACCCTTGACGATATCTGGAGATGAGGGCTTGTTCGTTCCAACCACTTGCTGCCGCTAGAGTTCTGAACTGTAAAGTATAATCAGAGACAGATAAAGCACCCTGTTTTAAATTACAGTCATTCACCTAGGGAGGACTCCCATGAAGGTTTTCAAAAAACTTCCTTGAAATGACTAATAAAGCTTGAAAGGGATTGCATGACAGGACTGTTCTGAGTCCAAAGGGGTTCCGCCCAGCGGAGTGCTTTACCGTCCAGTTGTTGAAGTATGAAGGCGACTTTCGCCTTATCGTCAGGAAACAGGTGCGGTTGCATCTCCAAAACCAGCGAACATTGCAGGATGAATCCGTTGCCATCCTCCGCCGCGCCAGAGAAGGGCGCCGGTTTGGCCATATGACTGGCGATCACAGACGGAGAAGAAGCAGCGTGGAAGTGCTCACTGGTGGTGATGGCGTAGATGAACTGGTGAGTGCAACGAAGTGCTGTAACCAGGTCCTGGAATGGGTCTGCAGTGCTCATCGTGGCTGCTCAGCGGTGTAGGTTTCTGTTACATACAGAGGAGGTCGGAGACACAGGTACAGTTTACGATGTTTATTGAGACAACCAGAGCAGTGAGCAGGTGAGTGAAAGTAGACGAAGTTTCCAGACAGGATATATATCAAGACAGTAATACTTGACTTGATGTTCACACCAGATTGGATGAGAACAGACAGACTTGGAACAGGAACAACACAGTGACACTCACGAAGGACTGGAGAACACTGAGGATCAAGGAAACACTCTGGAGTCAGGTAAGGAGTCCGTAAGGTAAGCATTCAGGTAAGTATGCGTTAACGAGACCAGACGATGACTGTGAGTGTAATTTATAGTGCTGGTGATTGAGCTGGTGATGAGTGTCAGGTGCGTGTGATCAGTACTCTGGTGAGGGAGTGCGACGTGATTGGCTGGGTGCAGAGCCTGGTGTGTCTGT
Organism: Anabarilius grahami; assembly: GCA_003731715.1. Classification (NCBI taxonomy): domain Eukaryota; kingdom Metazoa; phylum Chordata; class Actinopteri; order Cypriniformes; family Xenocyprididae; genus Anabarilius; species Anabarilius grahami. The sequence goes on along the minus strand of RJVU01049890.1, from coordinate 527,543 downwards.
GACACCCACCAAGTTTTTTTTTTTTCACCATGCGGTTCAGGGCTTCCGTAAATAATAAATATAAGGAAATAAATGTATGAATAATTTTTTTTTTTTTTTTTTTTTTNAGCTTTTCTAAGTATATTTATTTATATATTTATTTATTTATTTTTGCTTTTTTACATTTCTTTGTATATTTATTTATTTTTAATTTCGGCAGACTTGGCATTCCGTACAACATGACATACAGAAGCATATAACTGCCTCCGCTTAAATAGTATTTGTATAGTATGAGCTTTACATGTATTAACAAGGCTTTACTGATCTTGTAGAAGCATTTAAATAAAGAAAATGTGTTAACCTGAAATTATGACTCTGAAGACTTTAAACACTATAATCATTTTATTGATCACAGACACTGTAAACACAACCTGATGGCAAAACTAAAACAAATCAAGTGACCAACAGAATTATCAAATAGAATAGGCTAGGGAATGTTAGCTAATAATAGTTAATGGTAACGTTAGATTGTGAGTGGATTTAGATTGCTTGGAGCTGTTTACAATGGGCTAGCAAAGCATATTCACACAAATAAAATGTTAAACAGCTGCTAGTTTACAACAATACACTTACATTCATATACAGGAGATTTCTCAGTGTTTTTTCCAGTAGCCCCTCACTGCAGAACACTCGAGATCCAGGGGGCGGAGTCGGGTATAGGTTAAGGCAGGGGTAGGCAAGATCGGTAGCCTGGATGCCAGCCGAACTTAGCCCCGCCCACAACATTTTGAGGTCGGGGAGTTCGGTCTGGACTCGATCCGTAGAGGAGTAATTATGCCCGAACAGAAACTGTTCGGACCAATCACATTGTCAGGGCGATGATTGACAGATTATCACCAGAAACGTAATCAGCCACGTCATCAAAGAGCGCTTGGGTTGAATTAGTTTACAACAATGATGGCTGGTGTTGAAGAACCTGAAGAACTGAGATGTGTAGATTCCGCCATCGTGTCCGTTATAGAAGATATCGACAGATAGAGAATTATTGGAGAATTTGATCGTATATGCATTTACCTTTAATACTTCTCTCAAAAATTAAGCTCGTGTTGGCAAGTACTCTGTGTATACTTAAATTCTTTTTACAACACTTCTACATCTTCTACTAGTTCCAGCATGTGTGCAGTTGAGTTCTGTTAACAACTATGCGTCGCTCAACACACGTCACTTACTCTGTAGCTCTGATTGGTTGTAGGTCTATCCAATTGAGGTCTTTCCTGGATCGGTTGAAATACGCCCCCATAATCAAAGCCCAATGGAGCAGTATCAGACTCATATTCTAACTAGAATTGAGTATGACCACTGTGGCGACCAGGGCGGGCGAGAGCCGTGAGAGAACGGCGCGAGGCCGGTGGCGCGAGAGTTAATGAGCTCCACCTGGGAGGCGCACCGGCCTCGAGTCTCTCACGGAGGAGCTCCGGGAGCATAAAAGGAGGAGCGACGACAGTGAAGGACGAGAGAGGACCTGGCCTGGACTTTATTTTATTTTATGTTTTATTATGTTTGTGTGGCCGGCAGACGTCCGCGAGGGTCTGCCGGCATTACTTTCGTTTTGTTCTGTTTATTTTGAATTAAAGTTTCATTGAACGTTCGCCGGTTCCCGCCTCCTTCTTCCCATATTTACGAACTGCGTTACAACCACGTCAGGCTACAAGTTCGGTCCTAGAGAGCCACTGTCCTGCAGAGTTTAGTTCCAACCCTGGAAAAAAACCTTCAGCTTCCTAGCTCCAACCCTGGAAAAAAACCTTCAGCTTCCTATAGCCTTAGTAATCCTGAAGAGCTTGATTAGCTTGTTCAGGTGTGTTTGATTAAAGTTGGAGCTAAACTCAGCAGGACAGCGGGACCGAACTTGCCTACCCCTGGGTTAAGGGATATGTAAAGTGGGAGGAGTTGGATCCAGATCCAGGGGGTGGAGATGGGTAGGTTTAGATCCATGGGGCAGAGACGGGTAGGTTTAGGGATCTAGATCCAACCCCACCCACTGGATCTTGTGCTCTGCAGTGAGGACCATCTCTTTTTTTTTCTGGGAATCTCCCACTTGATTTGTGAAAGGCCTATTCCAGTTTGAAAACACCCCTTTTTGTTCCGCAGAGACCTCATACTCGCTGAACACGCCCCAGTTTCTTGACTCCACCCCACGTCAAAACAGTGCCATGAAGTGAACAGTGCACAGAAAAGTGCAGCACAAAGGGAAAACGGTATTGTGAGCTCACACTTGACTGAAACGCAGAATAAAATGAGCGTTGCAAATGAAGTAGTAGGTGTGACCATGGAAAATATCTGTTGCAGAGATAAAATAGGATCAGAGTTCATAAGCTTCTTTTACAGCTGTCATTGATTTTTGCAGTTAATTATATCTGAATTTTTTTTTTAACATTTACAGTACATTCATCACCCGCCCCTTGACCTNNNGACCTCATATATATATAATAATTATAAAAAATTATAATAATATTATTATAATAACAAAAGTTCTGTCAGTTCAGAACTGACATTAAAGGAATTAGGTGTCCATAAATTAGTCCATAAATTATAATTTAACAAGAATTAGGCTAACAAGGAAACTTGTGGCTAATAAACATGATGAATATGGCACTAAGCCCTCAAAAGGGGTAAACCCTCATCAAAAATAAATAAATAAAAACTAAATAAATAAGTACATGGTGTAAGAATACTAGACCAAAAAAAAATAAAAAAATACAATATACATACATATATATACTAGGGCTGTAAGAAAATATTGATACACATGAATATCGCCATATTATGTTTGGCGATACTGTATCGATTCTCAAAAACACTGTATATGTCACAGACACTTCAGGCTCCACCGTCCACCAATCACAACGCACTCAATCACCAGAATACTAATCACCGCCACCTGCACCTCATCATTGCACAAATCAGCAGCACTACAAAGAGCACACACACACAGCACTCCATGTCCGGTCTCGTTTACAGATACTCCAGTAAATGCTTACCTCAAGGACTCCCTGCTTAATACTTACCTGTATCCAGCGTGTCTCCTTCCCTCTGTGTCTCCTGTCTCCTGTGTGTGAGTGCCCAACCTGTCTCCAGCGATCTCCAGCTCCAGCGTGTTCACAGACTTCCATACCTGCAAAAGATAAGGACAGTAACTATCTCCATTCTACTCATACATCCATCTACGTTTATATCTCTGCTTACCTGATTACTGCTTCATGCTCTACTGGTGTCAATAAACTCCCATTACCTGTTTACATCTGTGTCTGACTCCTGTGTACCGTAACAGAGGACCGGACCAACACCGCAGACCCAGTATGAGCCAACCAGATCCATTTCAAGCGCTGGTGGATGCGCTCCGGAGAACACTCACCACCAATCCACCGTCACCATCACCCGTCACTTCTCCCTCACCTGCACCAGCGGTAGCCACAGCCAGCACCGTCAGTTCTCCTTCACCACCCGTATACGCCAGTCCCATGGCCAGACCAGGGCCCTACTCAGGATCGGCGGAGGACTGGAGCGGATTCCTGCTGCAGTGCGAACTGGTCCTGGAGATGCAGCCGCACCTGTACCCGAACGACACTTCGAAAATAGCGTTCCTCATATCACAGTTAAACGGCAAAGCATTAAAATGGGCAGACTCCATCTGGTCGCAACACGGTGCTGTCACTCAGTCATATTCTGCCTTCATTTCTCATTTCCGAGAAGTGTTTGGAAAACCCTTGACAGATTCCTCTGCTGGTGAGAAACTTTACAATCTTAAACAAGGTACTATGTCTATCTATGATTATGCTTTGCAGTTCAGAACGCTTGCTGCCGCCGGTGGATGGAATGAACAGGCGTTGATTACCACCTACCGTCAAGGATTGGAACCTCGGGTGCGGCTGCAACTCGCTGCATGCGAGGACACCATCGGCCTTGAGAAGTTCATTCAGCATTCTATTCGCTGCGCCACTCGCATGCAAGCGTGTCTCCAAGAACATCAGGACCAGTTCCTTCCCATCTCATCACTCTGCCGATCCGAACCCGTCAGCTCCCCAGAACCAGCCAACGACCCCATGGATGTAGAGAATTCCCGCTTAACTCCTTCAGAGCGACAACGCCGGGTGACCCTCCACTTGTGTCTGTATTGTGGAGCTCCTGGGCACATAATATCGGCGTGCCCCATTCGACCTCCATGACCCATGGTGAGTGCCATTATCCCTTCTCTCAAGAAGATGAAACCACTCTCCACGGTTGTCAATCTTACTGCCGGTGATGTTTCCATTACAGTGGTCACGCTCCTCGACTCAGGGTCAGCCGGTAACTTCATCTCCGGCGCCCTCTGCCGGCAACTACGTCTCAAGACCTCTCCGTCTCCGACGGTCTACCAGATCAACTCCATAACTGATAGACCCCTCAGCCGTAAGCAGGTCCGCAGGATTGGTGGACCACTCAAGCTTCAAGTCGGATTACTACACCATGAGGATATCCATCTGCTGGTTCTGGAGGATTCCACCGCTGACGTGGTTCTAGGGCGCCCCTGGTTGGAGCAGCATAATCCAACCATCTCATGGAACACCGGCGAGATCCTGAAGTGGGGCGAAACCTGTTTCTCCGGGTGCATCTCTGAACTTCCTGTACCACTACTTCCTCCTTCAGAACTCTCCCTTGGTGCCACATCCATCGAGAGCCCCATAGAGAAACGTTCCATCGACATCCCCGAATGTTACGCCCCCTTCAGTGACGTCTTCTGCCCTCAGAGAGCCTCCAAGCTGCCTCCACAACGGCCATGGGACTGCGCCATCGACCTGCTTCCGGGTGAACCAGTGCCAAGGGGTAAGATATATCCCCTAGCCATCCCGGAGGAGAAGGCCATGGAGAAATATATCAAAGAGGCCCTTGCTCAAGGATACATCCGCCCGTCTACTTCCCCTGCTGCTTCCAGCTTCTTCTTCGTGGCTAAAAAGGACGGAGGCTTG
>RJVU01049890.1:508225-518965 GCA_003731715.1 Anabarilius grahami | reverse complement strand
AAAAAAAACGAGCTCATTGAAGTAATGATTACATGTTAACAAATGATTAAGGATATATAGAAAAATTTTGCATTGGTGCATGTTGATCCAAAATTTGTGTCATCTGAAGACCTCGCAGGGGGTTGGGGTCATATCTTCACAAGTGTTGAGACATCTGAAATCTGTTGAGACATCTGAACCCATTAGTTTTAGCAGAAATAGAAAATACATATGCATAAATATGTACATTACATAAATAATAATAATAATATATATATAAAAAATAAAAATAAGAATTGAAAAAAAAGAGGGGGGGGGGCATGAAAATAAGAAGAGGTTCAGGCATGTCACTCCATCTTAGAGGGAGGAGAGTTGTTCAAAATATCTTATGAAGGGGGACCAAATAACCTGAAACTTACGCTTCGAACCTTGAATCGTATATTTAATCTTTTCCAACCTAATGTGAAACATTACTTCTTTCATCCAGCTGCTATGGGTTGGAGGGTCTGCCCTTTTCCACTATATCTTAATTTTTACAATTCATTTTGTTTGCAAAACTTTTTTTTTTTCTCTCAATATTTTTTTATTTTTATTTGCGATTCAATATTTTTGTTTGCAAAAAAATTTTTTTCTTTTGCAAAACTATATGGTGTGATTTTGACTCCATTATAGCTTTCAGCCTTCGTCGCGCTGTGTTGATGCAATCGGCTTCTTGGAAGGACCTGGCCTTCATGCAGCCCCTGAATTGGAACACAGCTTACAGTAGCTGTCTCTCATTTTGAAGGCTGGGAGGTCGCATTTGTTGGCCGCATACATCATGAAGGATGTCTTATTTCAGAAAAGTAACCATTATAAAATTGTTATTCCTAGTGAAGCATAATTGAAACATGCATCACTAGACAGGTACTGTACATAATCTAGCTAACAATTATAATTAATTTACAGCTGAAATGTTGCAGGTATATGACATTCAAAGTATTTATCATAATGTACTTTAAAGGTGCCCTAGATTCAAAAATTGAATTTACCTTGGCATAGTTAAATAACAAGAGTTCAGTACATGGAAAAGACATACAGTGAGTCTCAAACTCCATTGTTTCCTCCTTCTTATATAAATCTCATTTGTTCAAAAGACCTCCGAAGAACAGGCGAATCTCAACATAACACCGACTGTTACGTAACAGTCGGGGTGTACGCCCCAATATTTGCATATGCCAGCCCATGTTCCCAACATTATGAAAGGCATTAGACAAAGGCAGAACGTCTGGATGTGCAAAGCTGAATCAACAGACTAGGTAAGCAAGCAAGGACAATAGCAAAAAATGGCAGATGGAGCAATAATAACTGACACGATTCATGATAACATGATATTTTTAGTGATATTTGTAAATTCTCTTTCTATATGTTTCGTTAGCATGTTGCTAATGTACTGTTAAATGTGGTTAAAGTTACCATCGTTTTTTTACTGTATTCACGGAGACAAGAGCCATCACTATTTTCATTTTTAAACACTTGCAGTCTGTATAATGCATAAACACAACTTCATTCTTTATAAATCTCTCCAACAGTGTAGCATTAGCCGTTAGCCACGGAGCATAGCCTCAAATTCATTCAGAATCAATGTAAACAGCCAAATAAACACTGTACTTACGCGATTAGACATGCTGCATGACGAACACTTTGTAAAGATCCATTTTGAGGGCTATATTAGCTGTTTGAACTTTTTTTATGTTGTTTAAGGCAAGCGCGAGCTCTGTGGGCATGGAGCATGATATTTAAAGGGCCACACACCCTGAATCGGCTCATTTATAATAATGCCCCAAAATAGGCAGTTAAAAAAATGAATTAAAAAAAATCTATGGGGTATTTTGAGCTGATACTTCACAGACACATTCAGGGGACACCTTAGACTTATATTACATCTTTTAAAAAAAAATTCTAGGGCACCTTTAAATAACATTATAAAAAAAAAATATGTCAGAAAAATGTAAGTTCTGCTGTTGCTCATAAATACCAGTAGTTACTTCATAAAACGAAGACGTTTTCATGTCACCATCAGTGTCCCATTGTATAGTGAATCAGGTCTTTACTGCGCTTACAGTTGCCGAATTTGTGTACACAATATACTGATTCTGTGTTTAATTAGTTCTATAATTACCTGGTTGTGCCATGAAACATCATAAAAACAACAGTGTGTATCTAATTCTAAACTACATCAGGCTTACAAAAACAAGTCAACAGCTCTGTGTACTGTCATACAAATGTCATTGAAGTACTTCTGACACATACCTGAATAAAAGTGTAGGTAAAACAAATAGTTGAGTGGTTGTTTTTACCAATAGTGTTTAAGGCATTGCTCTTGAAGGAAAATAATGATTGAGATGGCTTTGAAATGCAGACATCAAGGTCAAGGTAAGAAATTGTGTAACACAAAAGATATATAAGACAAACAAATTAGATTTAAATCTACTTCTTTTAGCTAGCTAGGAGCCTATAGCATAAATAGACTAGTTAGCTGTCCAATGAATAGGCTACAAAACTGCTCCATATTACAAAGCAATTGTAAATCATCCAAAATAAATGCCATGATCACTAGATTTTATACAGGTGTTACTATAATTATTTTGTAAATGGTGATCAGTAACCAAATATTGTTATCATGGCAGTTATCATCTGCCATTTGCCTTGGTGTGGCTTCTCACTTTTTGTAGACAATACAAAAGGCAGAGTACACTACAGTAACTTCAAAAAAGTGGTCAAAAGTCAAGTTTGAGCTCGTTATTTTATGTAGATAATTTTCATTACTAAAACATACAAGTGCCAAACATACAGTGTCCTACCTATAATTAATGTGGTTGGACAACTAAAAATCTTTAAAGTCATTTTTTTTCAGTTCCACACAGTTAAGGTCTTTTGCCTTTGTTAGGCAGATTTGATGTTAGATTAAAAGCTTGTCAGGCATCAATTTGAAGAAGTGCACATTTTATGGCATTGTATTTATCTGCAATCATTTCTACAGCCACAAGATGTCGTTGTATCATCCCGTGTTGTGTACCCAGCTAGTGCAATTACATTTAATCCAAAGAGATTTACAAATAAGAAGTGCAAGCAATTTATCACTCAAGAGGCAATAATAATATTAACAGTACTAAATTACTAAGGTACTGCTGAGTAAACCAGAAGAGTAAACCTAAAGCAGAAGTGTAAATGTGGAGATATTATAATATATTACTACAGTTTTTAATTAATGAAAATACAAGTTTTTTGTAATGTGTTTCCAACAGGTTTTGTTATACAAGTCATTGACAAATAAAGCTTCAAAAAAGTTATTTTTTAAAAATCTTTTCAAAACTGATGAAATGCATATTTTGAGTCATGAACAATGTTTAAACAAGTTTTAGTTGTTACATAACATTTCAAAATGTTTAAAATCTTTTTNTTATTCTTTTGACAAAATGTTTAAATTTTTTTTTTTTTTTTTTTGGTCAGGTGGTACAACCAAATATTTGTAAATATATATCTTTGTACCACCTGACAGGAACCAACCTACCTATACTTGAAATTAGCAGTTGTTATCAGTATTTGACAAACCTTTTCACTCTGCCACAACCCAGCAAGCAATTTTATGTCTAAAAGACATCTAATAGCCATCAAATCACAGCCCGGCCATCTAGGCAACGAGGCAAAATTTGGGCTGTCACAGTGAAAATCTAATAGACATCTAACCATAACCCAAGAGTAGACTAGTCATCAATTAGATGGCTATTAGCCGACTACAAATTTATGTCTAATAGATGGTGAATATGGGTCTAGGCTAAAACGAGGCAAAATTTGGGCTGTCAGTGTAAATCTAATAGACGTCTAACCATAACCCAAGAATAGACTAGTCATCAAATATACAGCAAATGAATGACTACATCTATACATGTAATATACAACAAAATAATGGCTAAAGGATTCTTTTCACTTAAATATAACAGGTTCTCATAAATGACAATCCATCCAAACAAATTAAATATAAAGGTTTTATTTATATTAAATATAAATAAATATAAAGGTTTTATTTAGAAAAAGAACTCAAGATAATACAAAATGATAAAAAATAATGAAAATTAAATTTTACAAATACAATACAAATAAACAGTTTTTTTTGTTTGTTTTTTTTAAATATATGGAACATTTTACAACTTAAGATAATAAAATATAAAACATTGACAAAAAAGGTAAATAAAAAAGGTTAACAATGTTTTTGGTTTATAAAACAACCTGATTAATTGACGATTCCATGTTTTATGTAAAGCACTTTGAAGTACCTTGTTGTTGAAATGTGCTATACAAAATAAACTTGCCTTGCCAAATCAAAAACTCATATTTTCATATCATAATGATCAAAAGATTGAAAGATATATGAGGCTTTCGTAATAAATAGATGCACAGGTTTAATGTTCACCCCCTTGTATTTAGATAATTAGAGAGGTTTAGGGCACAAGGAAACACAACAGTACATGTGCATGTAGCATGGTAACCCATTTTAGCCCACCGGCAACTATAGTTGCCGCAGAGTATGGTTGTCATTTTCCTTTTGTAAGTATTTTTCTAAATGTTTTCCATGTTTTATGTCTTAATGACATGCAAGAAAACAACCAAATAAAGGATTTCAAGAACAAAAAAAAGGTATTGACTTCCTTCCTGTGACATGAGGCTGTCATCTTCCGACCCCTACTTCTAGGAAGCATATTGAAGGAAAACCCTCCCAAAGAAAAGTAATTTTCATGTTAATATGAAGTATTTTTTGTTGACATATATATATCTACATAATCATGAGGGTCTCTAGAATCATCCAAACAAAAACAAATCTTACAATAGATCTATAGTTTTTTGGTTACTTAGTCAAAAGTCCAAGCAGCAACTATAGTTGCTGGTGGGCAAATGACTTGTAAGTACATATATCATAGGGAAATGGGGAATACTGTGTTTAATGGGTTAATAAATCAAGGTTATTTGTCTTGTTTAGTGCCTTTTGCCTTCATACTATTTTATATTGATATATATTGTTATTTGTTTTTTCATTTATTTATTTTTTGTTTGTTTGTTATATGTGACCCTGGACTACAAAACCAGTCAATAAAGGTCAATTTTTTTTAATTGAGATTTATATATCATTTGAAAGCTGAATATATATAAGCTTTCCATTAATGTATGGTTTGTTAGGATAAGACATTTGGTCGAGACTCAACTATTTGAAAATTTGGAATCTTAAGGTGAAAAAAAAAAAATCCAAATATTTAGGAAATTGCCTTTAAAGTTGTCCAAATGAAGTCCTTAACAAAAATATTTTTTTATACATTTACAGTAGAAAATTTACAAAATATCTTCATCGAACATGATCTTTACTTAATATCCTAATTATTTTTGCCATAAAAGAAAAAAAATCTGTTATTTTGACTCATACAATGTATTGTTGGCTATTGCTACAAATATACCCGTGCGACTTCTGACTGGTTTTGTGCTCCAGGATCCCATATAGGAGTCATTTTTTCTAATGAACGATGTAATTTAACTTTTTTGATTCACAATGCTCTGTTGGAGCAACTTAATGGCTGCACTTTGTTCTGCACTATGTTCCACCACTTTAAAACAAACGGATTTGTTGTTTGATCTGTTTTCATATTCAAGAGATTATAAGCTAAATGCAGCTTTTTTGGGTTCACATCGAATGTTCTTCAACTTTGATTGATCTGTTGAAAGCAGTTATTTTGAGTTAGATGCATAAATGTTATCCTCTTATTCAAATTTTACATTGAAGGGGTGCATATTTGCCCACCGGCAACTAACTTGCCGCACATTCAAATACGTTTTTTAAGAAAAAAAAAAAAAACCTGGGGAAAATAAATGCAGAACATGTTCACATATGACACTATTAATAGGACTATATGCATGATATCATTCAGAAAAATTTGGGCACAAGTGGGTTAATCTAACCACAACATGGCTTACTCTGCACTGTTACCCGCTAAAATGTCACGGTTCCTACACATGATAACAAATAATGTACATAAATAATGAACATGTCAAAATGAAAAACACAGATACTTACAAGACCAAAAGCAGGAAAGAATTTGATTTAACATTAGCTGTTGCTTGCTCTCCGACAGTTGTATGGCGGAAATGTTTATAGCGAGATCTGGCAACAGTGATCGAGAGATCTACTAACTTGCAAGTCTCACGTTGCCAGTGTCATGTCTCCGTAGAGCCACAGTTGCTATCTAGCGGTTGAGAATTGCAATTGTAAATTTTAAAATTACATTTAAAAAAAACTTAAAATTAAAGACAGTCATATATGTGTTGTGTAATATATATNATATATATATATATATATATATATATATCGTAGAATGTGTATGATTGTGTGACAGCAAAAATATGCTGTTTCATTTGGTGGTATATCGTGAATCCCACAAGCTTTGTGGCGGAAAATTACCACAAAGACTATAAAAATTAGACTATAGATTGCCTCGATTTCGGCGGGTGGACTAAAAGCAGACTGCACATAGCCTATCCAATTCAGAGCTAAATCGTGACTCGACCATGTCATGAAATGACACTTACATCTTGTCATTGACATTGCGAATATGATGGGATATCAACCATCTCATGCACTTCCTGTCCAAAAAATACAGTAAATCAGGATTGACTATAGGCAAAGACTATAGAATAACATAAGACGTGTCACTCGCATTGTTTTGAATGGGAGAAAGTGCAATGCGCAATATGGCGGAATAAGTCCCGCCTTCTAAATAAGGGCCAATCGCCGACTGGTAAAATCATTGCGTCACTGCAGCGGCCGTTAGAAGCAACGGTTTCTATACACCTTATTCCAACGCCCCATGACGCTTTGCGCGAATTATGGGAGTAAATGATTTAGCATTGTGTGATACTATTTCAAAGTGATTTCCATTTTAATAAATTGTATGTACCTGTGAAAACAAACCTGGAAAGAGAAGTGAGGCTTCGAGGAGAAAAACTAGAGATTCTTTGTGCATTCCAGTTAGTAATGATATATATCGTAAATTATATCAGGAGAACAGACCACAAATGTGCAGCATATGTTGTCCTTTTTCATACTATTACAGCGGTATGCAAAGGGACAAAATAAAATAATCAAGAGGATAGAAAGCAGCGGCTGAAAAGAGCTCTTGCCAGATATTCTTGTTATAACATGTTACGTTAAAATACCAAGCGTTACGTAATTCTCATGATGTCTGAAAATAAAACTTGAAAGAAAAATTGACAGCTCATTCAGTCAAGCTGACAGATAAGCTTTATTTGTAGGGCAACCTTATGATTTGAAACGATTAGTTTCAGTCTTTTGGAAGTTCCCCAAACCGGAAGTGGAACCCATAATTCGAAACGCAGTAGGCTAGTCAGGAATAAGGTCAATAGAAACAGTCAGACGCGCGCTTCCGAAATGAGGCACAAGAGAATTTAGGTCTGCGGATGCGCATTAACTTGATCCAGCCTGAAAAATACAGTTTTTTGTCATGATTCGAGTGTTTCGAAACAAAATTTATGAGACAGTTGTTGTCAGATTTTATTGGTGATTACAAATATGAAATTTAATCGAAAGCTTGGCAAACAGCTTTGGAGAATTTGATGTTTCCCCGTTCAAAGAGATAGGAGATGCACTTGCATGTCAAAGATATGAAACCAAACACCTTGTAATCACTGTTGACTTTGTTTACATGATGGAATATCATACATTTCGCAAGTTATTTTGGCAAAAACGACATGTAAACAAATTAAAGATTATTTTGGCTAAAAGTTGGTTACTCATAGCCGGACTATATCGGGTCTGTTAACCGAGACGGTGAAATGACGGCTATTGCTTGCTTGCTGGGAATGATCTATTGATTTCCTCTGGATGTTGCATTATCAGGCTTAATGTTATTACCTTGTTAACTCATATAAAACAGCCATATTTGCAGTTGTGCCACCCTGACATTTAAGAATATACAAATTGGCATGCAAACATTTCAATTATCTCAACTGCTTTAAAACTAGAATTTAGAAAATACGTTTTCTATGTAAATTCAAACATAGAATTATGCCAAAGTATTTTATGTAGGAGTATTCCTGAACAAAGCCCACCAAATGACCAAAAGCTCCACACCCCAAAGATCAAAGAGAATCAACTCATTCCCCGAGCCATTCATGAGCCATAAAATTGCTGAAAGATCCTGTTCTCCAATTTCTACCATTTGGAGACCATTGATTGTGGCGACAGAGCAAAAGATCAAAAAGACCCTCTTTCACTTTGTTGACTTTAAGAAAACAGATGGATCAGCAAACACCAGGACACAAGGTGTAAATTCCCACTTTTATCAGGAAACTCGGACTTGCGACACATCTCGAGGTGAAAGTCACAGCAGGCGACCATGGGAATCACCTACAGGAAACATTCCCTCTGCCCAGCTTTGCATTTCAAAAGACATTCCAAAGTTCCCCTGGCAGACAGTGAAGCCACTCTCTTTGTTCAAACAGAAACAAACTCAGAAAAGAAAAAGAGTAAAGATATGAACTTATCACCAGAAGTAGCCTTTAACATATTATATGTATTAAGCATGTTTTATTTTGTTCATAGAACCTGTGTAATTCTTTCTGTGTGTTTTAAATATTGATCACAGGTAAATTTTAAGAAAATCTACCTCAATTACAGAAAAAGTATGTACTGTTTGGTATGATTGTGATGGATGAATGCTTTCCAGTATTTTGATGCAAAAATGATTATCCGACTTTTGAACCAGCAAAGTTAATTTCTCAAAGTTCTGACCAAAATCCCTAAAAGTTTGAGAACAAAGGACTGTTAGGACATTATGCTAATTACATACAAGAACAGGAGAACTGGGTGTAGGACCCACCCAAAACCGGACCTGATTGGCTAAAACACTCGGAAAGGCGGAACCAACAAACTGCTCAAAACCCAATAGAGGGTATGCATCGAGTGGCAAAAGAACCTGCTGCACTACTGGATTTAATAGGGGAAACTGCGAAAACGCGAGTAAAACAAACAAATTACACAAAAGGTTGGACTCAAAAGTGTTTCTTACAACTTGTCAACTAAACCCAATCCATGGATATTGACATGCAGCCAGGAGTCATGTTTCCTGACATTTAAATGTGCCTGATTTGATGCCAGGGAAATACATAAAGCAAATCTGCCTGTGAATATTTTATATAACTACAATATCGGTAGGTTTAAATCCGCGTAATCACTTATATCAATGTTATATGTATCGTCATATTGTCCAGCCCTAAAACATATATAGTTTTATAGTATAGTTTTTGTCAGTGTTTATTTTAAAACACACAATTATGTAGAATATAAGATGGAAAATATTTAATTGATGATTTGTCAACATAATATATAACAATACAATATATACGGTATGATTTTACCTCAAAATCCAACAATTTGACACAAAATAATAACTGCAAATCCATGTTTCTCTGCTGGAGTCAAGTTGTTTCTGTGAATTGCAGTGATCCATTTGCTTCTTTTTTCTGTAGCTTTCGGCAGTCTTTAAATATATACCTCAGGTTTTGTGTCAAAGCTATTTGTACAGTCAATCACAAAGCTCTTTTCCATTTTGGATCTGTTTTGTGTGTTTTTCGCGGCATTCACGCTGAAAACCAATGCTGCCGCTCAGTCTTTTGCCACTTAGCGGGCGTGACCGCAATCGTAACGGTCGACGGTGACGTCATGTGCATACCCTCTATACCGTGCATTGTGTTTTCGCTTTTGCCTTTGCTTGTGCTTCTTTGCCTTGGCCTTTGCTGAGTCGGCGGACCAACCATCGTCCTGCCCGCAAGCTAAACCTCTTCAAGAACTCACTCAAACCCCCTGCAAGAACCTTCGTTGAACATGTTTTTTTAAAAACCAATGTAATTTTACTCTGTTTATTAATGTTTTTTCTCAACATTTGTGCAGTTTTTGGAGGATTTGTGACATCTTTTAAATTTATATAAATAAATTAAAATATATTTTTTTAAATAGGCTTTTATGCATAAACAGCTTTTTATGTAAAATTCACTTTATAAAAGGCCCAGATTTCTAACTTTCATTCATGTGGATAACATGGATAATTTGACATGGTTTAGTGTAAGATTTTTGCCCATCTTTTAAAAAATGCAGTTTTAAAAGTTAAAAAACTATCACTTTTACCAGTAGATGGCTGCAGAGCTCCACTATTTGCTATGTGCTATTTGAATGACTGAAAGACATCTTTCACTTTTTTTTCAGTTGGATTCATATCTAAATGTTATGAAATCACTATTATGACAATAAAAATTACTTTGTCAAAGTTTAGCATTTTTTGTACAGGGCAAAATCAGTTTTTCAATAATAATTTTATAATAAAAATAATAAAATAATAAAATAAATAATTTTTATTTTTGTGTGCGCGTGTGTGTGTGAGCATGTCCATTTTGTATTGAGGATGTTTTTTGCATTTTTGGAAGTGTGCCACTTCATTTCTGTCTATGTGTGTTGTGCATTGTTTCTGATTTTGAGAATGGATTTTGTCCAATTTCTAAGTGGGGTCTCTGGAGATTTCATTATTGATGACATTATTGAAAAACGTTCAGTACAAAAACTGCTAAACTTTGACAAAAAGTAATTTTTATTGTTATAATTGTGATTTCATAACATTAAGATATGAATCCAACTGAAAAAAACTTGTGAAAAGATGTCTTTCAGTCATT